>CM051275.1:23874951-23960994 GCA_027921565.1 Artemia sinica
CAAAAGTTCAAAATGAGCGAATGACTAGTCGGTGTACTTGCCCACATCTGTCTGCCCCTTTAAAAGGTCAAAGAGTGGGTGGAAAAGGTCAAAGAGTGGGTGTAAAAGGTCAAAAGTGGGTGGAAAAGAGTGAGTGGAAAAGGTCAAAGAGTGGGTGGAAAAGAGCTGGTGCAAAAGGTCAAAAAGTGCGTGGAAATGGTCAAAGAGGAGGTGGAAAAGGTAAAAGAGAGGGTGGAAAAGTTCAAAGAGTTTGTGGAAAAGCTTAAAGAGTGAGTGGAAAAGAGTGGGTAGAAAAAGTCGATGACTGTGGGGAAAACGTGGAGTGGATAGGCGCGCTAACTGATGTTAGAGTTACTTGAATCCTTGGATTAATCTCTAAGATGAGATCATCTCCTCACACTTGCACGAATAGTTTCGTGGGCTTTTTCTTCTATTAATTTAAAAAACTTTTTCCACAAAATAAGTTTTTCAAAGAAAAGTAAAGAACTCCATTAAACAAAAAATGAGCAAAAATAAAATAATCTACCAAGCGTGAAACTACCACAAATCAGCATCGATAAATAAATGAAACCCAAAACGAACAGAAATTACAATAATTAACCGAATCAAACTCAAAACGAGCAGAAATTAACATAAGTTGGGCGCAAAACCCCTATGCCTTCCCAAGGCCAGAACAAAATTTGCACTTTACTGAAAAAAATATGAATTTTTTTACTTTTATAACTTTAATAAATCAAATAATATTAACATTTTGATTACTAAATATCAGTGTATGTATATTAAACTGACAATCCACATTCATTTGTATTTTTTCAGTAAAGTGCAAATTTTTTTCTGGCGTTGGGAAGGCATAGGGGTTCTGCGCCCAACTTATGTTAATTTCTGCTCGTTTTGAGTTTGACTCGGTTAATTATTGTAATTTCAGTTCGTTTATATGCCCTTATATGCCCTGGGGGCATATAAGGTTTTTATTCAAATCTTTGTCATAGAAACTTGAAAAAGAGCTCATTCGATTTGAAATTCAAAGGGATAGTACTCTTTTTAATAGTCGAAAGTGATTTAAGGGCAACTAACCCCCCTCTCACGCCCACCTTTTCCCCAAACACATCCAATCAAAATTTTTAGATATCCATTTTAATCAACGTAGTTGAAAGTTTTGGAAATTAGGTCTTTAAGGATGACAGCCCCACCCCTCATAGCCCTCAGGGCAAGGGTTGTAAGTTATGCCCTGCAGCATATAATTGTTTTTATTGAAAGCGTTGTCGTAGAAACTTCAAAAGGGCTCATTCAGTTGGAAATTGAAAGGGCTAGTGCCTGTTTTAAGAGGGAAAGACCAGAAGCTACTAAAACTTTTAACTGTGCCTCACAAACACGCGAGTATTGTAATTTAGATAACTTTAAACGCTGAATTATTTATTCTTTTGTTAAGTTTTTCTTCTTAATTTGATCTTTAGCTTGGTTTGCCACCCACGGGTGTAAGCCCGGGGTGCTTCTCCTAGATTGCCACCCTCCTAGGTCCAGCCCTGTCATGCCCCTTCCTGATTGATACGAAGAGTCTCTTTCTTGAAAACGCCCTCATGGATGTTCGGTGGGATAATAGGAGATTTGAGTGACCATGTAAATGACTAGTGCTAGTGTTACCCTATTTGTCGAATTTTTTCCCATCGTAATATACCTTGTTTGAAAATGCACACTTTGGATTTGTACTTTAGTTGTATTTTTATTGCAGAAAGTAATACGACGAGGTGAAATAAACGTTACAAAAATTGCAGAAAATGGTAAGATAACCAGGAAGAATTGGAGGTCATATTATGGAATGCTTTATGACCAGATGCTGCTATTTTATAAAGATGCCAAGTCAGCTGCTCAGTCTGTAAGAAAAATTATATTATTTTAGCTAGGCAGCTGGGTTGCCCTAGAACTTACATAGTTTGAAATACCGTTATAATTGCGTGTTTCTGGAATAATAAATATTTAGCTAAAGTCATATATTATGTTTCGATTTGGAATTTTTGTTCAGATAAATATATATCTGCTGGAAGCAAAGAACAAGATTGAAACTTAAAATGAGCAACAGTTACCTTATAAATTAAGTTTTTTTTTCCAAACTATTGGACCCCCCCCCCCCCCCCCCCCTGAAATGTTTGTCCGACTCATAAAAAAAACGTAACAAAAATGAATATAACAAATTTTGATGCGTTTTTAATGAATTTTTTTGTATCCCCCAAAAAAATCCTTTAGTGAAAAGGATTTGACTCCCTCCCCTCTCATATACTGATTAATATCTGTTGCAGAATAATTTCTGCTCTTTACTTTCAGTTGAAAAAGCTTGTCTGTTTTGTTTTTTATTGAATTTCTGATTGTTTTTCAAATCGCACACATACCTAACCAAGATAAATTTCATGCTTTGAGGAAATTTCTAAAGCTTTTTCTCTTTTATTTGCAACTCAAAAAACTATTTTCATAAGGAAAGGTTGCTGCACTATCCTTTCTTATTATTATATTGAATAACTCTAAGATAAAATAATATGGGAAGGGGCAACATGACCTGCAAGATTAAAATAATATGGAACCATCTACCGCTTATCTTGCTATTTATAGGGGTTATGCACCAGCAACAACTGCCAGCATTTATAAACAGGAACCAAAATGATGCAAATTACTTTATCAAACAGCAATTAAAAATGCTTATACAACTCAATTATAATCAATAATACAAATAACTTGTAACTTATCACCTAAATCAAAATATAAACAAATAAAATACAATTAAGACAACTCTAAAAAAAAAAAAATACCCAGGGAGAAATTTTAGGGTATAAACCAAACCAGTAGTCTTAACCGAATTACTTAATAAGTTTGTGCTTAGTCATCCAGCCCAAATTCAAGGAAAAATGGTAGAGAGATAACTAGTCATTTTTCTGAGGAGGGGTTAACCTAGGTCTCTGTAGCCTAGTTAAAGCACCTTCTTGGCTAGTTATAGACTTCTTTCCTTTACGTTTCCTTTCTGCTTTGCCAGAGCTGCTGGTATCTGCTGACATTATGGGAAGGTTTGAACCATCTCTATTTCGTTTTTCAACTGAGTTATTCAGGCTACAGACGGTATTTTGAAAATGTTTTGGTGCTAACTTAGAAAGGTGTTCACAAATAGATGCTATAGCCTGAGTTAGATCAGAGATCTGCTTTGCAATACCTTCAGACATGGCCATGTACCTCATGCTCAGTTCCTCAACTGAGGGCTGATAAGGAGTCAGTGGAGGGGAAGAGTCCGTATGTACCATAGGGATGTGTTCTGTATGAGATGGGACTCCTTTCTTCAAGACCTCGGCAGCAGTATTCATGGGGATATTATTGGTGAATGAGTAAGTTCAAGTTCAACTTATTTTCATAAATAATTATTACAAAAACAATATACCAAAGGGCTCAATGGCCCGTTATTTGGGAAACCACATAGAATAAATGACTAATATTAAAACTTGGCATAAACAATACTAAACAATGTCTAATTTATAAATCTATAAGGAAAAGAAGTCAACTCATCGACAGTCCACACGAAACAGCGACCCTCCTATCACCCGACAATAAATAACGAAATAAAATTCTCTACATCATCGAGGATCCAACGCCATCGAAACAAAACAACCGCCCCCCCCAAAAAAAAATGAAACCATAAAACAACTAAAAATTATTTAATATTCACCTTTAATAAGAAACTTTTCATATGAATCTTAAAGGAGCCAAGTGTTCGTGACTGTCGAATCTCAGCAGTGATTTTTACATGTTTCTTTGAGATTTTATAGTTTCCATGTAATTTACTTATTTTTGGATGTTTTACTGCCAGTATATGCTTATCATAGAGGACGCCCGTAGTATCCTTTTAAGAAAAAACACTACACAAGTGAATGTATATTATTTGAAATCAGAGGTCATTGTCAAGTCTTTTATCCTCCTTGGGAGGAAATAATGCCATTGGATGAAGGTCTACTATATGCTGGTATGTTAGTGCAGCCTTGTCATCAGCTATAAACAGGAAGGATTCAATCTAGACTAGAAAACTGTTTACTTTTTTTCGATGAAAATCAATCAAATAGTTGATTTAAAATATATATATGCATAAGTAATATATATAAAAGTATTATACTTATTTCAATACTATTTATATATCATTTAAAGATGCATGGGAAAAAGGTTCGATTGCATGGAAACGTAATGGTAACTTCAGTCGAGTAAATAGTTTCAAAAGTTCTGAACGTTAGGATCTTCACACTTTCGGCCCTTTGAACAAAGATTTTTTTTTTTTTTTTTTTTTTTTTTCTTACAAGACCTCCGTCTTTAGAGTGAAATCCATAAATTCGTTATACGGAGACCACAGTGAATGTATATTCACAAATGCTTATTATTGTGAGGTCAGACCATAACTTTAGAGAAATTGAGTACGGACTAAACATCTTTTGTGGCGTCAACTAGCCTTGCAAGGGGTGTGATGATTTCACTCAGATTGGTAATGAGTGACCTTTAGTAAGGTCACTTTTAGTAAGGATTTTACCTTTAGTAAGGAAATGTCCAACCCCCTGAAAAGTTATTGTTGTAAATAATTTTTTTCCTAACTTTTGGATATCCACATTGCACAAATCAAGGTCATTGTTGAACCGTCTTAGGATTTTAACTAATTTTGAAGAATGGTCAGATTGTTGGGCGCCAGGTATAAATATGTTACAGGCAGCCAGGGTCCTTATATTACTGAACTGCACTATGCATGTTTCGTGATGCTTCATTTAACGTAGTAAGTCTCACCTGTGGCGCTCCTTAAGCTTCAAGATTGCGTTAACTGAGGCAACTTATCCCCACCTGTGTTTCTTCTGTATTTTTATCTCTCTTTTGATTACGTGAATGTGACTAAGCCGATCTACTTTTCAGGTGGCGTAAATACGATGACACTAAAGTGTCCCTTCTTCAGGAAGATGACGTTATCAGTGAAGAGGCCTACATTCTTTTTTATTCAAAATTACCCTGAGAGATTTCAACTTGTGAAAAGAATTGTATTTGTGTACATAAGTTAATTTTATTAATAAAAATAGAACATAACAAAATACATACATGTATATGTAAGGCATGAAAAACAAAGTCATTTAACTAAATTTTCTAGCCTGTCTATGAACTTGCAAAGGCAAGTTTTCCTAGGGGCATGCCAGGAATAGAAAAAAAAATTTATAGCATTAGTTATAAGCACAAATTCTTTATTGATTTGCTACTGGAGTCATCATAACGACCAAAAAGAAAAGAAAAAACTATCCAAAAATCCATATGCTCAAACAACATCCCACACCTCAAACAAAAAAAGAAGAGAAGAAGAACAAAAAAAGAAGAGAAAACAAAATGAAGAATAATAGCTTAGAACTCAATAGAGTGCATTTTTTACTTTACTTTATTTCTAATTTTCCAAACCATTTTATATTATTAATTATCATATCATTGCTAGTCCATAAATTTACAAATAAAATATAAATGAAAATGAACATGACAAATTATATTCTTTCCTTAACTTTATTTCTAAATTCCTCAAACCTTTTTATGTCATTAATTGTCTTATCGTTGTTATTCCATAATTTTATTCCTCGATAAATAATAGACCTTGTAGTGATGCAATTGGAGCAGACAGCGCCTTGCTTGTTCTAGTATTATAATTGTGGCAAACAGACCTAACCTGAAACATGCCTGAGAAGCATAAATGTGGATTATTATTTTTATACTTAAACATAAATAACTGGTTTTAAAAACCCCGTAAGCCAGCAGCTGGTAAAATTTTATGTCTTCCATCCTTCAATCTCACAGAACCACTATGAGATTTATTGCAGAGTAAAAGGATTGCATTATTTTGTAGAATTGGATTCACTAGTGATGGAAACGTCCCTAAGCATACCAAAAAAAAAACAATATAAAGTGTACAGATGTATTATAGAGGAATACAACAACCTTAAAATCCGATGCGGGACAAAGTATTTGAGTTTTCTAAAAACTATTATGTTTCGTGATAAAATTGCTGACACGTTCCCAGCATGTTTCCTAAATGACAGATTTTCATCAAGTGTAATACCTAAATACTTGACACAAGACTTCCTTTCAATCTCGCCATAATTGTATTTTAACCGGGAACTCCATTGATAATATGTCGCTATTCTCGAGAATATAATAAATTACTCTTAGCCGCGTGAACTTGTAGTTTATTTACGCGCATCCAAGTTGAAACTCTGTCTAACGATTGTTTGCTTAATGCAAGTAATCCTTTCTCAGTTCTTGCAAGAAAACAAGCGACGTATCATCAGCAAACAACGATACTGTCACTTCTTGTGGATCATGGAATAATTCACTGAAATTGTTTTTGATATTAGACATAGTTTGACTTAGGTCATTTACAAAAATTAAGAATAATAGCGGTCGAACAACAGAGCCCTGTAGAACTTCACATGTAATAAGAAACCTTGACGAACGGTGAGTCAATATGAACATACTGTAGCCGTCTTTCTAAGAATGCACGTAGAAAATTAAACCCAGGGTTTCTTATGCCATAAAATTCAGACTTTATAGATTTAACTAGATCATGATTAAGCATGGGCACTGTTCTGTTTTTCTGAAGAAACAGAAAAAAAATAAACAGGGCTTGAATAAAACAGAACAGGTCAACAAAAAACAGAATACCTGTTTCTGTTTCTGATCTGTT
The DNA here is from genome assembly GCA_027921565.1 of Artemia sinica. Lineage (NCBI taxonomy): Eukaryota > Metazoa > Arthropoda > Branchiopoda > Anostraca > Artemiidae > Artemia > Artemia sinica. The sequence continues at coordinate 23,881,670 of CM051275.1, forward strand.
TTTTGGTAAAAACAGAAGAGCTGTTCAAAAAACAGCTGTTTAAACAGCTGTTTTTGATAAAAAACTACACTTGCCATGGATAGTGCTTTTCTGTGGCGGTAACACTTTTGAGAAAACTTAGTACTCTTGGAGCATTTTTTCCACAAAAAAGAGCAGTTTTTGTAATATAGGGGCGAAAAATTGTCTGCGCACATAAATATTGCTTTCATTTTTTTCTTTATGGTTATTTTTCTTCCATTTTCCTATTCCAAAAATATACTTTTATGTTTATAATACATGCTAGTTATTCGAGACATTTGGAAAAAAAAAATTTCAGCATGAAATTACGCAGTCAGCTCAAAGTCATTAGTATTTAAGCAGAGCATATAGTTGATTTGGGAGGGGAAAATTTTCCCCTCCAGACCATGCTTCCCCCCCCCCCACTTTATCCTGATGTGTGGAAGTCATCTTCAACAAAAGTAAGAAGGAAGAAAAATGCGCGGGAAAATGACAATTCTTACTGTCAATTAAAAATTTTTTTGTTACCTTGCAGCTTAAAGCAGCCTTTTAAGATTAATTATTTTCAAGCCAGTTTATGTGGACATTTTTCCGATAATACCCCTCAAATAAACCCCTATGCCTTCCCAAGGCCAGAACAAAATTTGCACTTTACTGAAAAAATATAAATGTTTTTACTTTTATAACTTTAATAAATCAAATAATATTAACATTTTGATTACTAAATATCAGTATATGTATATTAAACTGACAATGCACATTGTCATATTAAACTGACAATCCTGATGTGTGGAAGTCATCTTCAACAAAAGTAAGAAGGAAGAAAAATGCGCGGGAAAATGACAATTCTTACTGTCAATTAAAAATTTTTTTGTTACCTTGCAGCTTAAAGCAGCCTTTTAAGATTAATTATTTCCAAGCCAGTTTATGTGGACATTTTTCCGATAATACCCCTCAAATAAACCCCTATGCCTTCCCAAGGCCAGAACAAAATTTGCACTTTACTGAAAAAATATAAATGTTTTTACTTTTATAACTTTAATAAATCAAATAATATTAACATTTTGATTACTAAATATCAGTATATGTATATTAAACTGACAATGCACATTCATTTGTATTTTTTCAGTAAAATGAAAATTTTGTTCTGGCCTTGGGAAGGCATAGGGGCTTTGCGCTCAACTTATGTTAATTTCTGCTCGTTTTGAGTTTGACTCGGTTATTTATTGTAATTTCTGTTCGTTTTGGTGTTTCATTTATTTATCGATGCTGATTTGTGGTAGTTTCACGCTTGGTAGATTCTTTGATTTTATTTTTGCTCATTTTTTATTTAATGGAGTTCTTTACTTTTTTTGAAAAACTTATTTGGTGGAAAAAGTTTTTTAATTAATTTCTGTTCGTTTTACGAGATTCGTTTAATTCGTTTAATTTAATTCGTAATTCGTTTAATTTCTGCTCGTATATTGACATAGTCTTTTCAGGGAAAAAGAAAATAATACTTTAAATTTTTTCGTTTTTTAAGACTCTATAGTTTGGCCTGCTATTTGTATGCTGGAGAAAAATTTTCAGCAATTTTTAACAACCTACCCACTTTTAAAAATCTGGACACAAATAGTACTATTTGATTTCATACCTCCTCTAGTTGACCTGAAATGGAAAACTTGATACCATTCGCAAAAAAATCTGCTTTCTTTCTTCGATAGCTTGGATACACTTATGCTATTTTGATTTGGTTAACTTTTAAGAGCAGAAGTAGCCCCGAAAGTTTGAATATAATACCCTCAGTCTTTCTTGGGATACTGCTGAGATGCCTAATTGGGAATTGGCATTATCACATTGCATTTTGATTTTATCTAAAGGCAACATTTAGTTTTTAAAGGTAATGGGGAAATGGGAGGGTGGGAGTGGAAGGAGGATTAGTTGCCCTCCAATCACTTTCGACTATTAAAAAGGGCATCAGCCCTTTCTATTTTCAATCGAATGAGCCCTTTTCGAAGTTCCCACGACAACTCCTTCGATACGAAGTGCCCTGGTCTAAACAACAACAAAAAATAATACATTATACCCACATCGATCTTTACTATAAAAATGTCAAGCCTTCCAATCACTTTCGACTATTAAAAAAGGCACTAGGCCTTCGATTTCCAATCAAATGAGCCTTTTTGGAAACGACAAAGCTTACTATAAACACCTTATATGCCCACAGGGCATAAATTACAACCCTTACCCTAAGGTCTGTTAGGGTGGTTGTCATCCTCTAACACCGAATTTCCAGAACTTTCAACTACGTTAAACAAAATGGCTATCTCAAATTTTGATTGGATGTGTTTGGGGAAAAGGTGGGCGTGAGAGGAGGGTTAGTTGCCCTCAAATCACTTTCGACTATTAAAAAGAGTACTAGCCCTTTGAATTTTAAATCAAAAGAAGTCTTTTTCAAGTTTCTACGAAAAAGATTTCAATAAAAAACCTTATATGCCCCAAGGCATAACTTTGTCCCTTGCCCTGAAGGTTATGGGAGAGTGTCCTCCTCAAAAACATATTTTTTATCTAGAAATCAACTACGCTGAACAAAACGGCTATCTAAAAATTTTGATTGGATGTGTTTGGGGGAATGAGGGGCGTGGGGGTGGGGCTAGTTTCCCTCCAATCACTTTCGATTATTAAAAAGGGCACTCAAAATTTTGAGATAGCCATTTTGTTCAGCGTAGTTGATTTCTAGATAGAAAATATGTTTTGAGGAGGACACTCTCCCATAACACTTTATTTCCAATAGAATGAGCCTGTTTTGCAGTTTCTACGACAACGCCTTCTATAAAAAACCTTATCTGCCCCCGGGGCATAACTTAAAACCCTTGCCCTGAGGGTTGTGGGGGAGTGTCCTCCTCAAAAACACATTTTCTATATCTGGAAATCAACTACGCTGAACAAAATGGCTATCTCAAAATTTTTATTGGATTTCTGGGGGGTCGATGGGTGTGGGGGGGGGCTAGTTGCCCTCAAATCACTTTCGACTATTAAAAAGGGCACTAGAACTCTCGATTTCCAATCGAATGAGCCCCTTTTGAAGTTTCTACGACGACCCTTTTCATATGAAGTGCCCTGCTCTAAAGGGAAAAAATAATAAATGATCATTGTGCCAACATCGTTCTTATGTGCCCCCAGGGCATAACTTAAAACCCTCGCCCCGAGGGTTGGAATACGAAGTTTTGAAAAAAAAACATTGTGCCCACATCGTTCTTTACTCTTCTTATTCTATATTTCACTAATTCATTATCCTCTGTGTCACTTGCTTTGCTATTGGGAGCTCTCTTTAGGGCAGCAGCCGGACTTGATATATGTTTTTTTTGAGTTGGTTTGGGTTTGTTATTTACTGCACCAGCCGCCTACTTTATTTTTGTGCACATCAATTATATCCTTCCTTTTAAGATGGTATATAAATGTCGTGGTAGAGACTCCCTTAGCCTTTAGAGACACTTTGCAGAAATTGCACCTGATACTTTCTGTGATTCCTTTTTCAAATGGGATATCCAGAGAGATAGCTTAGAAGTTTTAGTTAGAACATCCAAGCCGTCATCAGAAGATGACATCATGCTTTTCTTAGCACAAAGGCTGATTTTATGATTTTTTACAAAATTAGAAGCACCTTCCAGTAGCCTACTATTTTAAAAATTGCACCTCCACCCAAATATCTGAACTTTTTCACCTCACTGGCATAACTAGGGGGAAAGGGACCAATTGCCTCCTGAGCTGTTTTGTTGGCACAATAAGCCAAAGAATATGTCTGCTTATAAAAGCAAAATGACATATCCCAACTACGGTTTCATAACAACTTAGACCATTTGAAGCACAATATTAATTTTTACGGGAATTAGCTTGTCTATAATGGTATTTATGAGACTGATAAATCAAATAATTCACCGCTTAGTGTTAATTTTTTGAATATCTTTTGCTGTATGGTAAAAAATACTGTGTTCACCAGAAGATTGGTATCCTACTGAATGAGAAAAGTATATCAGCATTTTATAAGAATTTGTCCCTTCCAGAAAATCAGCTAGTTTCAACTCTAGACTTTTCCTTGAAAGGATTTCTATTGATTTTAAAGATGATTTTAGTAACATGAGAAAAAGTATTTTTGGCTATCTTGTTATGTTGATGTAATAAAGATTTGCTAGTAAAAACTTATATTTCTACTGGACAAGACTTCAATACATTTACATTGCTCTCTGACTAAGCATTTAAGAGAATTTTACAAATTAATAATCAGTATGTATCATGTATAGGTCAGAACGGTAATCGTAGCAGGTCTATGTTATTTAGCAGCATAAATTCCATAAAAACAGTTAGATTAAAGTTCTCGCGGCTAAAGGTGCAAATTATTTCCCATGTAATGTAGGAGACAGAGGCCCTACCACTAGAACCAGGATACACAGTAATAAGTGATCTGTTTGTATCCTGCTTCTCCTGGACAGTAGCTGTTCAACTTTCCTGCTCAATTGATGGAATAATATACTGTAAGCAATACGTCGTTTTAGTGGAATTAAACTGCACCTTTACAGTCTTAACATTCAGAGGCGGATCTAAAGTAAAATCTCTGGTGAGGCCTAATCTGACAAGGCTACCAATGAGCAAAATCTTGGGAGGACCCAATGTGACAAAGGTACCAATAATTGACGAAATTGACAAATTTATTCTAAACAAAGGAGTGAAAAAAAGAAAAAAAAAGTAAGGAATGAGGGTGCAGGAAAACCCTTGGAGGGGGGAGCCGGGTCCTCCCTGGATTCACCACTGCTAACACTTACGCAACTACCTACAATTATCTAACTCCTAGTCCCTAATTCTGCCTAGCTGAAACAATCAAGCAGCACTATTTGATACGCTTGACAGACTGAGTTCCATCATTTTACTTTCGTTTCAATTCTAGAAATCGTATGAGAGGTAACCACGCTTCTACACAATTTCAAATTATGTTTTAAAAATCATTTTGCAAGTTCAAAATTCTCAAATATTTCATTCTCGTATCACTTAAATAAAATCAGAAACAGAAGAAAAACAGGTAGGAAAAAAACAGAAACAGGACGAAATAGCTATTATAAAAACAGAACAGAACAGGTAAATAAAAAACAGGTCATCTGTTTCTGTTCTGTTTCTGTTTTTTTTGCATAAACAGAACAGAAACAGGTACTTTAAAAACAGAACAGAAACAGAAACAGTGCCCATGCTTAATCATGATCCACTGTGTCGAAATCTTTAATTATTATATCTAAAAATATTGCTAACACCCGGTAGCCTTCACCCAGCGGTTGATTGACTACGCTGCTTAGATAGGCAACCGCTTGCTCTGTTGCGTAATCATGCCGAAATTCGGATTGGGTAGGATTTAACACATTACGCCTACAAACACAAATCGGCCCATAGTTACACAAATTATTGGTTTGACCACCCTTACGAACTTGAGTCACACGAGCTACTTTAAAACAAGACGGGAAGAAACCTTCTTTTAATACAGAATTAATTAGGGACAAAAGTCGCTTCTGGATGAGTGCGAGAATAAATTTTAATCACTCTTAACTATATGACATAACTACCAGAGGCATAACTTTTCATTTCGTAGATGACCTGCTTTATCTCGATTAATGATACAGGTGCTAAATACATTGAAACCTCAGATCAAAAATGATCAAGGTAGTCAAAAATGATTGGATCATGAAACATTGGACATATTCCTTGAGTAACTAGCTTCCCTACCGCTACGAAAAAGTTTCTGAATACCTCCAAGACATCATCAGCACTTTTTGGCATTTCACTTTCTTCGTTTACTATTTCAAGTGGGATCATTTTCATTGGCTACTGAAGTACTTCTTTATTCATGCCGCATGTTTTTGCCGGACATCCTGATGCTTCCTTAAACATCTTTGAGTAAAATTCTCTTTTTTTTCCTAATAATCGAGCATTGCGACAATTATTATATATTTTATCATTTAAATCACATTTATGATTGATCTAAAAACGATAAAATAAAAGTTCAAAATAGGGATAAGATCCTTTTTAATAGACAGTGTATAATAAAATTTCACAAAATTATCTATGATTGATCTTTTTCGTAAACTTGGTCTCTAATATGCATCAATTTTAGAAGCTCTGCAGTTACCCAGGGCTTCTTTGGGGCTGTCTTACGCCGTCCTTTTTTGTTTGATAATGCTTTCTTAATACACTTTTAATATTCTAGTAAATAAAATTAAACCTCTCTTCATTATTAGATACAATTCATAAAATATTATCCAAAAAAAAACATAAATTTCCAGCTTGGCCCAATTTCCAATTGGGCCAAGTTAGATGCGCAAAATTGCGTTCCTTTGAAGGCAGTAAAGAAGTGACAATTTTTAGCAGAGTTAAGGAGGCCCTAGACGGTCAATCATTTTGATCTAAAGTTTCAGTCAATCGATTGATTCAAACATGATTGACCGTCTAGGAACCTGTATGACTCTTGAGTCAAGCGTTGACGCTGATTGATAGAAAGTTTGAATGACTCAAGCAGTTGATTGATTGACTAGGCCAGTTTTGTTCAAGCATTTTTTTTTATTAACAAATGGGTCACAAAAAAAAAACAACATAGAAATCTCCATATAATAGGCTACTAACAAAACAAAGCTGCATATAATACTAACAATATCAAAATAGGTCCTTACGCATATTAGCGTGTTTGGGATGACCCAAAAAAAAGGGAAACTTCAACTACTTATACACTACTACACTTCCTCTGGGGAATAAAACTCTCTGACTCTTCCTCCCATCCCCCACCCCTACTAAACAATTATTCAACATTCTAAAGACAATATATTTTTAGAGGGAACTTAAAGGAATCGCACACTCATACTCTATGATTCATTATGCTTCCTTTCATATACCGACAATCACCTCAATCAACACACAAATCAAATTTCTTTTTTAACACTCTCAAGCATATATTCACTCCCAGATCAATCACTTAATCCATGTCTACAATACTGGTTAAAACAAATACATCGCAAAGAAGCACGAAATTCCTCAAGGGTTTTCTTACCTTTTACTTCCGCCGGAAGTCTGTTCCAGACTTCAGGACCAATATACCTAATAGAAAATTTAGATCTGGTAGTAACTGGAACCGGTGTTCTAACTATTTCAACATTTCTAGTTTCATAACTATGTTCCCTTTTATTATAAAGTTCCGAAAAACATACAGGTAACAAATTAGAAAAAAATTTATACATAAAAAAATTTACATAAAATTTAACCAAACCAAAAAATGGTAAAATTTTTAATTGGTGATACCTCGATCTTACCGAATTCTGGGGCAAATCATTGTTCAACACTCGTACAGCTTTATTTTGTAACACACGGAGCGGATACAAATGGCTAGTGAACGTCGACGACCAAACTGTAACAAAGTACAGCAAATATGGATGAATAAGAGAAAAATATAACATTCTAATAACCTTTTTGGGAAAAAAATTTCAGTTTCCGCAGAGTTCCAAAATTTTTCGCTAATTTAGTACTTATAAATGTCATATGATCTTTAAAACTTAGGAATTCATCTAACAATACACCAAGATACCTTACAATACTTGTCCGTTTTATACTTCCATTTACTAACTCAATTTCTTCAATCCATGGACAGTAATTTGCACTTCTGCCATATAACATGAACATTGTTTTCTTCTAATTATTAAACAGTTTGTTCACTCGCATCCACCACTAGATTATCACCATTCCTTGTTTCATGCCATTTTTCAAATCCGATTCTGTTTTCGCAGCCATTGTAAACTGGGTATCATCAGCAAAACTTGGGAAGTATTGCTCGCACCGGGCCATCATTGTACCTTGGAGTTGACAATTGTTTGAGGCATCCATTTAGATCATTAATGTACGCAATAAATAAAAGAGGACCCAACACAGACGACTGTGGCACACGGCACTTTACTACGATCTCTTCTGACAGGACTGTGCCCAGCCGTACTCTTTGCGTTCTCCTTCAAGAAATGAAGCAATCAATTTGAGACTTTTAAAACGAATTCCAGCATTTTCAAGCTTAGCCAATAAAATTTTATGATCAACACAATCAAAAGCCTTCATAATATCTAGAAAAATTGAACTCACCTTTAAACCTGAATCTAGGCAATCGTTAACAAATATTGTCAAAAATAATAAAGCATGCTCTGTAGACATATTTTTTCTAAAACCAAATTGATTAGTGTAAAAAAAACATCTTTTTCAAAATAATCCATTAGTCGTCTATAAATCAATTTCTCAAAAATACGAGAAATCACTGGAAGTAGAGATATTGGACGGTAGTTGTTCATATCTTCCTTATCACCTCCTTTATACAGAGGAATAACCAAAGCACTTTTCAAGCAGTTAGGGTACACTCCAAACTCAAAACATTTATTTAAAAGGTACAACAGATGACTATATATAGTTGGGTAAGTTTTTTGAACTATTTGAAAGGTTATAAAGTCCATTCCAGCTGTCGATTTTTTCATACTTTTTAAAATATCCTCAAGTTCACGCGATCTCACTGGTTGAAGATAAATGGTTGTATCACTTGGTTCAGGAAGAAAATTCTGGTATGTACCATCACCATTTATGCATTTCACAGATGTCGATATTTTTAGCCCTACTTCTGAAAAGTGGGTACACAAGTTATTGGCTACACCACTATCCGACTCAAACGGCAAATTACTAGGAGTTATTGGTTCACTATTTGGGATTATTACTGACTTAATCAATTGCCAGGTTTTAGCCGGGCTTCCTTCATAATCTTTAAATATCTTTGCATAATAATCCATTTTTGATTTTCTTAAAAGACTTTTTAACTTTCTATTAAATTCTTTGTAATGTTCTTTATCAGATGCTGAACTTTGAGTCGCGCAGATTCTATACATCATTTGCCTTTTTTCCATCGAGGCTAGTAATCCTTTTGTAATCCAAGGTTTAATTGGCAACTTATATCTTTGATTTGTCACTTTAAACTCCAAACACTCTTGAAATAGTAATTTTATTTTTTCAGACCATTTACCAAATCTGGTATCAATACCTGTAGTATCCTTAAGAAACCTGTAGTATTGCGTAGTATCCTGTAGTATTGCGTCAGTCACGCGCCATCAGCAACGGGTAGCCACATCGCGTCCCCAAAACTCGGAAAGCAAAAATGTGGAACGCTAGTTTATCTGCTTATTAATAGAGTAATACCGGGATCACCCTGAGTTATGGAAGATTAAAAGTAAAGACTATTATAACCGAAATAAGAAAAGTGCGGCATTTGGTAGGATATTGCGGGCGGTAAAGACATTGAAACTGGATTATAAAAGGGCCGTTTTTCACTCATCAGTGTTCTAAGATCTTACATCTTTTGTCAGAAAACGCTTAAAAGTGAAATCTTTGAAATAAGATCTTACATCTTTTGTCGTTTTTATGCAAACGTCTTTCATCATTCTATTCTGATCAGCGGTCTGAGAACAATGATGAGTATATCATCAAAGTTCTCTTATCATTGTTCTATATGGCAGAAAGATGGCGTCTTTCACGCTTTTTGCTAACATCAGTAAGCTGTAAGATCTTAGCACAAAGATGAGTTGAAAAAACGATAATCTTTGCAGAAAGACGAAAGATCTTAGATGTAAGATCTTAGTGCTAAAAAACGACGCTAAAGTTTCCGAACTAAAATTTAAAATGAATGTTATAAGAGCAAATTTAAACCACGAGTGAAAGGTGATTGATGGAACTGCTCTGGTCGAGATGGATGGGTAAAAGTAAACTAAACTAGAACTCTAACAAAAACTCCAAGCTAAGAATCTAAGCTAAGACTTTAAGCTAAAACTCTAAACTCTTAACTATTACTAAACTAAACTTCAACTCTAACTAAAACTCTAAGCTAAGACTCTAAGCTAAAACTCTAAACTCTTAACTAAAACTAAACTAAACTAGAACTTCAACAACAACTCTAAGCTAAAAACTCTAAACTCTTAACTAAAACTAAACTAAACTAGAACTCTAACAAAAACTCTAAGCTAAGACTCTAAACTAAAACTCTAAACTCTTAACTAAAACTAAAGTAAACTTCAACTCTAACTAAAACTCTAAGCTAAGACTCTAAGGTAAAACTCCAAACTCTTAACTATAACTAAACTAGAACTCTAACAAAAACTCTATGCGAAGACTCTAAGGTAAAACTATAAAGTCTTAACTAAAACTAAACTAAACTAGTACTTCAACTAAAACTCTAAGCTAAGATTCTAAGCTAAGACTCTAGGCTAAAACTCTAAACTCTTAACTAAAACTAAAGTAAACTTCAACTCTAACTAAAGCTCTAAGCTAAGACTCTAAGGTAAAACTCCAAACTCTTAACTATAACTAAACTAAACTAGAACTCTAACAAAAACTCTAAGCTAAGACTCTAAGGTAAAACTCTAAACTCTTAACTAAAACTTAACTAAACTACAACTTTAACTAAAACTCTAAGCTATGATTCTAAGCTAAAACTCTAAATTCTTAACTAAAACTAAACTAAACTAGAACTCTAACAAAAACTCTAAGCTAAGACTCTAAGCTAAAACTCTAAACTCTTAACTAAAACTAAAGTAAACTTCAACTCTAACTAAAACTCTAAGCTAAGACTCTAAGGTAAAACTCCAAATTCTTAACTATAACTAAACTAAACTAGAACTCTAACAAAAACTCTAAGCTAAGACTCTAAGGTAAAACTCTAAACTCTTAACTAAACTACAACTTTAACTAAAACTCTAAGCTATGATTCTAAGCTAAAACTCTAAATTCTTAACTATAACTAAACTAAACTTCAGCTCTAACTAAAACTCTAAGCTAAGACTCTAAGCTAAAACTCTAAACTCTTAACTCAACTAAACTAAACTAGACCTCTAACAAAAGCTCTAAGCTAAGACTCTAGGCTAAAACTCTAAACTCTTAACTAAAACTAAAATAAACTAGAGCTCTAACTAAAACTCTAAGCTAAGACTCTAGGCTAAAACTGTAAACTCTTAACCATAACTAAACTAAACTTCAACTCTAACTAAAACTCTAAGCTAAGACTCTAAGCTAAAACTATAAAGTAAAACTAAACTAAACTTCAACTCTAACTAAAACTCTAAGCTAAGACTCTAAGGTAAAACTCTTAACTAAAACTAAACTAAACTAGAACTCTAACAAAAACTCTAAGCTAAGACTCTAAGGTAAAAACTCTAAACTCTTAACTATAACTAAACTTCAACTCTAACTAAAGCACTAAGCTATGACTCTAGGCTAAAACTGTAAGCTCTTAACTAAAACTTAACTAAACTAAAACTTTAACTAAAACTCTAAGCTATGACTCTAAGCTAAAACTCTAAATTCTTAACTATAACTAAACTAAACTTCAACTCTAACAAAAATTCTAAGCTAAGACTCTAAGGTAAAACTCTAAACTCTTAACTAAAATTAAACTAAACTAGAACTCTAACTAAAACTCTAAGCTAAGACTCTAGGCTAAAACTGTAAACTCTTAACCATAACTAAACTAAACTTCAACTCTAACTAAAACTTTAAGCTAAGACTCTAAGGTAAAACTCCAAACTCTTAACTATCTTAGCTTAGAGTTTTTGTTAGAGTTCTAGTTTAGTTTAGTTTTAGTTAAGAATTTAGAGTTTTTAGTTTAGAGTCTTAGCTTAGAGTTGTTGTTGAAGTTCTAGTTTAGTTTAGTTTTAGTTAAGAGTTTAGAGTTTTAGCTTAGAGTTTTAGTAAGAGTTGAAATTTAATTTAGTAATAGTTAAGAGTTTAGAGTTTTAGCTATGAGTCTTAGCTTAGAGTTTTTGTTAGAGTTCCAGTTTAGTTTAGTTTTAGTTATGAGTTTAGAGTTTTACCTTAGAGACTTAGCTTAGAGTTTTAGTTAGAGTTGAAGTTTAGTTTAGTTATAGTTAAGAATTTAGGGTTTTAGCTTAGAGTCATAGCTTAGAGTTTTAGTTCAAGTTGTAGCTTAGTTAAGTTTTAGTTAAGAGTTTAGAGTTTTAGCCTAGAGTCTTAGCTTAGAGTTTTTGTTAGAGTTCTAGTTTAGTTTAGTTTTAGTTAAGAGTTTTACCTTAGAGTCTTAGCTTAGAGTTTTAGTTAGAGTTGAAGTTTAGTTAAGTTATATTTAAGAGAGTTTTAGCCTAGAGTCTTAGCTTAGATTTTAGTTAGAGTTGAAGTTTAGTTTAGCTATAGTTAAGAGTTTGGAGTTTTAGCTTTGAGTCTTAGCTTAGAGTTGAAGTTTAGTTTAGTTACAGTTAAGAATTTAGAGTTTTAGCTTAGAGTCATAGCTTAGAGTTTTAGTTAAAGTTGTAGTTCAGTTAAGTTTTAGTTAAGAGTTTAGAGTTTTAGCCAAGAGTCTTAGCCTAGAGTTTTTGTTTGAGTTCTAGTTTACTTTAGTTTTAGTTAAGAGCTTAGAGTTTTACCTTAGAGTACTAGCTTAGAGTTTTTGTTAGAGTTCTAGTTTAGTTTAGTTATAGTTAAGAGTTTGGAGTTTTACCTTAGAGTCTTAGCTTAGAGTTTTCGTTAGAGTTAAAGTTTACTTTAGTTTTAGTTAAGAGTTTAGAGTTTTAGCTTAGAGTCTTAGCTTAGAGTTTTTGTTAGAGTTCTAGTTTAGTTTAGTTTTAGTTAAGAGTTTAGAGTTTTTAGCTTAGAGTCTTAGCTTAGAGTTGTTGTTGAAGTTCTAGTTTAGTTTAGTTTTAGTTAAGAGTTTAGAGTCTTAGCTTAGAGTTTTAGTTAGAGTTGAAGTTAGTTTAGTAATAGTTAAGAGTTTAGAGTTTTAGCTTAGAGTCTTAGCTTAGAATTTTTGTTAGAGTTCTAGTTTAGTTTAGTTTTAGTTAAGAGTCTAGAGTTTTACCTTAGAGCCCTAGCTTAGAGTTTTGTTAGAGTTCTAGTTTAGTTTAGTTATAGTTAAGAGTTTGGACTTTTACCTTAGAGTCTTAGCTTAGAGTTTTTGTTAGAGTTAAAGTTTACTTTAGTTTTAGTTAAGAGTTTAGAGTTTTAGCCTAGAGTCTTAGCTTAGAGCTTTAGTTAGAGTTCTAGTTTAGTTTAGTTTCAGTTAAGAGTTTAGAGTTTTTAGCTTAGAGTCTTAGCTTAGAGTTGTTGTTGAAGTTCTAGTTTAGTTTAGTTTTAGTTAAGAGTTTAGAGTTTTAGCTTAGAGTCTTAGCTTAGAGTTTTAGTTAGAGTTGAAGTTTAGTTTAGTAACAGTTAAGAGTTTAGAGTTTTTCTTAAGGTAGAACTCCAAACTCTTAACTATAACTAAACTAAACCAGAACTCTAACAAAAACTCTAAGCTAAGACTCTAAGCTAAAACTCTAAGCTCTTAACTAAAACTAAACTAAACTAGAACTTCAACAACAACTCTAAGCTAAGACTCTAAGCTAAAAACTCTAAACTCTTAACTAAAAATAAACTAAACTACAACTCTAACAAAACTCTAAGCTAAGACTCTAAGCTAAAACTCTAAACTCTTAACTAAAACTAAAGTAAACTTTAACTCTAACGAAAACTCTAAGCTAAGACTTTAAGGTAAAACTCCAAACTCTTAACTATAACTAAACTAAACTAGAACTCTTACAAAAACTCTAAGCTAAGACCCTAAGGTAAAACTCTAAACTCTTAACTAAAACTAAACTAAACTAGAACTTTAACAAAACTCTAAGCTAAGACTCTAGGCTAAAACTCTAAACTCTTGACTAAAACTTAACTAAACTACAACTTTAACTAAAACTCTAAGCTATGACTTTAAGCTAAAACTCTAAACTCTTAACTATAACTAAACTAAACTTTAACTCTAACTAAAACTCTAAGCTAAGACTCTAAGGTAAAACTCTAAACTCTTAACTAAAACTAAACTAAACCAGAACTCTAACAAAAACTCTAAGCTATGACTCTAGGCTAAAACTCTAAACTCTTAACCAAACCCAAACTAAACTGGAACTCTAACAAAAACTCTAAGCTAAGACTCTAAGCTAAAAACTCTAAACTCTTAACTAAAACTAAACTAAACTAGAACTCTAACAAAAACTCTAAGCTAAGATTCTAGGCTAAAACTCTATGCCAATGGGTTAAAGAAAAAAACGAAAGAATGTTGGATAATTTCTAAGTCTAAAACATTTAGTCCGAAAAAACTTTAAAAAAATTCAAAAGGGAGGGAGGAAGGGAGGGGCTCGGGGGCCTTTGGGAGCGCGGGGGGCCTTTGGGGGCTCGGGGGGCTTTTGGGGGCTCGGGGGGCCTTCGGGGGCTCGGGAGGCCTTTGGGGGCCGGCGGGCCTTTGGGGGCCGGTGGCCTTTGGGGTCACTGGGGGGCCTTTGGGGGTCCGGGGGCCTTTGGGGCCCGGGGGCCCTTTGGGGATGAGGTAGGGGGGCCCTCTGGGGTTGGGGTAGGGGACTTTACAACATTGTTCAAATGGAACTTGTGTATTATAACGACCACAGAGTTTCACCCCAATCATCTTCTAAATCATCTTCTAAAATCATCTTCTAAAATGCCTCAAACGGTTTCGCCCAAATAATCCCCTAAAATGTCTCAAACGGTTTCGCCCAAATAATCCCTAAACGTAATTTCTGCGTTTTCCTTTTGTTTTGGCATCCCTGCGCTGTCACATTTGAAATTCCTAGGAAACCCTTTCCCGCGTTAATCTCTTCATCTCATAGGTGTTCCTAGCTACACTATTATGGTTTCGAAAGAATATTAATTTATCCCTCAGACCTAAAGATCAAAGAAGCCATATTTAAAAATAGAATATCAATTTATCTCTGTCACTAAAGACCTGATATCTCTCAGACCTAAAGATCAAAGAAGCCATAATGTTTCTTAATTCCCCTTTCGTGGATCAATAATTCCCCTCGATTATGCAAATCAATTTCTCAGAAATTTAGTTCCCCTCTTGTGGATCAATACATTGTCTATGTGGTTATGTACCGTTAGACTCGATCAATACATTCCCCACCGATTATGTAAATCCATATCTTGAAATTCCACTTCCCCCTCTTGTCCTAGATCAATACATCTCTCCCCCGTTAATGCGCATGTGCAAACAGCAACAAATCGACCTTGAAAGAGGTGTCATTGACCCGTTAGAATCAATAAACCATGAAAATACATCAAAGTGAGAAAAATCCTGTTTTTTCATTCTCAGTGACAAAAACCATAAAAACATGCATAAATTATGTGTAATCAGTACCTCCTGATAGCTCCCTACTGCGGTTGTACATACAAAGCAGCTACTCGTTTCTGTAGACCACAGCCCCGTCGAGAAATCCGGTAAGGCTACCCTTCTTTACTCAGTCGCGGTGAAGAATCCCCCCTAAAACCCTCAGTACGGCTGAGGCTAGAAAGTCTGTTACAGATTCGGCTTGTGATACTATTCCTGATAAATATGCTATTGAGATTCCAAGGGGCAGATCGGATTTCAAAGTTCTTGTAGACAGTAAACCATTAGCAGAGAAAATAGCCAGTTCGTTCAAAGCCAATGATCGAAAGATAGCTGTCAGTGTGCGATCTAAGCAATTCATAGGTATCATTAAGCAAGACCCCCCGGAATTCGAAAGTGAGCTACATTCAGCCATTCCCAACTGCACCAAGACTGAAAAATGTGGCGAATCTCGAACATTTAAGCTGTTCTTCTCGTCACAAGCTGATCTAGTTAAAGAAGAACTTTTAGGTCGGGTTTGCTCCCATTTTACTCAAAGAGGTCATAGATCCCCGCGTGAATCGCTATGCCGTAATGAACTTTGTTGCATCTCCTGTAAGTCGAATAAGCAATATTGCTACTCGTATCGATGTCCCGAAAATCGTAAACTGATGTTAGAAAAGCCACGCAGTAATAATTTCACTAACCATGGTTAGTTGTACCGATTTATCTGTCATATCTTGGAACATTATTGGTGGTGTGAGTCAAAAGCTCCCACTTATTGAGACCCTTGTACAGAATAACGGAGTGGCGTGTCTGCAAGAACATTTCCTTTCGACAGAGCGACTTTCTTTATTAAACGTACAGAATGCGGCGTCAACTGCCATCTCAAGTACAATCCGACGCAAATCCCGAGGCCGTTCAAGCGGTGGCCTTGCTATACTTGGTCGGTTTCAGGTTCAAACCATTGAACTCAGTGATCGTTTTATTGCAGCTGTCATCAGTAATTTAGCAATAATAAACTTATACCACTGACTAATTATGGTGATCAAGCATCTGACGCTCTTTTTTCCTCTTCTTGTCGTAAATTGTCCAAGTGCGCTAAAAAGATACTTAGGTCGTACCCGAGATGCCTGATCATCGGAGACTTCTTACACGTAGTTGTGATCTTACACGTATGAATTGCCCACGTAGTGAATTAATTAGAGATATGCTACCTTCTTCCTTCTCGTTACTAAGGAAAGATAAAGACTTTACGTTCATTTCTAATGGTAGTTCGATGTTTAACCTGGATCATGTGCTGTTTTTGGTAAGTTTATTCCACCATGTAACTGTGCTTGATGACCATGGTACCTGTGATGACCATCTTCCTATACGTATTTCTGTCCCACTGACCCGCAATCAGGACAACCCAGCCGAAAATAAATGGTATCAGCGGAAAATGTGGAAGGAAATAAATGTGCCGTTGTTTCAAGCCACGTGTGACCATGTCTTAAGTAAGGTTAAAGTTCCATTACATCTTCTTCAAACTAATACGGGTTTGAGTAATAGTGAGCTACGACTACAAATTAACACCTACTGTAAGGAAATTATTCACGCTCTTAAGTGTACTGCTAAAGCGGCAATCCATGTGAAAAAAGTTAGAAGCAATACTGAAAAGTCTGGCTGGTCGAATAACACTTCTCTCGTAAATGCCTGCTCAAGTGCTAAGTGGTGGTTGCGTCTAGGTCGGGTGTACTGAACTCTGCGCAACTATTTACAAAGAAAAGGTACCGTAAGGTCCATGAAGAGCATCTAGCTGCTATCAAGACCTCTAACGCTGAAAATATTTTAAATGACCCACGGTCTCTTTGGAAATCCCGGTCTCGTAAAACTGTGCGTTCTGGTGATGCTCCCCAATGTATACCAGTGTCACAATGGGTCTCCCATTTTGAAACTCAGTTTACAAAGCCAAATAGTAGAGTTGAAAGTGTTTTTGATGCACAGTTGTCCGAGCTTCTGGTTTCCAAACCAAGACCTAATGGGGTAGTGGTTACACCGTCTGGTATTAAGGCGATAGTGCATAAACTTATGAAAAAAAATTTTTTGCAGGAGCAGTCAGTATATGTGCACAGCACCTTACGGCCGGGAGTTATATGTTATATAGTCATCAATCATTACTTTTTCAGATTATTTTTAATATTAGTATTGTTTCTGATTGTATGTGCCTTGGTGTCGTAACACCTATCCTAAAAAAGGGAAAACTGCATTCTTCTTGCTCGTTGTATAGGCCCATTACGGTTTCCAGTATTTTTGCGAAGATTTTCGAGTTTTTGATAGTAGATCGGGTTAATGAGCGTTGTACTACGCTTCCATTTCAGTTTGTAAATAATTTCTTAGACCACACTGCTTTTCCATTTACGATAAATTAAGCAAGAAAAGTGGGTTTTAATTTTTATAAAGCAGTGAAAACAATAAAATAAACACTTAATTAAACAAACATACTCCGAATATTTCGGCCCCACGTCCGGGAGCCTTTCTCAACAAAAAAAGAGAAAATGAAACAAAAAATGTTCTTTTAAAAAAACGTAAGTTACAATAAAACATACTAAACACATGAAGAGAAAGAAAAAAATAAAAGAAAAAATATAAATAAATAAGAAACAAAACTCACATATTAAACAAACACTTCCATGTACTGGCGTATAAACAAAATCGATTTTGTTTATACGCCAATACATGGAAGTGTTTATTTAATATGTGAGTTTTGTTTCTTATTTATTTATATTTTTCTTTTGTTTTTTCTTTCTCTTTATGTATTTAGTATGTTTTATTGTAACTTAGTAACTTTAGTATGTTTTGTTGTTTTATTTTGATGTAACTTAAGTTTTTTTTTAAAAGAACATTTTTGTTTCATTTTCTCTTTTTTTTCCGCTGAGAAAGGCTCCCGCACGTGGGGCCGAAATATTCGGAGTATGTTTGTTTAATTAAGTGTTTATTTTATTGTTTTCACTGCTTTATAAAAATTAAAACCCGTTTTTCTTGCTTAATTTTTCCATTTCAGTTTGGATTTCAGTCGGGGCTATGATGTTTCCATGCTTTATGAAGTTTATGTTCTATTCTTCAAGATACGGAGGCGTCGGGGAGTACGTTGATTTTAAGTGCATAAGATGCGACAAACGCCTTTGGGTCACTTCTCCACTATCAAGCAATGCTTGGATTACATAACCGCGGTACTAGCCTGGACATTATAGTGCCTCTTTACTACATGTATCACCATCTGAAAGTCCAGTTGAAACTTGGTGACTCGTACGCTGAAGAAAACCTCCCAATTTACGTTGGTGTAAAACAAGGAGCAATATCCTCCCCGACCATTTATAATAATGCCGCTCTCCCTGCCCAGGTTGATCTTCCTACTAGTTGCGTATATAAAGGTGTTGATAACCTGTATTCTGTTATACCGACGACCTGTTGAACCTGTGCCGTTCCATTACCAGTTTACAATGTAATTTTGATGAGCTTGCAACTCGCTATGATAAGATAGGTCTATCCATCAATGCTGCTAAGTCGCAAGTGCTATTTTTTAATTTACCTGATTCTTTAGTTCCAGAAAGCGCACGACTAGGTTTTTCAGATATTGTCCCTAAATCAGAGCTAGTTTACGTTGGTTTACCGATTGGGTCTTCCCTTAGGAATGCAAGAGAGCTCCTGATTAAGCGTGCTGAGAGAAAAATACGTGCAGCATATGCTAGTATTGTTCATTCGCAAGTTAGCCTTAAACGTAAGCTACTGGCCAAGTTGTACAATAGTACCGCCCTTCTGCATATACTGTATCTAGCGCCTTTTTGGGAGATTTTGACCGATGTTGCTAAGCAATCTCTGCGCAAATCTTACTTTAAGTTTGCGAAGTACCTTCTACAAATTCCTAGATGGTTTAGAAACGGTTATGCGGTTCGACGTTTCGGTGTTACAGAGCCCCTCCTTGCAGGGGTTTCTCAGTTCGAATGTTTGTCAAACTAGCCATCTTCACACCCATGGAAAATGACTCTATTTTGATTTTGTTTTGATGTTCATGTTATATCTTCATAGTTCGTTCTTTTTCTTTCTTTTATTTTCATAATACCCTATCACCTTTTGTCGTTTAACTGTATGATGGGAAATAAATATTAATTTATTCATTCATTCTTTTTGTATTTATAAAAAAAAAGATCTCGAATCGGCTCCATATTTTTTTTAAGGAAAATTGGGATCCTGTGATTTTCTGGTCTGAAAACATATATATATATATATATATATATATATATATATATATATATATATATATATATATATATATATATATATATATATATATATATATATATATATATTATATATATATATATATATATATATATATATATATATATATATATATATATATATATATTATATATATATATATATATATATATATATATATATATATATATATATATATATATATATACATATATATATATATATACCGCGCCGCCGGTAAGATTGCGGCGGCGCCCCGCCGGCGAGATCAATGTTGACCGCAAACATTAATGTTTTCATCAGTTTTTCTCAAATCACAGCTTAGATTTACAACAGATTCGAGCCTATTCATGAGTTCAAAAATTCACAAGTCGCTGGCTGGAAACTGGTCTTCTTCGTTATTCATCAAGAGAAGTAGAAATCTGGTAGAAACGAAATGGCTGTGGCGTTTCAGAACCCTTGTATAATACGGGTAGTTGAAGTATCTATTAGCTACGTATTCTTAACATAAATAATTATCAAAATTAGTAGTTTTTTTCGTCGAGCATTACTGCATACAAAATTTAAAATACCGTATCACAAAATTCGTCAGTTATCTGGGTAAAAACTTCGAATATAACTTTGAACTTAGAAGCTTAATTTTTTCATAATGCCCTTTGCCTATATCTGTTTTGTCACTTTTAAAACAGTTGAAATGGGCGACTTTGATATTGATTGTTTTTTTTTGCTCTTTTGAATTCCTAAAAAGCTTTCTTGTATTAAAATTGGTTTTTAATAAAATTTAAAAAAAATGCATTTTAAAATTTTTTTTTTTGGCTTCTTTATAGAATATATGTCATGTAGGCTAAGGCTGAACTGCTGCTTTTTTATTGCTTTTGGCTGTTCTTTTGGATATTATTCATTTTTTCTTTTGGGGATTCATTCCAAATTATAAACTGATAAATACCTAATATCAGTCAAATTATAAACTGCATCTAAAAGGAGTAAATTTATCAAATTAAAAAATACATGATGAGCACTTCACATGAGAACACTTCAATTACAATGAAACAAAAAACACTTAATGGTTTATTCGGTATGAAGAAAAATGAAGTGCCAGCTTTTTTCTTAGGTAAAAAATGAAAAGCTCATCCGTTTTAAATGTAATTAAATGAAATAATATGCAGACTGAAGTAGCTCCAGGAAGATGTTGAGTTTTTCATCCTAGTTCGTCACTTCTAATCCAAGCAAAATGTTAGGACGCTTAGTATTAGTTATTGAGTTTAAGCTTTGATTTCCAAATGCTCACAAAAATTACCAAATTTAAGAAAGTCGCAACAATAAGTCACCTGTGGTCAAAATACTCAAATACTCCTCTTTGATCCCCACCCAGGCTCAAAGCTTCTGCTATGGTCATTTCCATGGAAATCTCCAAAGAGTTTCTTTTTAAAATAGCTTTCAAGCGTAGTTAGGGGTATTTAGCCTTTTTTGCTTTTCTTCAAAGCTTTGAAAAAAGTGTTATAATATTCCGAATGTTACGTTTGTTATATTTGTGAGTGAAGGCTATCTTATACTCCCGTACTAACCACGTGGTTATGGTTTTCTCACTGAGAATGAAAAAACAGAATTTTTCTCACTTGAAAAAACAGTATTTTTCTCACTTTGATGGATTATTGAGTCTAATGGGGACAGGGTCAATGACACTTCCTTCAAGATCTTGCTGTTGTTTTGGGCAAGTGCACGCTCGAGGTGAATGTGAGGGTTTCCAGAAATAGGAAACAGTATTTGTTGTTGTTTTGGCCAAGTATACGCTCTTAGCGAATGTCAAGGTGTCCAGAAATAGGAAACAGTATTTGTTGTTGTTGTTGTTGTAAGTGCATGCTCGAGGCGAAACCAGAAATAGAAAACAGTTAGATCACGTGTTTCCTTCTCAGCCAATCAGCGAGTCGGTTACATCCCCCTTCTCAACCAATCAGAGGGCTGGTTACATATTAGCGGCAGAGGGAATATGAGGAAAGGATTTTTGCTATAGTTTCTATTAGTCTGTGAATAGAATTCAAAGGAGTGAGAACAGTTTTGACTTTACTCATTTGGATATATATTTGTGCTGATGACGAGTGGAATGTTTACCCTATTAGAAGTTGATGGCAATAATACAAGAGCACCTAACATTGCGGTGGAAATCACGAGAGGATCACGGCTTTGTCTGGAATGGATGAAGTATATGCAAGATATGTGATATCCTTGAGCAAATTTAAAATGGAGGATCAATTATGTTTCGCTGCAAAAGTTGATATAGCACATGTGAATAGACTTCAATGTGCTTTAAGTGCATTGGTGAAACATATCGAAGACAATAAACTGTATCGCTAATTGTACATGCTTAGTATTATTGATGTTGTTGTAATTATTCAATAAAGTTGTTTCGAAATCGAAAATGTTCCATTTCTTTTCTGGTTATGGCTAACGAATCAGGGTCAGTCTAGAGTCAGCAGTCAGAGTGAAAGGATTATAAAAGAATAAATTTGAGAAAGAGAGAATTAGATCAAATCTAGTGTTTATGGAAAAACATTTGATTTTGGATGATGATTTTCTCGAGTTATCTCTTCAACGCAGGATATTCTCTCGTCAGGGAACACTTGACAATATAATGAGGAGTGATTCTCCCCCATTGGACTATTGTATGAAACTTTTAAAATGTGATTCAAATGCTTATAGTCAATTTATTGATATATTAATTGAAACAAAGCAGAATCATATCGTGGATATACTTTTGAAAACATTGCTAATGGATTCAATGTAGATGGCTCCCCCGTCATTCGAAAGAGGTAACGTCACAGAGTTACTGCTCTCCCATTCCACGCACTGAATTTACGGAGCGAGAACGCTCAGTTTCGTTTTAGCTGTGAGTGAGTCAAGTGACATTGGAAACCAAAAATGTTCTATACATGTCCATTGTGCATGTGCACTCTTGGCAGTTTGACTCAATGTGAGAATTGTACAATTATTGATGACTATAGAGAAAAGTGTAAATTATGTAATCCTTGTAAATTACATAGAGGCTATGCAGTACAAATTAAAGGATGTAATTCATGTCTTGAGGAGGTGTGTGACTCTCACCCTAGAGGACACCTGTGCTCCAATTGTCACTATGATAAATGTGATCAGCGGGAGAATACTTACCCCGCTATGATTGGAAAGAATCCCAAACGTGATTTTAGTTTATTTCTACGAGATTGGTATCGTCGTGGATTTAAATTATTCTGGGAAGAGGAATCTGGTCTACGATTCAACTGTTGGGGTAAAAAGACAATTGGTTTCTACGTCATCGTTGTGACGACACTGCCTACTATGACTATAAACCAAGTGATTTTTATTTGGCAGTTACCGAATGTGATTCACCATTTGAAAACACTGTATGTGATATTGCTTCAAATAGACAGATTGAAACTCGTGAATTTCATAATATGAATGCAAATAGTATCATTGACTATACAAAGAGATATGACAAGAGTGAAGTTACATTGTACTGTAGAAAATGTGACCCTGACTTTGCAGTCAATCAAGATCAATATACAGTGAATCCAAATGATTTACCAGCATTAGTGGTTCACGACAGTTGCCTATACATCGAAGAAGAAGAAATCTAAAGTGAAGATTTAAAGACATTGTTGTATATATATATGCATTTTTATTAATAAACAAATTCACAAACATTTTTTAAGCACTTTACTGTTAGGGCACTGAAATCAATACTGTATAGGTCTGAGAGGATATTTTCCACTAGAAAATCGTTCAGACGAGGATTGTCACCATAAATGTGGAGAAACTGCTTGTAAGTACAGCTGCGACATCGGAACACAAAATAAAGTCGTGCATGGAAGCCAAAGCTTTTAGTCGTTAGATCCTGCACCCTCTTCCGATTTTGAATAATAGTTTTTACACTGCTCTCAATATAGTTGCTGATGTGAGGTGTTTAGAATGTATAGGGTAGAACAAGAGGATCAAAAAATTCAATCGTCTTCATTGTTTGAAAGATGCACAGCCAATGACCCGTCAGCACAGTCGACGGACTGCTATTAACAATAATCAAGGTATTGTTGACACTTTGAATTTTTCTTAGAAAGTCCGAGGGTAGACAATAGGATTTGTACTGGGACATGTAGGGGTCCATATTAAATACATTGTTTATTTGACTGGTGTTCATGGCGCGAAGTCTAGTAGAACACTGCCTTCGGGAGTGATTTCCCAATAGGTTTCATATTGATTTAGTGAGATTAGTGCAATACTCTCAGCCAATGGGTCGGCAAATGTACACTCTAAACGCACACTCCCCGTACGTACTATACTCTAATCCTGCGTGCCAGAGAAATCCAGAACAATGATACCATGTGTTTTAGCAAACATTTCTTCGGTTATACCATTTTCAAATAGTTGAGAGTCATGATCTAGGGTTTGCATGGTCAACTCATACAATGTTCTATAGGATTTATCAAAAGATAGATTGTAGAGTGGGATACCGTTTACTTTGCACATAAGAGATAAAAGTCCAAAGATCTCGAATTTATGTGGGCATTCAGTCCACGATCCTATTGCACTGGCGCTTTTTTACAAATGCCAAAGCGAGTTTTGATGGAATTTCGCCATTGATAAAGGATGAATCGGTGAAGGTGCGTGAGCCCATGGCAATATGACGTTGATTGGTGATTGTATGAGGAACAAGTAGTTTAATATTGTTACCATTGACTCTCAGTTTTTCCACTGCCAAAGCAACAGAACTCATGACCTGTTGTTTGCGTACATGAAGTATTGCCGAGGTGAGGGAGACTTACATCAGGATTGGAAGCAAGTTCTTTTCTCAATATGTAATTGGAGGGTGCAAGCGTCAGTTTTATATCCACTTTAACATTGGGTGGCAGCCATTGGGGTATATTAAATATTTCGTGATATATTTTTCCAACTAGATGTAATTCACTAGTTGTAGCATTTTTAAGTGCATCTGTACTATCAGTATTAGTAATATATTCATATCCATTGGAGGTGCCTCTCAATTCCTTGTATGACTTGGGTGTCATCAACATGAATTGCATATAGCTAGTATAATTTGAGAGATTGTTGCTTGTGCTCACCAGCGTGCCATTGATGTAGACACTAATTTGACGAAATAGATTATGTAATATACAATTTTCATAGGATATTCCATCGCCCCGAATTGGCATTGTATTATCGGATTTCCGGGCTTTCATTTTTAAATCTATAAATGTTGAAGACATGTCCATAAAGTAGTCTTCATTGGAATAAATTTGAAAGTGGATATTATTGGAGAGAGGTTGTTGTGGATAAAATTGTTCATAGTATCCATGCTTGACACTCACATCAACATTTTCAGCATTGAATAGATTCAATGAGGCGGTGATTGAAGGTTGAGAATCCTTATGTGGCAGGTAGGACATCTTAGGAGAAGAAATCTAGTTTTGATCTAACAATTTTCTTCCTGGGGTTTCTTCATCTGTTTACACTACGTGTCGGCTTTCTCCTACTTTTCTTTGACAAGAGGGGTGATGTCTTTCGTTTCCGACCTGAGTGGAGACTGATGAGTGATGCATTGTTTCTAGACCTTTTTAAGCCTTTACCATTTTGTTTTAGTTGCTCACCAAGGGTTCGCGCACTGGACCTAAGATTTTCCGTAGCACTTTTTTTAAAATCCTTGCCAGAGCCCCAATCGTATAGTGTAGATGATGCAAAATCTGTCGCAGCCGGTACAAGATATTTTCTAGCCTGTGGTAGTGAAGAGCGAAACAGCTTAGCAAACCAACTGCCAAGACCGTAGCCAGACATTGACGAGCGACCTTTGTAATAGTCCATTCCATTGCCCTGTTGTCTTGGGCCAAGAGTATTAACATAGCAGTCAGTATCAGGACAAGTGAATACCACTTTTCTATTAGACATCTTGCTGTTGAACGATGGGACGAAAATGGCATGTAATCACAGCCAAACCTTTTGAAATTGCTATGGGATCACCCAATTCGGTTCTTAGTGTTAACTGACAGAGTTCCAAATAGGAAGTGTTTACGGGAATATACTGAAGATGCTTTATATTGTAGTGGTGAATATGTTCTTGGTTGGTTTTTCGTTCAAGAACTCGTAGGAGGGGAAACATTTGAATTACCAACCGAGATGTTTCCTCAAATGAAGCGTAGAGAAATATACAAGTGTCTGTGGAGAAAGCAGGCGGGTAGTCAGCAAAAATGAAATTAGTGTTTCCGGCACTTTTACCATTGATTATATTGAGCATCCCATATATAAGGATATGGACTTTTACCATTGATTATATAAGGATGCCAAGAACATCCTTTAGGTTATCATTGAAAATAACCTTTTCGTTGTCAATAGGTGAACTAATGTAAATCTTACCCTCTTCCTTTGAATAGTTGAAATGAAAAGCTCCTTTTTTACGAGCGGAAATTCTTTTATTAATAGAACGACATAAATCATTCATACAGGTGAGTTCCTCGTAGGGTAATTCGATATATGGATAATTCATCCAATTGATTTTTTGAATTTGTTCTTGATCACTTGAGGATGGTGGTGGCGGCCAATCATAGGGTCTAATTTTTATATAATATTTACGATCTTTTCTCAGGATTTCGTAGGTATTTTTGAGAATACAGTCGACAAGAGCAACTTCATACGCGCCATCGAATTTGATGGTGGGGAGAGTTTTGTCGAAAAATCACTTGTTCTATTCAAGTCATTGTAGAGAGGGTCGGAAACATTGGACATGAAAGTTACATAGAAATCATTAGGCATTGTCAATATCTTCAGCACTGACCCAAGAATCAAAATCTGAGTTGTATCCTAGCCAGCGAACAAGCAACTGTCTCTTGGCCCCTACGAGTACGACTCTTAAATATCTTTTCAATTTGATAAATTTCACTAGTGTTTCTAACTTTTTGCAGTTCATATTCATAAAAACCGCCGAGAATCTCTTCATCTTTGGTGTCTCGCAGTCGATATGTCGTGGGTTCGGTGTGCAGGATTTTGGACACTTTAAAAAGTTCAGTGCTTCATAAATAATTCCCCTTTTCAAAAATATTGGTGGTTCTATTAATTCGAACAGTATCACCAACATTGAATTTCTTCTGCACAATTTTTTTTTCACCATTGGAATATTGCTTTAGAAAAGCATCAAATGTATTTTCATTGTAGTGAACATCCCGAGGGCTTAAGTTGGACAGAGATCGATGAGGTCGATGGTTGTATATCTGCATGATTTTATCTAAATCATGAATAAAAGCCGGTGTATTTTTCAGGCTACAATATCTTGAAATTAATAGACGAATCGTTCTTGTTAATCGTTCAGCCAATGCAGCCTTTATTGGGCTGTGACTATGATAAAGTGTTGTATTATATTTCAAAAGAACCTTTTGCACATGGGGATTAACAAATTCACTGCCACGATCCGATTGAATTTTTCTATATGAATCCTGTTCAAGAATACTTTCAATGGCCTGAGCAACTTCAACACCTCTCTTTGATCGCAGTGGAATGGCATAGGCATAGCGACTAAAGACGCTGATGGCCACCAGAATATATTTGTAGGGTGCATCGTGACGCCGTTGAACTGCGTCTAAAGTTAAAAGATCCGTTTGCATTATATGCAGAGGGAAAAAGGCTTTAGTTTGTCGATATTGTTTGCCGCGAAGCCTGTGATTCCGATGCAGTGTGTAAACTCGGTTCATTCTCTAGATACTCTTTTACTTTTTTCAATGTGGTGCCGGAGACAACATTAGAAAGCGTTTTGGGAGAACTTAAACTTCCCGCTTCACCAATATTTTCATAGACACCTTTCAGAACTTCATCCATTTTGAACGCAAGCACGTAGTGTAATGTCCACTCCCCTTTTGCAAACTGGAGGGTGAATCAATTCGTCTTCGCTTTTGACTAGCATCCACAGGTGTTGTAAAATCATTGCTGCTGATTCTTCTTCTTCTATTTAACAGCAGGCGGGCTTTTCAGTAAAACTATTTAGCCCTTTTCCTTTTGCTTCACTCTGTGGGCTACAGAGCTACTGGCTTGATTGCCTCATATTTATTAGATATATTCAGATATCTTTCAGCAGATCTTTTGACTCTAGGAGTTCAAATATAAGATGATAGATGTCGATTTCTATGCTCTGTGTGCAGGTATAGTTGGCTAGGCTCTTGGCTGATAGTGGGATTTTGTGGTGTTTGAAGTATTTTAACAGTTTACAAAGCAAGGTATGTTGTGCAGACGTCAGCATATTACATTCAAATAGGCAATGGTCAATTGTTTCATTATTCATATTACAATGCCTGCAAAGAGGGGACAGGGAAATTGAGCCACTTGAATTAGAAAGCTTATATGAGAATGCAAGGAAATTTAGTCCATTTGTTCCAGAACGAATTC
Source organism: Artemia sinica (assembly GCA_027921565.1). NCBI lineage: Eukaryota > Metazoa > Arthropoda > Branchiopoda > Anostraca > Artemiidae > Artemia > Artemia sinica. The sequence continues at coordinate 23,909,499 of CM051275.1, forward strand.
TATGATAAATTTTAGAAAGATACTTATTGGGAAAGGGGGAAAGGATAGGATTAATCTTATTAAAATTAATATCTGATAGCCTCTATCGGTAAATATCTCTAATTGGGATTGGTCTCCCACTTGGCTGGTCAATATTTATAGCATTTTTTGCTATTTCATCAACCTGATGATTACCACTTATGCCAGAGTGGCTAGGAATGTACTGAAAGTAAGTTTTTATGCCACTTGAAGCAAGATTATCAATAATACTGAGACAATGATAAGTGTCAATGTCCAACTTATATTGAGGAGCTGAGGCCAGCAACTCAAGGCTTGATAAAGAGTCGGAATAGATGATAATATTATTCGAATTTTCAATCAAAGGTTGGTTTTGCTTAAGGTGTTCTAATGCCATGATTATGGCATTTAACTCAGCAGACATTATAGATAAATTATTAAATAATCTCTCGCCCATTGCAATTTTCAGGTGAGGAAGGAAAACACCACTTGCAACCTTCTCATCCATTTTTGACCCATCAACAAATATTTGGAAGTGATTTTTATAGGTAATTGTGTTAAGTTCTGCAAATTTTTTCTGGACAAAAGCAATGGGGGTTAAATCTTTATTCCATTTTGAAAATTCAGTATTTATTATGGGAAATGACCAATTCCATGGAGGGGATTGGGGGAAAGTAGGTGCAATAGACTTTGCTGGTACAGGGAACTTCTTTTGAATATTGGCATACTCATCTGCAATACCTCTAAACATGGCTGGATTTCTTAACCAATTATGTAATGTGTGTGAGCTATTTGATTCAATTTTTGTAAGATGTTTTATCAAGAGAAAGCTACGTCTCTCCCTTATTGTTGTTAATCCACTCTCCATAAGCCGAAACTTGGTGCTTGTGGGTTTCCTAAGACCAAATATGAGACGTATTATATCGTTTTGTTGTTTCAATTTTTTGCATCTGGGTCTTTGCACATGCACCATAGACAATGAGCCCATAGTCAATATGGGGTCTTATATGTGATTTATAAAACTGGAGTAAGGTTTTCTCCTTACAACCCCAGGGTGTGGAAAGAAGTCTTTTTAGTATATTTGCTTTTCTATAACATTTTTTTATTGTGTTTGAAATGTGGAAGTGGAAATTAAGTTTTTGGTCAAGCATGAGACCTAGGTAATTAATATTATTATCTTCTGGAATAGTTGTTTTATTTAGAGTTAGTTTTGCATTAACATGGTTTCGCTTCCGGTGAAATTGGATTATTTTTGACTTGGTGGGTGCAATGGGTAAATCTGAATGTTGAGAGAATTTTTCAAACTGGAAAAGTGACTTTTGTAGATTTGACTGTGCTATCTGAAAGGTGTTGCCAGATGACCATAGCACCAGATCATCAGCATATTGTAGATTCGTGTGGGGTAGGTTCATGTCCCAGAGATATAGGGCAAAAAGGAGGCAACTGAGGACTGCTCCCTGAGGTAGGCCTTTGGATATTGTCTTTTGGGGTGAAGAGGCTGAACCAACACAAACAATGAAACTTCGCACTTCTATGAAGGATTTAATAAAGGATACTAGCTTAGGAGGTACTCCAAGGTTTGCAAGTTTATTTAAAAGGATTTGGTGGTTCACATTGTCATAAGCTCCTTCAATATCTAGGAAAGCTGCCACTAGGATATTATTTTTTGAGAAAGATTCATTTATTGCATTTGTTAGCAAAATGAAAGCATCTGTTGAGGAGTGGTATTTCCTGAACCCAGTTTGTGTGTGTGGGATCATGTTATTTTTCTCAACAAACCAGAGGAGTCTGTGATAAATCATTTTCTCCATTATTTTCCCCATCACAGGTGTAATCATTATGGGCCTATAAGACTCAGGGTTATCTTTTGGTTTATTTATCTTTAGGATTGGTAGGAGGGACGAACATTTCCATATATTGGGGAACCTAGAAGATGCCCAAGCGTGATTATAACAATTTAGCAGTTCTTGTTTGTATGAAGGTGTGAGATTCTTTATCCATGAAGGATGTATATTGTCATAGCTACTGCTAGTTTTGGACCTAATATGATGTATTGCATTATTCAATTCCTGGATTGAAAATGGATTAGTTATGTACTCGGATCCTGGGCGTGGTTGGTAACTAGGGTTCACAGGAATTGTGGACAGCTTGCTTTGATTATTTGATGTTAGCTTATTAACAAAAAGAGTTGCAAATAGGTTAGCCTTTTCATTATCATTGTCATAATGGGTATTATTATGTATAAGCTCATACAGGAGTGGGTTGGTTGAAGTCTTTTTCCCACATATGTGGCTTATGACTTTATGTATAATTGGCTGATTTGTTTCTCTGGAGAGATTATTTGCAAAATTATCCAGTATTTATATTTAGCATCTATTATAGTCCTTTTTAGATAAGATTCTGCTTGTAATTTTTTTAAATATGTAGTAGGTGTTGGTTTTTTTTATGAATTCTGTCCTAGCTGCCTTTTTTTATCCTCCATTTATTTAGGCACTCATTTGTCCACCATGCTTTAGGAATTTGTTTAGGGAATGTTTTCTTAGGTGTTGTCCTGGGGATAGCATGATTAGCTGTATTTATTAGTAAAGATGTCAATGCTTCAGCATGTGTGTCAACTGTTGTCTTAGAAATGCATGAACTTTGGGTGAAACTTGTAATTTCATCATTTAGCTTATTTTGGAAAATAGACCAATTTGCTTTAGTGTTGATATATTTGGATGTATGAGATAAAGTTTCAGCAGGTTCATTTAGGGAGCAAACTATAGCAAAGTGGTCTGTACATAGACTATCAATTTTATTTATGTAAATTTTGTTCAAAAAATTTAAAGACACAATTTGTAGGTCAATTGTGGAGAAATTGCCACTTTTGGGGTTGAAATAAGTATTCTGGTTTGGAGGGGTAGCAACAACTAATTCATTATTATTTGAAGTCATATGCTCAATAAATTTACCAGCTTTATTTGCTGGTTTATTCCCCCACAAAAGGCTGTGGGCATTGAAATCTCCACAAATAATGATATTTTTTAACATATTAGAATTATTTATATAATTAAAGAAATCCTTGGCATCTGTAGTTTGGCCGGGTTATAAAAGCTTATTATGTAGGTTTTTAAATTATTCAGCCAAACACTTATACCAATTACATCAACATCATTTTCAAAATCTGGAAAATTGATGCCACAAAATTTTATATTATTATTAACTAATAGAGCTACACCACCTCCTTTTCTCTCTGAAGATCTATCCTTTCTCAGGATAGTATATCCCAGAGACTTAATTTGTTGATTTTGGGTTAAATGAGTTTCTTGGAGGCAAGCAATATTAATTGAATTATTATTCATAAATGATGTTAGTTCATTTAGCTTATTTTCTGTGAGTGATCTTACATTCCATTGGAGTATTGATAAATGTTGTGTTGTTGATTTATTCTTCATATGAATGTGTATCAATGTTCAGCTTTGTTAAGAGTAAAGCAAGATCTTTTTTTGCTTGAATGAGCATATCATCTGGGTTGTAAATTTTTGCCAATTCTGCAATAATTTTTGTTTTCTGTAGTTGATGTATGTTCATGGCCTGAACTGCATTACAGTTTAGAATGAATAAGCATATATTTGGAGATTGCATTTTTGGTAGTGCATCCTGTTTGTTGGTTAATGGATTGATTCCTGGTAGTGTTTCTGGTTTGTTTCTTCTTGGGAGGGAGGGCCAGGCTGGCCTCATCTCACCGGACAAAGAGGCTTGTGGGCTTGGTGATTGCTTCTGATAGGGATTTGAGCTAGGGGGCTTAGTTGATGGTGTTTTATATGGGGTGCTTGATGCATTGGGGGCATTAGACTTGGGGGTTTTGGTTGGTTTCATTACAGGCTATATTTGGTATTATTGGGCAGCATTTGCTTCCATTGCTGCAAAGGGGTATGAGATTGCCTTCTCTGTTGATATTTGGAGTGTTAGAGCTCTTTTCTTGTATGCAGGGCATAATGATTTATTTGTAGATTCATGTGGGCCTTTGCAATTGATGCATATAGGCTGAGTGTTGTTGCAAGTTGTCAGCTCTTTAGGATGGAAAGATTTACAATTACTACACTCTTGGAGAATTTCATTGCATTTGTTTGTTGTGTGTCCCAGTTTGAAACACTTCTGACACTGAATAGGCTTAGGTTTGTATTCCTTGTGTGGTTTGATTTGCCCAAATAGGAATAATTTTTCTGGGATATCAATTTTATCCTTCAGTGTGAATAAGAAGGATCTACTAGTTTTTAGGCCATTAGAGTTGGGTTTTCCAAGTTGGGTAACATCCTCAACTGGGATTGTGTTTCCAGCCCTATCTGAAAGGCCTTCTTTTAACTCCTGAGTAGATATCTCTGGGGGAACATTATAAACTACTATTTTTGTTGGTGATTGTTTTGGGTTCCAATTAGATGCAATAATTGGGGTATTCAGAAGGGATTTAAGGTTAATTATTGTATCTGCTGATTTCTGATCTTCTACAGCTATTAGCAGAGATCCATCACGGTTAATGTTAAGAGAGAACATTGATTTTAGCAATTTAAAAATTGCAACTCTTATTGCAGTGATCATTTTTATTTCAAAGGGGGTAGTGGGAGTAATTTTAAGGTAAATTCCTAAGTTTCTGGAGGGAGGATCTTGGGCAGGGAGAGGGGAAATGCTTTTAATTGGGGAGATTTTTTTCCTTTTTTTAGAACTTCTAGAGAGGACCTCTTGAAACCCATTATCATCATTTATGGTTACATTAGCCCCTACACTTATCATTGTCCTATTCTCCGAATTGGAGCTATCATTTGAACTTTGAGAAAGTGTGCTTGACCAGCCAAGATGGGTATCTTTCACTATGGCACATTCACTGGAATTTGATTTGGGATCTGGGGGGACATTTTTTTTTTGGAGGACTTCTAAACATTGCCTATTGGAAAAAGCTTTAAACAGAGAAAAACAAAACTAAAGCAAGAAGGGAAAATGGAATGATATCAAACCATCTGCACTATACTATGGGGAGGAGAACACCACAGTATAGCCCTGAGGATGAGTTGAGCAGGATTGGTTTGGTATAACTGCTGACTAGAAGCGATAATAATTCACAAGAAAATTTGTTTTAATTTTCTTTAATTTGCTGATAGTATTTTCAAATATTGAATCTTCTTCTTCTTTTTTAAATGGTGGTGTTGGTGTTGTTGGAGGACTATATTCTCTTAGTTTCTTTAGAATTTGCTTATTGCCAATAAGACTTTTGGGAAAGTTTGATACACTTAGAAAGGTGTATAGATTATTGTCAAAGGATAATAGTCCTTTACGATTCGTCACCATATCACAAATTAAATCAACTAGATTATAACTTTTTCCCTGAATTATAATTCGTTTCCCTGTGCTATCGACTTGAACTTGATGTTCAGCAGTTTTCCAACATGAGATAAGATAATATTCTTTTACTCTGTTCTCGATAGGTCAGTGGCAATACGTTTCCAATTTTCGATACAATTGAATTCAATTCCTTCTCCTTTGATTGTGCAGAATCTTGAGGAGGTGTTTCCTGTTTAGAGGGATCGGTGGTGGCGGCGACGGTGGGTCTCTCACGATAAGGTTTATGTTTGTCCACACGTCGCAGTGCATCTTGAAGTAAAATCAATTTTCGTCATCGGCAATATTCTCATCATTAATGAATTTGTTTAGATTGTCTTCAAAATGTTCGACGGGCGAGAGGACAAGTTCAAATGGTTTAGCCATTTATAGGGTTTAGCCATTATAGGGTTTGTCAATTTATAGGGTTTAGCCATTCTCTCTCTAGAGAAAACTGTTTACAAGTCCTGCAATTATTGGCAGTAAAAGTGTGAAAAAGCTACCGCCCGCTTGAAGGAGTCGTTTTCTTTTAAAAATTTTTCCCTTGTTTTTACAAGCCAAGGCGCGGAGAGTGGAACGATGTTGCTTTGTCTGTTGTCTAACACCTTCTGGCAGTTGAACATTACCCTCAGTTAAATTTAAACAAAGTTCAGATATTAGATTAATGAAATCATTGTCAACACCATGTTTGAGTATAGCCTTCCTAAGCAAGGGTTTTGAAGTGCTTAAAACGGAAAATAAATGCCGTTGTTCGTGTAGTTTCTTCAGTGTCATAATGGCAACTAATAGCCTTTTCTACTGTTCACCGGAAGATATACTGTAATTTCATTGTTTAAAATGTCGGTGACTACACGTAGATCCTCGGGTGTGCTCTGATTAAGATCCAGCAAAATGTAACCGTAGGGTTTATTAGTCGCCTGAGTCTACGCTGACAACAGAAATTTAGGGCGCCGGGATATATCTGTTTATTGAGAGTTATTAGCGAGCTAGAATCACGAACAACTCGATAGATAATATAGATGGTGCAATTCAAAGCAAGGGTTCGCATACATTTGCTCTGATGAAACAGATTGTGTAGAACTAGGGTTATGGAAATGTGTTCATGATGGGAGCGAACAGTGAACAGTTGTAGCATTTCCTGTGAGAACTGTTCTATGGATTCAGCCAAATCATCAATAATCAACCAAGAGTTCGAGTCAATACTATTGAAAACATCAAGTCCCCGTATGAAATGTATTGGTATGGTTGTGGCAATAGCTTTTATTTGATCATAGGACTCCTGCCAAGTGCTATAGCAATAGTAGAATTTTTTCGGTTCTTTCAAAAGCATTTTATCGCAATTTTTAATTATTTTAGTTAAGAGTGTTGTTTTCCCCGACATTGAGGGACCACACAGAAACGATTTTGTTCAGAGTAGTTGATTAGCCATTTTGTTCAGAGTAGTTGATTTCTAGATAGAAAATACGTTTTGAGGAGGACACTCTCCCATAACACTTTATTTCCAATAGAATGAGGCTGTTTTGCAGTTTCTACGACAACGCCTCTATATAAAAAACCTTATCTGCCCCCAGGGCATAACTTAAAACCCTTGCCCTGAGGGGTTGTGGGGGAGTGTCCTCCTCAAAAACACATTTTCTATATCTGGAAATCAACTACGCTGAACAAAATGGCTATCTCAAAATTTTTATTGGATGTCTGGGGGGTCGATGGGTGTGGGGGGGGCTAGTTGCCCTCAAATCACTTTCGACTATTAAAAAGGGCACTAGAACTCTCGATTTCCAATCGAATGAGCCCCTTTTGAAGTTTCTACGACGACCCTTTTCATATGAAGTGCCCTGCTCTAAAGGGAAAAAAAATAATAAATGATCATTGTGCCAACATCGTTCTTATGTGCCCCCGGGGCATAACTTAAAACCCTCGCCCCGAGGGTTGTAATACGAAGTTTTGAAAAAAAAAAAAACATTGTGCCCACATCGTTCTTTACTTAGGCAGCGCTATCGCGCAGCCTATGATTAGAAATAAGGAATGGTCGTTTGTCTACTCTTCTTATTCTATATTTCACTAATTCATTATCCTCTGTGTCACTTGCTTTGCTATTGGGAGCTCTCTTTAGGGCAGCAGCCGGACTTGATATATGTTTTTTTTTGAGTTGGTTTGGGTTTGTTATTTACTGCACCAGCCGCCTACTTTATTTTTGTGCACATCAATTATATCCTTCCTTTTAAGATGGTATATAAATGTCGTGGTAGAGACTCCCTTGGCCTTTAGAGACACTTTGCAGAAATTGCACCTGATACTTTCTGTGATTCCTTTTTCAAATGGGATATCCAGAGAGATAGCTTAGAAGTTTTAGTTAGAACATCCAAGCCGTCATCAGAAGATGACATCATGCTTTTCTTAGCACAAAGGTTGATTTTTATGATCTTTTACAAAATTAGAAGCACCTCCAGTAGCCAACTATTTTAAAAATTGCACCTCCACCCAAATATCTGACCTTTTTCACCTCACTGGCATAACTAGGGGGAAAGGGACCAATTGCCTCCTGAGCTGTTTTGTTGGCACAATAAGCCAAAGAATATGTCTGCTTATAAAAGCAAAATGACATATCCCAACTACGGTTTCATAACAACTTAGACCATTTGAAGCACAATATTAATTTTTACGGGAATTAGCTTGTCTATAATTGGTATTTATGAGACTGATAAATCAAATAATTCACCGCTTATTGTTAATTTTTTGAATTTCTTTTGCTGTATGGTAAAAAAAACTGTGTTCACCAGAAGATTGGTATCCTACTGAATGAGAAAAGTATATCAGCATTGTATAAGAATTTGTCCCTTCCAGAAAATCAGCTAGTTTCAACTCTAGACTTTTCCTTGAAAGGATTTCTATTGATTTTAGAGATGATTTTAGTAACATGAGAAAAAGTATTTTTGGCTATTTTGTTATATTGATGTAATAAAGATTTGCTAGCAAAAACTTATATTTCTACTGGACAAGACTTCAATACATTTACATTGCTCTCTAACTAAGCATTTAAGAGAATTTTACAAATTAATAATCAGTATTTATCATGTATAGGTCAGAACGGTAATCGTAGCAGGTCTATGTTATTTAGCAGCATAAATTCCATAGAAACAGTTAGATTAAAGTTCTCGCGGCTAAAGGTGCAAATTATTTCCCATGTAATGTAGGAGACAGAGGCCCTACCACTAGAACCAGGATACACAGTAATAAGTGATTTGTTTGTATCTTGCTTCTCCTGGACAGTAGCTATTCAACTTTCCTGCTCAATTGATGGAATAATATACTGTAAGCAATACGTCGTTTTAGTGGAATTAAACTGCACCTTTACAGTCTTAACATTCAGAGGCGGATCTAAAGTAAAATCTCTGGTGAGGTCTAATGTGACAAGGCTACCAATGAGCAAAATCTTGGGAGGACCCAATGTGACAAAGGTACCAATAATTGACGAAATTGACAAATTTATTCTAAACAAAGGAGTGAAAAAAAAAAAGAAGAAAAAAGTAAGGAATGAGGATGCAGGAAAAACTCTTGGAGGGGGGAGCCGGGTCCTCCCTGGATTCACCACTGCTAACACTTACGCAACTACCTACAATTATCTGACTCCTAGTCCCTAATTCTGCCTAGCTGAAACAATCAAGCAGCACTATTTGATACGCTTGACAGACTGAGTTCCATCATTTTACTTACGTTCCAATTCTAGAAATCGTATGAGAGGTAACCACGCTTCTACACAATTTCAAATTATGTTTTAAAAATCATTTTGCAGGTTCAAAATTCTCAAATATCTCATTCTCGTATCACTTAAATAAAATCAGAAAACAGGTAGGAAAAAAACAGAAACAGGACGAAATAGCTATTATAAAAACAGAACAGAACAGGTAAATAAAAAACAGGTCATATGTTTCTGTTCTGTTTCTTTTTTTTTGCATAAACAGAACAGAAACAGGTACTTTAAAAAACAGAACAGAAACAGAAAACAGAAACAGTGCCCATGCTTAATCATGATCCACTGTGTCGAAATCTTTAATTATTATATCTAAAAATATTGCTAACACCCTGTAGCCTTCACCCAGCGGTTGATTGACTACGCTGCTTAGATAGGCAACCGCTTGCTCTGTTGCGTAATCATGCCGAAATTCGGATTGGGTAGGATTTAACACATTACGCCTACAAACACAAATCGGCCCAAAATTACACAAATTATTGGTTTGACCACCCTTACGAACTTGAGTCACACGAGCTACTTTAAAACAAGACGGGAAGAAACCTTCTTTTAATACAGAATTAATTAGGGACAAAAGTCGCTTCTCGATGAGTGCGAGAATAAATTTTAATCACTCTTAACTATATGACATAACTACCAGAGGCATAACTTTTCATTTCGTAGATGACCTGCTTTATCTCGCTTAATGATACAGGTGCTAAATACATTGAAACCTCAGATCAAAAATAATCAAGGTAGTCAAAAATGATTGGATCATGAAACATTGGACATATTCCTTGAGTAACTAACTTCCCTACCGCTACGAAAAAGTTTCTGAATCCCTCCAAGACATCATCAGCACTTTTTGGCATTTCACTTTCTTCGTTTACTATTTCAAGTGGGATCATTTTCATTGGCTACTGAAGTACTTCTTTATTCATGCCGCATGTTTTTGCCGGACATCCTGATGCTTCCTCAAACATCTTTGAGTAAAATTCTCTTTTTTTCCTAATAATCGAGCATTGCGACAATTATTATATATTTTATCATTTAAATCACATTTATGATTGATCTAAAAACGATAAAATAAAAGTTCAAAATAGGGATAAAATCCTTTTTAATAGACAGTGTATAATAAAATTTCACAAAATTATCTATGATTGATCTTTTTCGTAAACTTGGTCTCTAATATGCATCAATTTTAGAAGGTCTGCAGTTACCCAGGGCTTCTTTGGGGCTGTCTTACGCCGTCCTTTTTTGTTTGATAATGCTTTCTTAATACACTTTTAATAATCTAGTAAAACAAATTAAACCTCTCTTCATTATTAGATACAATTGATAAAATATTATCCAAATAAAAACATAAATTTCCAGCTTGGCCCAATTTCCAACTGGGCCAAGTTAGATGCGCAAAATTGCGTTCCTTTGAAGGCAGTAAAGAAGTGACAATTTTTAGCAGAGTTAAGGAGGCCCTAGACGGTCAATCATTTTGATCTAAAGTTTCAGTCAATCGATTGACTCAAACATGATTGACCGTCTAGGAACCTGTATGACTCTTGAGTCAAGCGTTGACGCTGATTGATAGAAAGTTTGAATGACTCAAGCAGTTGATTGATTGACTAGGCCAGTGTTGTTCAAGCATTTTTTTTTATTAACAAATGGGTCACAAAAAAAACAACATAGAAATCTCCATATAATAGGCTACTAACAAAACAAAGCTGCATATAATACTAACAATATCAAAATAGGTCCTTACGCATATTAGTGTGTTTTGGGATGACCAAAAAAAAGGGAAACTTCAACTACTTATACACTAATACACTTCCTCTGGGGAATAAAACTCTCTGACTCTTCCTCCCATCCCCCACCCCTACTAAACAATTATTCAACATTCTAAAGATAATATATTTTTAGAGGGAACTTAAAGGAATCGCAAACTCATGCTCTATGATTCATTATGCTTCCTTTCATATACCGACAATCATCTCAATCAACACACAAATCAATTTCTTTTTAACACTCTCAAGCATATATTCACTCTCAGATCAATCACTTAATCCATGTCTACAATACTGGTTAAAACAAATACATCGCAAAGAAGCACGAAATTCCTCAAGGGTCTTCTTACCTTTTACTTCCGCCGGAAGTCTGTTCCAGACTTCAGGACCAATATACCTAATAGAAAATTTAGTTCTGGTAGTAACTGGAACCGGTGTTCTAACTATTTCAACATTTCTAGTTTCATAACTATGTTCCCTTTTATTATAAAGTTCCGAAAAACATACAGGTAACAAATTAGAAAAAAATTTATACATAAACAAATTTACATAAAATTTAACCAAACCAAAAAATGGTAAATTTTTTAATTGGTGATACCTCGATCTTACCGAATTCTGGGACAAATCATTGTTCAACACTCTTACAGCTTATTTTGTAACCCACGGAGCGGATACAAATGGCTAGTGAACGTCGACGACCAAACTGTAACACAGTACAGCAAATATGGATGAATAAGAGAAAAATATAACATTCTAATAACATTTTTGGGAAAAAAAATTTCAGTTTCCGCAGAGTTCCAACATTTTTCGCTAATTTAGTACTTTATAAATGTCATATGATCTTTAAAACTTAGGAATTCATCTAACAATACACCAAGATACCTTACAATACTTGTCCGTTTTATACTTCCATTTACTAACTCAATTTCTTCAATCCATGGACAGTAATTTGCACTTCTGCCATATAACATGAACATTGTTTTCTTCTAATTATTAAGCAGTTTGTTCACTCGCATCCACCACTAGATTATCACCGTTCCTTGTTTCATGCCATTTTTCAAATCCGATTCAGTTTTTCGCAGCCATTGTAAACTGGGTATCATCAGCAAAACTTGGAAGTATTGCTCGCACCGGGCCATCATTGTACCTTGGAGTTGACAGTTGTTTGAGGCATCCATTTAGATCATTAATGTACGCAAGAAATAAAAGGGGACCCAACACAGACGACTGTGGCACACGGCACTTTACTACGATCTCCTCTGACAGGACTGTGCCCAGCCGTACTCTTTATGTTCTCCTTCAAGAAATGAAGCAATCAATTTGAGACTTTTAAAACGAATTCCAGCATTTTCAAGCTTAGCCAATAAAATTTTATGATCAACACAATCAAAAGCCTTCATAATATCTAGAAAAATTGAACTCACTTTAAACCTGAATCTAGGTAATCGTTAACAAATATTGTCAAAAATAATAAAGCATGCTCTGTAGACATATTTTTTCTAAAACCAAATTGATTAGTGTAAAAAAAAAACATCTTTTTCAAAATAATCCATTAGTCGTCTATAAATCAATTTCTCAAAAATACGAGAAATCACTGGAAGTAGAGATATTGGACGGTAGTTGTTCATATCTTCCTTATCACCTCCTTTATACAGAGGAATAACCAAAGCACTTTTCAAGCAGTTAGGGTACACTCCAAACTCAAAACATTTATTTAAAAGGTACAACAGATGACTATATATAGTTGGGTAAGTTTTTTGAACTATTTGAAAGGTTATAAAGTCCATTCCAGCTGTCGATTTTTTCATACTTTTTAAAATATCCTCAAGTTCACGCGATCTCACTGGTTGAAGATAAATGGTTGTATCACTTGGTTCAGGAAGAAAATTCTGGTATGTACCATCACCATTTATGCATTTCACAGATGTCGATATTTTTAGCCCTACTTCTGAAAAGTGGGTACACAAGTTATTGGCTACACCACTATCCGACTCAAACGGCAAATTACTAGGAGTTATTGGTTCACTATTTGGGCTTATTACTGACTTAATCAATTGCCAGGTTTTAGCCGGGCTTCCTTCATAATCTTTAAATATCTTTGCATAATAATCCATTTTTGCTTTTCTTAAACTTTTTAACTTTCTATTAAATTCTTTATAATGTTCTTTATCAGATGCTGAACCTTGAGTCACGCAGATTCTATACATCATTTGCCTTTTTTTCCATCGAGGCTAGTAATCCTTTTGTAATCCAAGGTTTAATTGGCAACTTATATCTTTGCTTTGTCTCTTTAAACTCCAAACACTCTTGAAATAGTAATTTTATTTTTTTCATACCATTTACCAAATCTGGTATCAATACCTGTAGTATCCTTAAGAAACCTGTAGTATTGCGTAGTATCCTGTAGTATTGCGTCAGTCACGCGCCATCAGCAACGGGTAGCCACATCGCGTCCCCAAAACTCGAAAAGCAAAAATGTGGAACGCTAGTTTATCTGCTTATTAATAGAGTAATACCGGGATCACCCTGAGTTATGGAAGATTAAAAGTAAAGACTATTATAACCGAAATAAGAAAAGTGCGGCATTTGGTAGGATATTGCGGGCGGTAAAGACATTGAAACTGGATTATAAAAGGGCCGTTTTTCACTCATCAATGTTCTAAGATCTTACATCTTTTGTCAGAAAACGCTTAAAAGTGAAATCTTTTAAATAAGATCTTACATCTTTTGTCGTTTTTATGCAAACGTCTTTCATCATTCTATTCTGATCAGCGGTCTGAGAACAATGATGAGTATATCATCAAAGTTCTCTTATCATTGTTCTATATGGCAGAAAGATGGCGTCTTTCACGCTTTTCGATAACATCAGTAAGCTGTAAGACCATCAGTAAGCTGTAACATCAGTAAGCTGTAACAAAGATGAGTTGAAAAAACGATAATCTTTGCAGAAAGACGAAAGATCTTAGATGTAAGATCTTAGTGCTAAAAAACGACGCTAAAGTTTCCGAACTAAAATTTAAAATGAATGTTATAAGAGCAAATTTAAACCACGAGTGAAAGGTGATTGATGGAACTGCTCTGGTCGAGATGGATGGGTTAAGTTGATTAAAGCACACGTCAATGGATCAACGGAACTGCTTGATCAAAATGATTGGCCGTCTTGGGCCTCCTTTAGTCAGAGTGTTCCAAGCAGCATGAGAGGCACCCGGGATTGAAGTTGATCGTACTGATGGAGAGAAAGAACTTCGAACACTTCCAGAATTACAAAGATGATGTGTAGAAATGGTCAGAGACAAGAGATGGAATAGTTCTGAAAACTGCATGACCATTACTATGTAGTTGAAAAAAAAAATGAAAGATGTACATGAAAGAATATACATACTTCAAATCAAGCAACACCTTATTAATAGAACTATTAAATTTCAGGGTAAGTTTCTCCGCTTTATCACAAACCTTAGAGAGCGATATCAGAGAGAAAAAAAGGTTTGAGATTCAGGTAAGATAGAGATTAATTTTTATTTTCACCAAAATATTCATGGTACTGCCAAATTTCTTTGGTATAGTCACATTAAAAAGCAAATACATAAAAAAACACTGACAATCCTCCTGATTTTCGTTATACATTTTTACAAAATTACGTATAAGTACCAGCTGAAGTTTCTCAACAGGCACTGCAATCCTGCGCGGGAGTCGTTTTGATGTGGATTGAGGGGGGAAAAAGGTTTTTGTGGATTGGGTGGATCAGAGGTTTTCTTCCGAAATCCATGCACAGTTTCTCTCTTCTTTTTTTTAGAGTTTGCATTTTAAACTTTGTCAGCAGCTCTTTGTGTGACGTTTCTGCCTGCTTCAATACTATAATTAGAGCTCTTTTCTGAACCCTTTTGACCCTGGCGCTTTGCTGAGCCGTCAGTCCAAAATGCCATACAGGAGCTGCATATTCCAGAATTGGGCGAGTAAAAGATGTACATATTCGGAGGTGGTGATCTGGAAAGGGCCCATGTTTCGACATAAGCTTGAGCATTTGCAGCCCAGCATTACCCCTTTTTGCTAGACTAGATGTGTTTGCTTCCCATTTTAAATCACTGGTAATAATAACTCCTAAGAGTTTAATCTTCCTAACTTTAAGAGAATCAGAGATAGTTGGTAGAAAATTTGCTTCAGAAGAATTTAAAAATTTCTTAGTTAAAATAGAAGATTTACTGTCATATTTGAACTGGAAGCTTTAGTCTTCACATTATCAATTAAAATTTGAGCTTTGCTACATTCATTTGCTACACAAAGCTCTCCAAGGGTAAGGTCATCAACATAATTCCAGCGGTCTTCACAATCATTAGCAATATCATTGATCATAACTAGAAAAAGGATAGGACCCAGAAAGGTAACTTGAGGCACACCAAAAAAAAACTGGCTCAGGTTCAAAGAAAGACTTCTTATATTTTAAAATTTGGAACCTATTTATTAAAATCTCTGAAAAATCACTCCAAAATCAACTAAAAGGTTAGAAATTAAAATTTTATGATCAATCAAATCGAAACCCTTTTTAAAATCAATTGTCATTAAGTTTAGCCATTTGCCAGGCTCATCAACATGCTTAAAAATAAAATATAAAAGACTGACTAGATAATGGGATGTTGATGTTACCATACTTATGAGGAGCAAGGAGGGGTTCAACTTCAGCTTTTAGCCAATTTGCTACAAAACTTTCGTACATTTTTCTGAAGAAGGGGGTCAAAGTGATTGGCCTCACACCATCGAAATTAAGTTTAGTATCTGTTTTTAGGGATTGGAGTAACATACCCCGTTTTCCATAATTGTGGTAAACTTAAGAAGTTGAAATGAAATTAAAAATTTGTGTTAGTGGCTTAGTCAATTTGTCAGGAAATGCTTTTATTAGTTCAATCGGAATATCTATGGGAGTTATAATAGTTCGTTTAAGCTTCTTTATTTTACTAAGAACTTGATCCTCAGAAATAGTAGGTAAAGGTACGCCATCATGTGGAAATTTCATGATACTCTTGGTGCGTTTTATTTACATCAAGAGGCGACAAAGACTGGATTATTATGGCCAAATGACCATTTAACTGGTTAGCAACCGTTTCATCATCAGAATCTGAACAAAAATCAACACCACTAGAGGATTTTCTACAAATTGGTTCTATTTCCTTATACCATATGCTAGGCTTTGATTCAAAAAGGTTATCAATTTTTTGTGGTAATACTCAGCCGCAGCTTTTCTTGTCATTTTACGTACTTTGTTAAGGAGCATATTAGCATTTCCTATTTTCCCTTCTTTCCTTAGTTGAATTTTATACTGAATCAAATCTTTAATTTCTTGAGTTATGTAAGGACGATCTGTGTTGCACCACTTGCAAGTTTTCCCAGGAAAGCATTCTTCATATTTGTTTCTTAATTTATCTTGGAAAAGCTTAGTTTTTTCATCGGATGACTCTAAAATTGCTACCTCATCCAGGACTCGGACGTAATCCAATTTCTAAATTCTAAGAGAACCCTGTCCGAAAGAGGTCAGTAGTAAACTTTCTCAATGACATATTTTACTTTATAGGAAGATAGCGGAGCTCACTTTATCATGTAGTGGTAGCTACCACCAAGGAGAGGTAGGTCTTGAGGTTCATTAAAATATTCTGACAAAATTTGTGCAAATTACGTTGACTTTAGTATTACCTTTAGTGGTCGGAAACTTTACTATTTTCTGAGTCCTTGACTTCTGAGGGAACTTTCAATTTTTACATGGTTCTTATCACCAGTACTGCAAATTACAACATTCGGGTACTTAGAAGTAATAAAATCAACACACAAATCTAACTTTTTAGCGAAGACCTTTTTTTGGAAAGATACCATACTAGGTGAGCAATAAAACACTCCAGTAACAATACCAGTTACAGATCTCGGAAGCTTTTTTGACATAATCCAAATCATTTCATCATCGTCATCAATATGTGGAATAGGCAGAGGCCACGGCGCCAACTACTCACGTACGAAACACGCTACGCCGCCACCTATATATGGTGGGGCACAAAGAGAAATAACACTGAATTGAACAATAAAACAAAATGTTTAGAATCGACACAGGAAAAATGTCTAAAAATTTCAAGATCCCTCGATTTTTTATTTTGATTAGATTAGTGTGATGCCCAAGAAAAGATTTTCATCAAGAAGAATGCCTAAGAACAGAAAACATCAAGCACTAAGTCTAAAAAGAGGGCCTTTTTCTCAGTCAATCAACGAAAATATAGGGGCGAGGGTACACAGGGAATTTTTCAGAATCTGAAGGGGGGGTGGGGGGGGGGGGGGCTTTTTTCAGTGAAAATGGCGAATGAAAAATTTTCACTGAAAATACAATAGGTGTATTTTGACAATTTAGAGGAGGAGGTTGGTGGGTGAATAAACCCGTTTCACAATTCTGAGCCACGATCGTCCGATGTTTTATTTTTACAACACAAGGACAATGACATGTATCTTACTACTGATCCAAACTCTTGCACACATCATGAATTTCATCTACAGTAATTCGAGATAGTATATATTTTATACACATATGATATGCAAGGAATCTAAACTTTTCGTTTTATTTCCAGTTACTAGCTTAGAAAATACCCCACGCCTTTTGTTCTCCAAATCCAGCCGATAAAAATTTTGAGATGCCCATTTTGTTAAAAATACTTCAAACATCAGATAATAAAACTCCGGAGTCTACACAAACTCCCAGATTCCGGGGCCAAGTTTTTTACGTTATGCCCCGAGGGCATATAAGGAATTATGTAAGAGGAGCTTGTATAAACTTCAGAGGTGGCTCATATGATTGGAAGTTGAAAGTTCTAGTTACCTTTTTTGAGTCAAAGGGGATCGGAGGGCATCTACCCCCCCCCCCATCCCCCACAAACAAACCCGCTCTTTTCAGCAAATGCATCCGATCAAAATTTTGAGATTGCCAGTTTGTTTGAAATGGTCCAACGATCAGATAACAAAACCTTCGGGATCAACATAACCCCTCCCCCTAGAACCCGGGGGAAAGGTTGTGATAGTCCCTGGGGGAATATAAAGTTTTTATGGAAAAAGTGGTCGTATAAACCTCGGAGGGGACTCAAATGATTAGAAACCGAAAAGTACTCACCAGCGTGCCATTGATGTAGACACTAATTTGACGAAATAGATTTATGTAATATACAATTTTCATAGGATATTCCATCGCCCCGAATTGGCATTGTATTATCGGATTTCCGGACTTTCATTTGTAAATCTATAAATGTTGAAGACATGTCCATAAAGTAGTCTTCATTGGAATAAATTTGAAAGTGGATATTATTGGAGAGAGGTTGTTGTGGATAAAATTGTTCATAGTATCCATGCTTGACACTCACATCAACATTTTCAGCATTGAATAGATTCAATGAGGCGGTGATTGAAGGTTGAGAATCCTTATGTGGCAGGTAGGACATCTTAGGAGAAGAAATCTAGTTTTGATCTAACAATTTTCTTCCTGGGGCTTCTTCTTCTGTTTACACTACGTGTCGGCTTTCTCCTACTTTTCTTTGACAGAGGGGTGATGTCTTTCGTTTCCGACCTGAGTGGAGACTGATGAGTGATGCATTGTTTCTAGACCTTTTTAAGCCTTTACCATTTTGTTTTAGTTGCTCACCAAGGGTTCGCGCACTGGACCTAAGATTTTCCGTAGCACTTTTTTTTAAATCCTTGCCAGAGCCCCAATCGTATAGTGTAGATGATGCAAAATCTGTCGCAGCCGGTACAAGATATTTTCTAGCCTGTGGTAGTGAAGAGCGAAACAGCTTAGCAAACCAACTGCCAAGACCGTAGCCAGACATTGACGAGCGACCTTTGTAATAGTCCATTCCATTGCCCTGTTGTCTTGGGCCAAGAGTATTAACATAGCAGTCAATATCAGGACAAGTGAATACCACTTTTCTATTAGACATCTTGCTGTTGAACGATGGGACGAAAATGGCATGTAATCACAGCCAAACCTTTTGAAATTGCTATGGGATCACCCAATTCGGTTCTTAGTGTTAACTGACAGAGTTCCAAATAGGAAGTGTTTACGGGAATATACTGAAGATGCTTTATATTGTAGTGGTGAATATGTTCTTGGTTGGTTTTTCGTTCAAGAACTCGTAGGAGGGGAACATTTGAATTACCAACCCGAGATGTTTCCACAAATGAAGCGTAGAGAAATATACAAGTGTCTGTGGAGAAAGCAGGCGGGTAGTCAGCAAAAATGAAATTAGTGTTTCCGGCACTTGTACCATTGATTATATTGAGCTTAAAGCCAAGAACATCCTTTAGGTTATCATTGAGAATAACCTTTTCGTTGTCAATAGGTGAACTAATGTAAATCTTACCCTCCTCCTTTGAATAGTTGAAATGAAAAGCTCCTTTTTTACGAGCGGAAATTCTTTTATTAATAGAACGACATAAATCATTCATACAGGTGAGTTCCTCGTAGGGTAATTCAATATATGGATAATTCATCCAATTGATTTTTTGAATTTGTTCTTGATCACTTGAGGATGGTGGTGGCGGCCAATCATAGGGTCTAATTTTTATATAATATTTACGATCTTTTCTCAGGATTTCGTAGGTATTTTTGAGATACAGTCGATAAGAGCAACTTCATACGCGCCATCGAATTTGATGGTGGGGGAGAGTTTTGTCCAAAAATCACTTGTTCTATTCAAGTCATTGTAGAGAGGATCGGAAACATTGGACATGAAAGTTACATAGAAATCATTAGGCATTGTCAATATCTTCAGCACTGACCCAAGAATCAAAATCTGAGTTGTATCCTAGCTAGCGAACAAGCAACTGTCTCTTGGCCCCTACGAGTACGACTCTTTAATATCTTTTCAATTTGATAAATTTCACTAGTGTTTCTAACTTTTTGCAGTTCATATTCATAAAAACCGCCGAGAATCTCTTCATCTTTGGTGTCTCGCAGTCGATATGTCGTGGGTTCGGTGTGCAGGATTTTGGACACTTTAAAAAGTTCAGTGCTCCATAAATAATTCCCCTTTTCAAAAATATTGGTGGTTCTATTAATTCGAACAGTATCACCAACATTGAATTTTCTTCTGGACAATTTTTTTTTCACCATTGGAATATTGCTTTAGAAAAGCATCAAATGTATTTTCATTGTAGTGAACATCCCGAGGGCTTAAGTTGGACAGAGATCGATGAGGTCGATGGTTGTATATCTGCATGATTTTATCTAAATCATGAATAAAAGCCGGTGTATTTTTCAGGCTACAATATCTTGAAATTAATAGACGAATCGTTCTTATGAATCGTTCAGCCAATGCAGCCTTTATTGGGCTGTGACTATGATAAAGTGTTGTATTATATTTCAAAAGAACCTTTAGCACATGGGGATTAACAAATTCACTGCCACGATCCGATTGAATTTTTCTATATGAATCCTGTTCAAGAATACTTTCAATGGCCTGAGCAACTTCAACACCTCTCTTTGATCGCAGTGGAATGGCATAGGCATAGCGACTAAAGACGCTGATGGCCACCAGAATATATTTGTAGGGTGCATCGTGACGCCGTTGAACTGCGTCTAAAGTTAAAAGATCCGTTTGCATTATATGCAGAGGGAAAAAGGCTTCAGTTTGTCAATATTGTTTGCCGCGAAGCCTGTGATTCCGATGCAGTGTATAACTCGGTTCATTCTCTAGATACTCTTTTACTTTTTTCAATGTGGTGCCGGAGACAACATTAGAAAGCGTTTTGGGAGAACTTAAACTTCCCGCTTCACCAATATTTTCATAGACACCTTTCAGAACTTCATCCATTTTGAACGCAAGCACGTAGTGTAATGTCCACTCCCCTTTTGCACACTGGAGGGTGAATCAATTCGTCTTCGCTTTTGACTAGCATCCACAGGTGTTGTAAAATCATTGCTGCTGATTCTTCTTCTTCTATTTAACAGCAGGCGGGCTTTTCAGTAAAACTATTTAGCCCTTTTCCTTTTACTTCACTCTGTGGGCTACAGAGCTACTGGCTTGATTGCCTCATATTTATTAGATATATTCAGATATCTTTCAGCAGATCTTTTGACTCTAGGAGTTCAAATATAAGATGATAGATGTCGATTTCTATGCTCTGTGTGCAGGTATAGTTGGCTAGGCTCTTGGCTGATAGTGGGATTTTGTGATGTTTGAAGTATTTTAACAGTTTACAAAGCAAGGTATGTTGTGCAGACGTCAGCATATTACATTCAAATAGGCAATGGTCAATTGTTTCATTATTCATATTACAATGCCTGCAAAGAGGGGACAGGGGAATTCAGCCACTTGAATTAGAAAGCTTATATGAGAATGCAAGGAAATTTAGTCCATTTGTTCCAGAACGAATTCTATGATAAATTTTAGAAAGATACTTATTGGGAAAGGGGGAAAGGATAGGATTAATCTTATTAAAATTAATATCTGATAGCCTCCATCGGTAAATATCTCTAATTGGGATTGGTCTCCCACTTGGCTGGTCAATATTTATAGCATTTTTTGCTATTTCATCAACCTGATGATTACCACTTATGCCAGAGTGGCTAGGAATGTACTGAAAGTAAGTTTTTATGCCACTTGAAGCAAGATTATCAATAATAGTGAGACAATGATAAGTGTCAATGTCCAACTTATATTGAGGAGCTGAGGCCAGCAACTCAAGGCTTGATAAAGAGTCGGAATAGATGATAATATTATTCGAATTTTCAATCAAAGGTTGGTTTTGCTTAAGGTGTTCTAATGCCATGATTATGGCATTTAACTCAGCAGACATTATAGATAAATTATTAAATAATCTCTCGCCCATTGCAATTTTCAGGTGAGGAAGGAAAACACCACTTGCAACCTTCTCATCCATTTTTGACCCATAAACAAATATTTGGAAGTGATTTTTATAGGTAATTGTATTAAGTTCTGCAAATTTTTTCTGGACAAAAGCAATGGGGGTTAAATCTTTATTCCATTTTGAAAATTCAGTATTTATTATGGGAAATGACCAATTCCATGGAGGGGATTGGGGGAAAGTAGGTGCAATAGACTTTGCTGGTACAGGGAACTTCTTTTGAATATTGGCATACTCATCTGCAATACCTCTATACATGGCTGGATTTCTTAACCAATTATGTAATGTGTGTGAGCTATTTGATTCAATTTTTGTAAGATGTTTTATCAAGAGAAAGCTACGTCTCTCCCTTATTGTTGTTAATCCACTCTCCATAAGCCGAAACTTGGTGCTTGTGGGTTTCCTAAGACCAAATATGAGACGTATTATATCATTTTGTGTTGTTTCAATTTTTTGCATCTGGGTCTTTGCACATGCACCATAGACAATGAGCCCATAGTCAATATGGGGTCTTATATGTGATTTATAAAACTGGAGTAAGGTTTTCTCCTTACAACCCCAGGGTGTGGAAAGAAGTCTTTTTAGTATATTTGCTTTTCTATAACATTTTTTTATTGTGTTTGAAATGTGGAGGTGGAAATTAAGTTTTTGGTCAAGCATGAGACCTAGGTAATTAATATTATTATCTTCTGGAATAGTTGTTTTATTTAGAGTTAGTTTTGCATTAACATGGTTTCGCTTCCGGTGAAATTGGATTATTTTTGACTTGGTGGGTGCAATGGGTAAATCTGAATGTTGAGAGAATTTTTCAAACTGGAAAAGTGACTTTTGTAGATTTGACTGTGCTATCTGAAAGGTGTTGCCAGATGACCATAGCACCAGATCATCAGCATATTGTAGGAACGTGTGGGGTAGGTTCATGTCCCAGAGATATAGGGCAAAAAGGAGGCAACTGAGGACTGCTCCCTGAGGTAGGCCTTTGGATATTGTCTTTTGGGGTGAAGAGGCTGAACCAACACAAACAATGAAACTTCGCACTTCTATGAAGGATTTAATAAAGGATACTAGCTTAGGAGGTACTCCAAGGTTTGCAAGTTTATTTAAAAGGATTTGGTGGTTCACATTGTCATAAGCTCCTTCAAAATCTAGGAAAGCTGCCACTAGGATATTATTTTTTGAGAAAGATTCATTTATTGCATTTGTTAGCAAAATGAAAGCATCTGTTGAGGAGTGGTATTTCCTGAATCCAGTTTGAGTGTGTGGGATCATGTTATTTTTCTCAACAAACCAGAGGAGTCTGTGATAAATCATTTTCTCCATTATTTTCCCCATCACAGGTGTAATCATTATGAGCCTTTAAGACTCAGGGTTATCTTTTGGTTTATTTTTTTTAGGATTGGTAGGAGGGACGAACATTTCCATATATTGGGGAACCTAGAAGATGCCCAAGCGTGATTATAACAATTTAGCAGTTCTTGTTTGTATGAAGGTGTGAGATTCTTTATCCATGAAGGGTGTATATTGTCATAGCTACTGCTAGTTTTGGACCTAATATGATGTATTGCATTATTCAATTCCTGGATTGAAAATGGATTAGTTATGTACTCGGATCCTGGGCGTGGTTGGTAACTAGGGTTCATAGGAATTGTGGACAGCTTGCTTTGATTATTTGATGTTAGCTTATTAACAAAAAGAGTTGCAAATAGGTTAGCCTTTTCATTATCATTGTCATAATGGGTATTATTATGTATAAGCTCATACAGGAGTGGGTTGGGAGAAGTCTTTTTCCCACATATGTGGCTTATGACTTTATGTATAATTGGCTCATTTGTTTCTCTGGAGAGATTATTTGCAAAATTATTCCAGTATTTATATTTAGCATCTATTATAGTCCTTTTTAGATTAGATTCTGCTTGTAGTTTTTTTAAATATGTAGTAGGTGTTGGTTTTTTTATGAATTCTGTCCTAGCTGCCTTTTTTATCCTCCATTTATTTAGGCACTCATTTGTCCACCATGCTTTAGGAATTTGTTTAGGGAACGTTTTCTTAGGTGTTGTCCTGGGGATAGCATGATTAGCTGTATTTATTAGTAAAGATGTCAATGCTTCAGCATGTGTGTCAACTGTTGTCTTAGAAATGCATGAACTTTGGGTGAAACTTGTAATTTCATCATTTAGCTTATTTTGGAAAATAGACCAATTTGCTTTAGTGTTGATATATTTGGATGTATGAGATAAAGTTTCAGCAGGTTCATTTAGGGAGCAAACTATAGCAAAGTGGTCTGTACATAGACTATCAATTTTATTTATGTAAATTTTGTTCAAAAAATTTAAAGACACATTTGTAGGTCAATTGTGGAGAAATTGCCACTTTTGGGGTTGAAATAAGTATTCTGGTTTGGAGGGGTAGCAACAACTAATTCATTATTATTTGAAGTCATATGCTCAATAAATTTACCAGCTTTATTTGCTGGTTTATTCCCCCACAAAAGGCTGTGGGCATTGAAATCTCCACAAATAATGACATTTTTTAACATATTAGAATTATTTATATAATTAAAGAAATCCTTGGCATCTGTAGTTTGGCCATTAGGGTTATAAAAGCTTATTATGTAGGTTTTTAAATTATTCAGCCAAACACTTATACCAATTACATCAACATCATTTTCAAAATCTGGAAAATTGATGCCACAAAATTTTATATTATTATTAACTAATAAAGCTACACCACCTCCTTTTCTCTCTGAAGATCTATCCTTTCTCAGGATAGTATATCCCAGAGACTTAATTTGTTGATTTTGGGTTAAATGAGTTTCTTGGAGGCAAGCAATATTAATTGAATTATTATTCATAAATGATGTTAGTTCATTTAGCTTATTTTCTGTGAGTGATCTTACATTCCATTGGAGTATTGATAAATGTTGTGTGTTGTTGATTTATTCTTCATATGAATGTGTATCAATGTTCAGCTTTGTTAAGAGTAAAGCAAGATCTTTTTTTGCTTGAATGAGCATATCATCTGGGGTTGTAAATTTTTGCCAATTCTGCAATAATTTTTGTTTTCTGTAGTTGATGTATGTTCATGGCCTGAACTGCATTACAGTTTAGAATGAATAAGCATATATTTGGGGATTGCATTTTTGGTAGTGCATCCTGTTTGTTGGTTAATGGATTGATTCCTGGTAGTGTTTCTGGTTTGTTTCTTCTTGGGAGGGAGGGCCAGGCTGGCCTCATCTCACCGGACAAGGAGGCTTGTTGGCTTGGTGATTGCTTCTGATAGGGATTTGAGCTAGGGGGCTTAGAAGATGGTGTTTTATATGGGGTGCTTGATGCATTGGGGGCATTTGACTTGGGGGTTTTGGTTGGTTTCATTACAGGCTTTATTTGGTATTGTTGGGCAGCATTTGCTTCCATTGCTGCAAAGGGGTATGAGATTGCCTTCTCTGTTGATATTTGGAGTGTTAGAGCTCTTTTCTTGTATGCAGGGCATAATGATTTATTTGTAGATTCATGTGGGCCTTTGCAATTGATGCATGTAGGCTGAGTGTTGTTGCAAGTTGTCAGCTCTTTAGGATGGAAAGATTTACAATTACTACACTCTTGGAGAATTTCATTGCATTTGTTTGTTGTGTGTCCCAGTTTGAAACACTTCTGACACTGAATAGGCTTAGGTTTGTATTCCTTGTGTGGTTTGATTTGCCCAAATAGGAATAATTTTTCTGGGATATCAATTTTATCCTTCAGTGTGAATAAGAAGGATCTACTAGTTTTTAGGCCATTAGAGTTGGGTTTTCCAAGTTGGGTAACATCCTCAACTGGGATTGTGTTTCCAGCCCTATCTGAAAGGCCTTCTTTTAACTCCTGAGTAGATATCTCTGGGGGAACATTATAAACTACTATTTTTGTTGGTGATTGTTTTGGTTCCAATTAGATGCAATAATTGGGGTATTCAGAAGGGATTTAAGGTTAATTATTGTATCTGCTGATTTCTGATCTTCTACAGCTATTAGCAGAGATCCATCACGGTTAATGTTAAGAGAGAACATTGATTTTAGCAATTTAAAAATTGCAAATCTTATTGCAGTGATCATTTTTATTTCAAAGGGGGTAGTGGGAGTAATTTTAAGGTAAATTCCTAAGTTTTAGGAGGGAGGATCTTGGGCAGGGAGAGGGGAAATGCTTTTAATTGGGGAGATTTTTTTCCTTTTTTTAGAACTTCTAGAGAGGACCTCTTGAAACCCATTATCATCATTTATGATTACATTAGCCCCTACACTTATCATTGTCCTATTCTCCGAATTGGAGCTATCATTTGAACTTTGAGAAAGTGTGCTTGACCAGCCAAGATGGGTATCTTTCACTATGGCACATTCACTGGAATTTGATTTGGGATCTGGGGGGACATTTTTTTTTTGGAGGACTTCTAAACATTGCCTATTGGAAAAAGCTTTAAACAGAGAAAAAACAAAACTAAAGCAAGAAGGGAAAATGGAATGATATCAAACCGTCTGCACTATACTATGGGGAGGAGAACACCACAGTATAGCCCTGAGGATGAGTTGAGCAGGATTGGTTTGGTATAACTGCTGATTAGAAGCGATAATAATTCACAAGAAAATTTGTTTTAATTTTCTTTAATTTGCTGATAGTATTTTCAAATATTGAATCTTCTTCTTCTTTTTTAAATGGTGGTGTTGGTGTTGTTGGAGGACTATATTCTCTTAGTTTCTTTAGAATTTGCTTATTGCCAATAAGACTTTTGGGAAAGTTTGATACACTTAGAAAGGTGTATAGATTATTGTCAAAGGATAATAGTCCTTTACGATTCGTCACCATATCACAAATTA
Organism: Artemia sinica; assembly: GCA_027921565.1. Classification (NCBI taxonomy): domain Eukaryota; kingdom Metazoa; phylum Arthropoda; class Branchiopoda; order Anostraca; family Artemiidae; genus Artemia; species Artemia sinica. The sequence continues at coordinate 23,936,083 of CM051275.1, forward strand.
AATCAACTAGATTATAACTTTTTCCCTGAATTATAATTCGTTTCCCTGTGCTATCGACTTGAACTTGATGTTCAGCAGTTTCCCAACATGAGAGATAAGATAATACTCTTTTACTCTCTGTTCTCGATAGGTCAGTGGCAATACGTTTCCAATTTTCGATACAATTGAATTCAATTCCTTCTCCTTTGATTGTGAGGAATCTTGAGGAGGTGTTTCCTGTTTAGAGGGATCGGTGGCGGCGGTGACGGTGGGTCTCTCACGATAAGGTTTATGTTTGTCCACACGTCGCAGTGCATCTTGAGTAAAAGCAATTTTTTGTCATCGGCAATATTCTCATCATTAATGAATTTGTTTAGATTGTCTTCAAAATGTTCGACGGGCGAGAGGACAAGTTCAAATGGTTTAGCCATTTATAGGGTTTAGCCATTATAGGGTTTGTCAATTTATAGGGTTTAGCCATTCTCTCTCTAGAGAAAACTGTTTACAAGTCCTGCAATTATTGGCAGTAAAAGTGTGAAAAAGCTACCGCCCGCTTGAAGGAGTCGTTTTCTTTTAAAAATTTTTCCCTTGTTTTTACAAGCCAAGGCGCGTACAGTGGAACGATGTTGCTTTGTCTGTTGTCTAACACCTTCTGGCAGTTGAACATTGCCCTCAGTTAAATTTAAACAAAGTTCAGATATTAGATTAATGAAATCATTGTCAACACCATGTTTGAGTATAGCCTTCCTAAGCAAGGGTTTTGAAGTGCTTAAAACGGAAAATAAATGCCGTTGTTCGTGTAGTTTCTTCAGTGTCATAATGGCAACTAATAGCCTTTTCTACTGTTCACCGGAAGATATACTGTAATTTCATTGTTTAAAATGTCGGTGACTACACGTAGATCCTCGGGTATGCTCTGATTAAGATCCAGCAAAATGTAACCGTAGGGTTTATTAGTCGCCTGAGTCTACGCTGACAACAGAAATTTAGGGGCGCCGGGATATATCTGTTTATTGAGAGTTATTAGCGAGCTAGAATCACGAACAACTCGATAGATAATATAGATGGTGCAATTCAAAGCAAGGGTTCGCATACATTTGCTCTGATGAAACAGATTGTGTAGAACTAGGGTTATGGAAATGTGTTCATGATGGGAGCGAACAGTGAAAAGTTGTAGCATTTCCTGTGAGAACTGTTCAATGGATTCAGCCAAATCATCAATAATCAACCAAGAGTTCGAGTCAATACTATTGAAAACATCAAGTCCCCGTATGAAATGTATTGGTATGGTTGTGGCAATAGCTTTTATTTGATCATAGGACTCCTGCCAAGTACTATAGCAATAGTAGAATTTTTTCGGTTCTTTCAAAACATTTTATCGCAATTTTTAATTATTTTAGGTAAGAGTGTTGTTTTCCCCGACATTGAGGGACCACACAGAAACGATTTTGTTCAGAGTAGTTGATTAGCCATTTTGTTCAGAGTAGTTGATTTCTAGATAGAAAATATGTTTTGAGGAGGACACTCTCCCATAACACTTTATTTCCAATAGAATGAGGCTGTTTTGCAGTTTCTACGACAACGCCTTCTATAAAAAACCTTATCTGCCCCCAGGGCATAACTTAAAACCCCTGCCCTGAGGGTTGTGGGGGAGTGTCCTCCTCAAAAACACATTTTCTATATCTGGAAATCAACTACGCTGAACAAAATGGCTATCTCAAAATTTTTATTGGATGTCTGGGGGGTCGATGGGTGTGGGGGGGGGGGGGGCTAGTTGCCCTCAAATCACTTTCGACTATTAAAAAGGGCACTAGAACTCTCGATTTCCAATCGAATGAGCCCCTTTTGAAGTTTCTACGACGACCCTTTTCATATGAAGTGCCCTGCTCTAAAGGGAAAAAAATAATAAATGATCATTGTGCCAACATCGTTCTTATGTGCCCCCAGGGCATAACTTAAAACCCTCGCCCCGAGGGTTGTAATACGAAGTTTTGAAAAAAAAAAAAAAAACAAACATTGTGCCCACATCGTTCTTTACTTAGGCAGCGCTATCGCGCAGCCTATGATTAGAAATAAGGAATGGTCGTTTGTCTACTCTTCTTATTCTATATTTCACTAATTCATTATCCTCTGTGTCACTTGCTTTGCTATTGGGAGCTCTCTTTAGGGCAGCAGCCGGACTTGATATATGTTTTTTTTGAGTTGGTTTGGGTTTGTTATTTACTGCACCAGCCGCCTACTTTATTTTTGTGCACATCAATTATATCCTTCCTTTTAAGATGGTATATAAATGTCGTGGTAGAGACTCCCTTAGCCTTTAGAGACACTTTGCAGAAATTGCACCTGATACTTTCTGTGATTCCTTTTTCAAATGGGATATCCAGAGAGATAGCTTAGAAGTTTTAGTTAGAACATCCAAGCCGTCATCAGAAGATGACATCATGCTTTTCTTAGCACAAAGGTTGATTTTACAAAGGTTATGATTTTTTACAAAATTAGAAGCACCTTCCAGTAGCCAACTATTTTAAAAATTGCACCTCCACCCAAATATCTGACCTTTTTCACCTCACTGGCATAACTAGGGGGAAAGGGACCAATTGCCTCCTGAGCTGTTTTGTTGGCACAATAAGCCAAAGAATATGTCTGCTTATAAAAGCAAAATGACATATCCCAACTACGGTTTCATAACAACTTAGACCATTTGAAGCACAATATTAATTTTTTACGGGAATTAGCTTGTCTATAATTGGTATTTATGAGACTGATAAATCAAATAATTCACCGCTTATTGTTAATTTTTTGAATTTCTTTTGCTGTATGGTAAAAAATACTGTGTTCACCAGAAGATTGGTATCCTACTGAATGAGAAAAGTATATCAGCATTTTATAAGAATTTGTCCCTTCCAGAAAATCAGCTAGTTTCAACTCTAGACTTTTCCTTGAAAGGATTTCTATTGATTTTAGAGATGATTTTAGTAACATGAGAAAAAGTATTTTTGGCTATTTTGTTATGTTGATGTAATAAAGATTTGCTAGCAAAAACTTATATTTCTACTGGACAAGACTTCAATACATTTACATTGCTCTCTAACTAAGCATTTAAGAGAATTTTACAAATTAATAATCAGTATTTATCATGTATAGGTCAGAACGGTAATCGTAGCAGGTCTATGTTATTTAGCAGCATAAATTCCATAAAAACAGTTAGATTAAAGTTCTCGCGGCTAAAGGTGCAAATTATTTCCCATGTAATGTAGGAGACAGAGGCCCTACCACTAGAACCAGGATACACAGTAATAAGTGATTTTTGTATCTTGCTTCTCCTGGACAGTAGCTATTCAACTTTCCTGCTCAATTGATGGAATAATATACTGTAAGCAATACGTCGTTTTAGTGGAATTAAACTGCACCTTTACAGTCTTAACATTCAGAGGCGGATCTAAAGTAAAATCTCTGGTGAGGTCTAATGTGACAAGGCTACCAATGAGCAAAATCTTGGGAGGACCCAATGTGACAAAGGTACCAATAATTGACGAAATTGACAAATTTATTCTAAACAAAGGAGTGAAAAAAAAGAAAAAAAAGTAAGGAATGAGGGTGCAGGAAAAAACTCTTGGAGGGGGGAGCCGGGTCCTCCTGGATTCACCACTGCTAACACTTACGCAACTACCTACAATTATCTGACTCCTAGTCCCTAATTCTGCCTAGCTGAAACAATCAAGCAGCACTATTTGATACGCTTGACAGACTGAGTTCCATCATTTTACTTACGTTCCAATTCTAGAAATCGTATGAGAGGTAACCACGCTTCTACACAATTTCAAATTATGTTTTAAAAATCATTTTGCAGGTTCAAAATTCTCAAATATCTCATTCTCGTATCACTTAAATAAAATCAGAAACAGGTAGGGAAAAAAACAGAAACAGGACGAAATAGCTATTATAAAAACAGAACAGAACAGGTAAATAAAAAACAGGTCATATGTTTCTGTTCTGTTTCTTTTTTTTTTTTGCATAAACAGAACAGAAACAGGTACTTTAAAAACAGAACAGAAACAGAAAACAGAAACAGTGCCCATGCTTAATCATGATCCACTGTGTCGAAATCTTTAATTATTATATCTAAAAATATTGCTAACACCCTGTAGCCTTCACCCCAGCGGTTGATTGACTACGCTGCTTGGATAGGCAACCGCTTGCTCTGTTGCGTAATCATGCCGAAATTCGGATTGGGTAGGATTTAACACATTACGCCTACAAAACAAATCGGCCCAAAATTACACAAATTATTGGTTTGGCCACCCTTACGAACTTGAGTCACACGAGCTACTTTAAAACAAGACGGGAAGAAACCTTCTTTTAATACAGAATTAATTAGGGACAAAAGTCGCTTCTCGATGAGTGCGAGAATAAATTTTAATCACTCTAACTATATGACATAACTACCAGAGGCATAACTTTTCATTTCGTAGATGACCTGCTTTATCTCGCTTAATGATACAGGTGCTAAATACATTGAAACCTCAGATCAAAATAATCAAGGTAGTCAAAAATGATTGGATCATGAAACATTGGACATATTCCTTGAGTAACTAACTTCCCTACCGCTACGAAAAAGTTTCTGAATCCCTCCAAGACATCATCAGCACTTTTTGGCATTTCACTTTCTTCGTTTACTATTTCAAGTGGGATCATTTTCATTGGCTACTGAAGTACTTCTTTATTCATGCCGCATGTTTTTGCCGGACATCCTGATGCTTCCTCAAACATCTTTGAGTAAAATTCTCTTTTTTTTTCCTAATAATCGAGCATTGCGACAATTATTATATATTTTATCATTTAAATCACATTTATGATTGATCTAAAAACGATAAAATAAAAGTTCAAAATAGGGATAAAATCCTTTTTAATAGACAGTGTATAATAAAATTTCACAAAATTATCTATGATTGATCTTTTTCGTAAACTTGGTCTCTAATATGCATCAATTTTAGAAGGTCTGCAGTTACCCAGGGCTTCTTTGGGGCTGTCTTACGCCGTCCTTTTTTGTTTGATAATGCTTTCTTAATACACTTTTAATAATCTAGTAAAACAAATTAAACCTCTCTTCATTATTAGATACAATTGATAAAATATTATCCAAAATAAAACATAAATTTCCAGCTTGGCCCAATTTCCAATTGGGCCAAGTTAGATGCGCAAAATTGCGTTCCTTTGAAGGCAGTAAAGAAGTGACAATTTTTAGCAGAGTTAAGGAGGCCCTAGACGGTCAATCATTTTGATCTAAAGTTTCAGTCAATCGATTGACTCAAACATGATTGACCGTCTAGGAACCTGTATGACTCTTGAGTCAAGCGTTGACGCTGATTGATAGAAAGTTTGAATGACTCAAGCAGTTGATTGATTGACTAGGCCAGTGTTGTTCAAGGATTTTTTTTTATTAACAAATGGGTCACAAAAAAAACAACATAGAAATCTCCATATAATAGGCTACTAACAAAACAGAGCTGCATATAATACTAACAATATCAAAATAGGTCCTTACGCATATTAGTGTGTTTGGGATGACCCAAAAAAAGGGAAACTTCAACTACTTATACACTAATACACTTCCTCTGGGGAATAAAACTCTCTGACTCTTCCTCCCATCCCCCACCCCTACTAAACAATTATTCAACATTCTAAAGATAATATATTTTTAGAGGGAACTTAAAGGAATCGCAAACTCATGCTCTATGATTCATTATGCTTCCTTTCATATACCGACAATCACCTCAATCAACACACAAATCAATTTCTTTTTAACACTCTCAAGCATATATTCACTCCCAGATCAATCACTTAATCCATGTCTACAATACTGGTTAAAACAAATACATCGCAAAGAAGCACGAAATTCCTCAAGGGTCTTCTTACCTTTTACTTCCGCCGGAAGTCTGTTCCAGACTTCAGGACCAATATACCTAATAGAAAATTTAGTTCTGGTAGTAACTGGAACCGGTGTTCTAACTATTTCAACATTTCTAGTTTCATAACTATGTTCCCTTTTATTATAAAGCTCCGAAAAACATACAGGTAACAAATTAGAAAAAAATTTATACATAAACAAATTTACATAAAATTTAACCAAACCAAAAAAATGGTAAATTTTTTAATTGGTGATACCTCGATCTTACCGAATTCTGGGACAAATCATTGTTCAACACTCTTACAGCTTTATTTTGTAACCCACGGAGCGGATACAAATGGCTAGTGAACGTCGACGACCAAACTGTAACACAGTACAGCAAATATGGATGAATAAGAGAAAAATATAACATTCTAATAACATTTTTGGGAAAAAAAATTTCAGTTTCCGCAGAGTTCCAACATTTTTCGCTAATTTAGTACTTATAAATGTCATATGATCTTTAAAACTTAGGAATTCATCTAACAATACACCAAGATACCTTACAATACTTGTCCGTTTTATACTTCCATTTACTAACTCAATTTCTTCAATCCATGGACAGTAATTTGCACTTCTGCCATATAACATGAACATTGTTTTCTTCTAATTATTAAGCAGTTTGTTCACTCGCATCCACCACTAGATTATCACCGTTCCTTGTTTCATGCCATTTTTCAAATCCGATTCTGTTTTCGCAGCCATTGTAAACTGGGTATCATCAGCAAAACTTGGAAGTATTGCTCGCACCGGGCCATCATTGTACCTTGGAGTTGACAGTTGTTTGAGGCATCCATTTAGATCATTAATGTACGCAAGAAATAAAAGGGGACCCAACACAGACGACTGTGGCACACGGCACTTTACTACGATCTCTTCTGACAGGACTGTGCCCAGCCGTACTCTTTACGTTCTCCTTCAAGAAATGAAGCAATCAATTTGAGACTTTTAAAACGAATTCCAGCATTTTCAAGCTTAGCCAATAAAATTTTATGATCAACACAATCAAAAGCCTTCATAATATCTAGAAAAATTGAACTCACCTTTAAACCTGAATCTAGGTAATCGTTAACAAATATTGTCAAAAATAATAAAGCATGCTCTGTAGACATATTTTTTCTAAAACCAAATTGATTAGTGTAAAAAAAAAAACATCTTTTTCAAAATAATCCATTAGTCGTCTATAAATCAATTTCTCAAAAATACGAGAAATCACTGGAAGTAGAGATATTGGACGGTAGTTGTTCATATCTTCCTTATCACCTCCTTTATACAGAGGAATAACCAAAGCACTTTTCAAGCAGTTAGGGTACACTCCAAACTCAAAACATTTATTTAAAAGGTACAACAGATGACTATATATAGTTGGGTAAGTTTTTTGAACTATTTGAAAGGTTATAAAGTCCATTCCAGCTGTCGATTTTTTCATACTTTTTAAAATATCCTCAAGTTCACGCGATCTCACTGGTTGAAGATAAATGGTTGTATCACTTGGTTCAGGAAGAAAATTCTGGTATGTACCATCACCATTTATGCATTTCACAGATGTCGATATTTTTAGCCCTACTTCTGAAAAGTGGGTACACAAGTTATTGGCTGCACCACTATCCGACTCAAACGGCAAATTACTAGGAGTTATTGGTTCACTATTTGGGCTTATTACTGACTTAATCAATTGCCAGGTTTTAGCCGGGCTTCCTTCATAATCTTTAAATATCTTTGCATAATAATCCATTTTTGCTTTTCTTAAAAGACTTTTTAACTTTCTATTAAATTCTTTATAATGTTCTTTATCAGATGCTGAACCTTGAGTCACGCAGATTCTATACATCATTTGCCTTTTTCCATCGAGGCTAGTAATCCTTTTGTAATCCAAGGTTTAATTGGCAACTTATATCTTTGCTTTGTCTCTTTAAACTCCAAACACTCTTGAAATAGTAATTTTATTTTTTCATACCATTTACCAAATCTGGTATCAATACCTGTAGTATCCTTAAGAAACCTGTAGTATTGCGTAGTATCCTGCAGTATTGCGTCAGTCACGCGCCATCAGCAACGGGTAGCCACATCGCGTCCCCAAAACTCGAAAAGCAAAAATGTGGAACGCTAGTTTATCTGCTTATTAATAGAGTAATACCGGGATCACCCTGAGTTATGGAAGATTAAAAGTAAAGACTATTATAACCGAAATAAGAAAAGTGCGGCATTTGGTAGGATATTGCGGGCGGTAAAGACATTGAAACTGGATTATAAAAGGGCCGTTTTTTCACTCATCAATGTTCTAAGATCTTACATCTTTTGTCAGAAAACGCTTAAAAGTGAAATCTTTTAAATAAGATCTTACATCTTTTGTCGTTTTTATGCAAACGTCTTTCATCATTCTATTCTGATCAGCGGTCTGAGAACAATGATGAGTATATCATCAAAGTTCTCTTATCATTGTTCTATATGGCAGAAAGATGGCGTCTTTCACGCTTTTTGATAACATCAGTAAGCTGTAAGACCATCAGTAAGCTGTAACATCAGTAAGCTGTAACAAAGATGAGTTGAAAAAACGATAATCTTTGCAGAAAGACGAAAGATCTTAGATGTAAGATCTTAGTGCTAAAAAACGACGCTAAAGTTTCCGAACTAAAATTAAAATGAATGTTATAAGAGCAAATTTAAACCACGAGTGAAAGGTGATTGATGGAACTGCTCTGGTCGAGATGGATGGGTGAAGTTGATTAAAGCACACGTCAATGGATCAACGGAACTGCTTGATCAAAATGATTGGCCGTCTAGGGCCTCCTTTAGTCAGAGTGTTCCAAGCAGCATGAGAGGCACCCCGGGATTGAAGTTGATCGTACTGATGGAGAGAAAGAACTTCGAATACTTCCAGAATTACAAAGATGATGTGTAGAAATGGTCAGAGACAAGAGATGGAATAGTTCTGAAAACTGCATGACCATTACTATGTAGTTTGAAAAAAAAAATGAAAGATGTACATGAAAGAATATACATACTTCAAATCAAGCAACACCTTATTAATAGAACTATTAAATTTCAGGGTAAGTTTCTCCGCTTTATCACAAACCTTAGAGAGCGATATCAGAGAGAAAAAAAGGTTTGAGATTCAGGTAAGATAGAGATTAATTTTTATTTTCACCAAAATATTCATGGTACTGCCAAATTTCTTTGGTATAGTCACAATAAAAAGCAAATACATAAAAAAAACACTGACCAATCCTCCTGATTTTCGTTATACATTTTTACACAAAATTACGTATAAGTACCAGCTGAAGTTTCTCAACAGGCACTGCAATCCTGCGCGGGAGTCGTTTTGATGTGGATTGAGGGGGGAAAAGGGTTTTGTGGATTGGGTGGATCAGAGGTTTTCTTCCGAAATCCATGCACAGTTTCTCTCTTCTTTTTTTTAGAGTTTGCATTTTAAACTTTGTCAGCAGCTCTTTGTGTGACGTTTCTGCCTGCTTCAATACTATCATTAGAGCTCTTTTCTGAACTCTTTTGACCCTGGCGCTTTGCTGAGCCGTCAGTCCAAAATGCCATACAGGAGCTGCATATTCCAGAATTGGGCGAGTAAAAGATGTACATATTCGGAGGTGGTGATCTGGAAAGGGCCCATGTTTCGACATAAGCTTGAGCATTTGCAGCCCAGCATTACCCCTTTTTGCTAGACTAGATGTGTTTGCTTCCCATTTTAAATCACTGGTAATAATAACTCCTAAGAGTTTAATCTTCCTAACTTTAAGAGAATCAGAGATAGTTGGTAGAAAATTTGCTTCAGAAGAATTTAAAAATGTCTTAGTTAAAATAGAAGATTTACTGTCATATTTGAACTGGAAGCTTTAGTCTTCACATTATCAATTAAAATTTGAGCTTTGCTACATTCATTTGCTACACAAAGCTCTCCAAGGGTAAGGTCATCAACATAATTCCAGCGGTCTTCACAATCATTAGCAATATCATTGATCATAACTAGAAAAAGGATAGGACCCAGAAAGGTAACTTGAGGCACACCAAAAAAAAAAAAAACTGGCTCAGGTTCAAAGAAAGACTTCTTATATTTTAAAATTTGGAACCTATTTATTAAAATCTCTGAAAAATCACTCCAAAATCAACTAAAAGGTTAGAAATTAAAATTTTATGATCAATCAAATCGAAACCCTTTTTTAAAATCAATTGTCATTAAGTTTAGCCATTTGCCAGGCTCATCAACATGCTTAAAAATAAAATATAAAAGACTGACTAGATAATGGGATGTTGATGTTACCATACTTATGAGGAGCAAGGAGGGGTTCAACTTCAGCTTTTAGCCAATTTGCTACAAAACTTTCGTACATTTTTCTGAAGAAGGGGGTCAAAGTGATTGGCCTCACACCATCGAAATTAAGTTTAGTATCTGTTTTTAGGGATTGGAGTAACATACCCCGTTTTCCATAATTGTGGTAAACTTAAGAAGTTGAAATGAAATTAAAAATTTTGTGTTAGTGGCTTAGTCAATTTGTCAGGAAATGCTTTTATTAGTTCAATCGGAATATCTATGGGAGTTATAATAGTTCGTTTAAGCTTCTTTATTTTACTAAGAACTTGATCCTCAGAAATAGTAGGTAAAGGTACGCCATCATGTGGAATTTCATGATACTCTTGGTGCGTTTTATTTACATCAAGAGGCGACAAAGACTGGATTATTATGGCCAAATGACCATTTAACTGGTTAGCAACCGTTTCATCATCAGAATCTGAACAAAAATCAACACCACTAGAGGATTTTCTACAAATTGTTCTATTTCCTTATACCATATGCTAGGCTTTGATTCAAAAAGGTTATCAATTTTTTGTGGTAATACTCAGCCGCAGCTTTTTCTTGTCATTTTACGTACTTTGTTGAGGAGCATATTAGCATTTCCTATTTTCCCTTCTTTCCTTAGTTGAATTTTATACTGAATCAAATCTTTAATTTCTTGAGTTATGTAAGGACGATCTGTGTTGCACCACTTGCAAGTTTTCCCAGGAAAGCATTCTTCATATTTGTTTCTTAATTTATCTTGGAAAAGCTTAGTTTTTTCATCGGATGACTCTAAAATTGCTACCTCATCCCAGGACTCGGACGTAATCCAATTTCTAAATTCTAAGAGAACCCTGTCCGAAAGAGGTCAGTAGTAAACTTTCTCAATGACATATTTTACTTTATAGGAAGATAGCGGAGCTCACTTTATCATGTAGTGGTAGCTACCACCAAGGAGAGGTAGGTCTTGAGGTTCATTAAAATATTCTGACAAATTTGTGCAAATTACGTTGACTTTAGTATTACCTTTAGTGGTCGGAAACTTTACTATTTTCTGAGTCCTTGACTTCTGAGGGAACTTTCAATTTTTACATGGTTCTTATCACCAGTACTGCAAATTACAACATTCGGGTACTTAGAAGTAATAAAATCAACACACAAATCTAACTTTTTAGCGAAGACCTTTTTTTGGAAAGATACCATACTAGGTGAGCAATAAAACACTCCAGTAACAATACCAGTTACAGATCTCGGAAGCTTTTTTGACATAATCCAAATCATTTCATCATCGTCATCAATATGTGGAATAGGCAGAGGCCACGGCGCCAACTACTCACGTACGAAACACGCTACGCCGCCACCTATATATGGTGGGGCACAAAGAGAAATAACACTGAATTGAACAATAAACAAAATGTTTAGAATCGACACAGGAAAAATGTCTAAAAATTTCAAGATCCCTCGATTTTTTATTTTGATTAGATTAGTGTGATGCCCAAGAAAGATTTTCATCAAGAAGAATGCCGCCTAAGAACAGAAAACATCAAGCACTAAGTCTAAAAAGAGGGCCTTTTTCTCAGTCAATCAACGAAAATATAGGGGCGAGGGGTACACAGGGAATTTTTCAGAATCTGAAGGGGGGGGGCTTTTTTCAGTGAAAATGGCGAATGAAAAATTTTCACTGAAAATACAATAGGTGTATTTTGACAATTTAGAGGAGGAGGTTGGTGGGTGAATAAACCCGTTTCACAATTCTGAGCCACGATCGTCCGATGTTTTATTTTACAACACAAGGACAATGACATGTATCTTACTACTGATCCAAACTCTTGCACACATCATGAATTTCATCTACAGTAATTCGAGATAGTATATATTTTATACACATATGATATGCAAGGAATCTAAACTTTTCGTTTTATTTCCAGTTACTAGCTTAGAAAATACCCCACGCCTTTTGTTCTCCAAATCCAGCCGATAAAAATTTTGAGATGCCCATTTTGTTAAAAATACTTCAAACATCAAATAATAAAAAACTCCGGAGTCTACACAAACTCCCAGATTCCGGGGCCAAGTTTTTACGTTATGCCCCGAGGGCATATAAGGAATTATGTAAGAGGAGCTTGTATAAACTTCAGAGGTGGCTCATATGATTGGAAGTTGAAAGTTCTAGTTACCTTTTTGAGTCAAAGGGGATCGGAGGGCATCTACCCCCCCCCCATCCCCCACAAACAAACCCGTTCTTTTCAGCAAATGCATCCGATCAAAATTTTGAGATTGCCAGTTTGTTTGAAATAGTCCAACGATCAGATAACAAAACCTTCGGGATCAACATAACCCCTCCCCCTAGAACCCAGGGGAAAGGTTGTGATAGTCCCTGGGGGAATATAAAGTTTTTATGGAAAAAAGTGGTCGTATAAACCTCGGAGGGGACTCAAATGATTAGAAACCGAAAAGTACTCACCAGCGTGCCATTGATGTAGACACTAATTTGACGAAATAGATTATGTAATATACAATTTTCATAGGATATTCCATCGCCCCGAATTGGCATTGTATTATCGGATTTCCGGACTTTCATTTGTAAATCTATAAATGTTGAAGACATGTCCATAAAGTAGTCTTCATTGGAATAAATTTGAAAGTGGATATTATTGGAGAGAGGTTGTTGTGGATAAAATTGTTCATAGTATCCATGCTTGACACTCACATCAACATTTTCAGCATTGAATAGATTCAATGAGGCGGTGATTGAAGGTTGAGAATCCTTATGTGGCAGGTAGGACATCTTAGGAGAAGAAATCTAGTTTTGATCTAACAATTTTCTTCCTGGGGCTTCTTCTTCTGTTTACACTACGTGTCGGCTTTCTCCTACTTTTCTTTGACAAGAGGGGTGATGTCTTTCGTTTCCGACCTGAGTGGAGACTGATGAGTGATGCATTGTTTCTAGACCTTTTTAAGCCTTTACCATTTTGTTTTAGTTGCTCACCAAGGGTTCGCGCACTGGACCTAAGATTTTCCGTCGCACTTTTTTTAAAAATCCTTGCCAGAGCCCCAATCGTATAGTGTAGATGATGCAAAATCTGTCGCAGCCGGTACAAGATATTTTCTAGCCTGTGGTAGTGAAGAGCGAAACAGCTTAGCAAACCAACTGCCAAGACCGTAGCCAGACATTGACGAGCGACCTTTGTAATAGTCCATTCCATTGCCCTGTTGTCTTGGGCCAAGAGTATTAACATAGCAGTCAATATAGGACAAGTGAATACCACTTTTCTATTAGACATCTTGCTGTTGAACGATGGGACGAAAATGGCATGTAATCACAGCCAAACCTTTTGAAATTGCTATGGGATCACCCAATTCGGTTCTTAGTGTTAACTGACAGAGTTCCAAATAGGAAGTGTTTACGGGAATATACTGAAGATGCTTTATATTGTAGTGGTGAATATGTTCTTGGTTGGTTTTTCGTTCAAGAACTCGTAGGAGGGGAACATTTGAATTACCAACCCGAGATGTTTCCACAAATGAAGCGTAGAGAAATATACAAGTGTCTGTGGAGAAAGCAGGCGGGTAGTCAGCAAAAATGAAATTAGTGTTTCCGGCACTTTTACCATTGATTATATTGAGCTTAAAGCCAAGAACATCCTTTAGGTTATCATTGAGAATAACCTTTTCGTTGTCAATAGGTGAACTAATGTAAATCTTACCCTCCTCCTTTGAATAGTTGAAATGAAAAGCTCCTTTTTTACGAGCGGAAATTCTTTTATTAATAGAACGACATAAATCATTCATACAGGTGAGTTCCTCGTAGGGTAATTCAATATATGGATAATTCATCCAATTGATTTTTTGAATTTGTTCTTGATCACTTGAGGATGGTGGTGGCGGCCAATCATAGGGTCTAATTTTTATATAATATTTACGATCTTTTCTCAGGATTTCGTAGGTATTTTTGAGAATACAGTCGACAAGAGCAACTTCATACGCGCCATCGAATTTGATGGTGGGGGAGAGTTTTGTCCAAAAATCACTTGTTCTATTCAAGTCATTGTAAGAGAGGATCGGAAACATTGGACATGAAAGTTACATAGAAATCATTAGGCATTGTCAATATCTTCAGCACTGACCCAAGAATCAAAATCTGAGTTGTATCCTAGCAGCGAACAAGCAACTGTCTCTTGGCCCTACGAGTACGACTCTTTAATATATTTTCAATTTGATAAATTTCACTAGTGTTTCTAACTTTTTGCAGTTCATATTCATAAAAACCGCCGAGAATCTCTTCATCTTTGGTGTCTCGCAGTCGATATGTCGTGGGTTCGGTGTGCAGGATTTTGGACACTTTAAAAAGTTCAGTGCTCCATAAATAATTCCCCTTTTCAAAAATATTGGTGGTTCTATTAATTCGAACAGTATCACCAACATTGAATTTCTTCTGCACAATTTTTTTTTCACCATTGGAATATTGCTTTAGAAAAGCATCAAATGTATTTTCATTGTAGTGAACATCCCGAGGGCTTAAGTTGGACAGAGATCGATGAGGTCGATGGTTGTATATCTGCATGATTTTATCTAAATCATGAATAAAAGCCGGTGTATTTTTTAGGCTACAATATCTTGAAATTAATAGACGAATCGTTCTTATGAATCGTTCAGCCAATGCAGCCTTTATTGGGCTGTGACTATGATAAAGTGTTGTATTATATTTCAAAAGAACCTTTTGCACATGGGGATTAACAAATTCACTGCCACGATCCGATTGAATTTTTCTATATGAATCCTGTTCAAGAATACTTTCAATGGCCTGAGCAACTTCAACACCTCTCTTTGATCGCAGTGGAATGGCATAGGCATAGCGACTAAAGACGCTGATTGCCACCAGAATATTTGTAGGGTGCATCGTGACGCCGTTGAACTGCGTCTAAAGTTAAAAGATCCGTTTGCATTATATGCAGAGGGAAAAAAGGCTTCAGTTTGTCAATATTGTTTGCCGCGAAGCCTGTGATTCCGATGCAGTGTGTAACTCGGTTCATTCTCTAGATACTCTTTTACTTTTTTCAATGTGGTGCCGGAGACAACATTAGAAAGCGTTTTGGGAGAACTTAAACTTCCCGCTTCACCATATTTTCATAGACACCTTTCAGAACTTCATCCATTTTGAACTCAAGCACGTAGTGTAATGTCCACTCCCCTTTTGCACACTGGAGGGTGAATCAATTCGTCTTCGCTTTTGACTAGCATCCACAGGTGTTGTAAAATCATTGCTGCTGATTTCTTCTTTCTATTTAACAGCAGGCGGGCTTTTCAGTAAAACTATTTAGCCCTTTTCCTTTTACTTCACTCTGTGGGCTACAGAGCTACTGGCTTGATTGCCTCATATTTATTAGATATATTCAGATATCTTTCAGCAGATCTTTTGACTCTAGGAGTTCAAATATAAGATGATAGATGTCGATTTCTATGCTCTGTGTGCAGGTATAGTTGGCTAGGCTCTTGGTTGATAGTGGGATTTTGTGATGTTTGAAGTATTTTAACAGTTTACAAAGCAAGGTATGTTGTGCAGACGTCAGCATATTACATTCAAATAGGCAATGGTCAATTGTTTCATTATTCATATTACAATGCCTGCAAAGAGGGGACAGGGGAATTGAGCCACTTGAATTAGAAAGCTTATATGAGAATGCAAGGAAATTTAGTCCATTTGTTCCAGAACGAATTCTATGATAAATTTTAGAAAGATACTTATTCGGAAAGGGGGAAAGGATAGGATTAATCTTATTAAAATTAATATCTGATAGCCTCCATCGGTAAATATCTCTAATTGGGATTGGTCTCCCACTTGGCTGGTCAATATTTATAGCATTTTTTGCTATTTCATCAACCTGATGATTACCACTTATGCCAGAGTGGCTAGGAATGTACTGAAAGTAAGTTTTTTATGCCACTTGAAGCAAGATTATCAATAATAGTGAGACAATGATAAGTGTCAATGTCCAACTTATATTGAGGAGCTGAGGCCAGCAACTCAAGGCTTGATAAAGAGTCGGAATAGATGATAATATTATTCGAATTTTCAATCAAAGGTTGTTTTGCTTAAGGTGTTCTAATGCCATGATTATGGCATTTAACTCAGCAGACATTATAGATAAATTATTAAATAATCTCTCGCCCATTGCAATTTCAGGTGAGGAAGGAAAACACCACTTGCAACCTTCTCATCCATTTTTGACCCATAAACAAATATTGGAAGTGATTTTTATAGGTAATTGTATTAAGTTCTGCAAATTTTTTCTGGACAAAAGCAATGGGGGTTAAATCTTTATTCCATTTTGAAAATTCAGTATTTATTATGGGAAATGACCAATTCCATGGAGGGGATTGGGGGAAAGTAGGTGCAATAGACTTTTGCTGGTACAGGGAACTTCTTTTGAATATTGGCATACTCATCTGCAATACCTCTATACATGGCTGGATTTCTTAACCAATTATGTAATGTGTGTGAGCTATTTGATTCAATTTTTGTAAGATGTTTTATCAAGAGAAAGCTACGTCTCTCCTTATTGTTGTTAATCCACTCTCCATAAGCCGAAACTTGGTGCTTGTGGGTTTCCTAAGACCAAATATGAGACGTATTATATCATTTTGTGTTGTTTCAATTTTTGCATCTGGGTCTTTGCACATGCACCATAGACAATGAGCCCATAGTCAATATGGGGTCTTATATGTGATTTATAAAACTGGAGTAAGGTTTTCTCCTTACAACCCCAGGGTGTGGAAAGAAGTCTTTTTAGTATATTTGCTTTTCTATAACCAATTTTTTTATTGTGTTTGAAATGTGGAGGTGGAATTAAGTTTTTGGTCAAGCATGAGACCTAGGTAATTAATATTATTATCTTCTGGAATAGTTGTTTTATTTAGAGTTAGTTTTGCATTAACATGGTTTCGCTTCCGGTGAAATTGGATTATTTTTGACTTGGTGGGTGCAATGGGTAAATCTGAATGTTGAGAGAATTTTTCAAACTGGAAAAGTGACTTTTGTAGATTTGACTGTGCTATCTGAAAGGTGTTGCCAGATGACCATAGCACCAGATCATCAGCATATTGTAGATTCGTGTGGGGTAGGTTCATGTCCCTGAGATATAGGGCAAAAAGGAGGCAACTGAGGACTGCTCCCTGAGGTAGGCCTTTGGATATTGTCTTTTGGGGTGAAGAGGCTGAACCAACACAAACAATGAAACTTCGCACTTCTATGAAGGATTTAATAAAGGATACTAGCTTAGGAGGTACTCCAAGGTTTGCAAGTTTATTTAAAAGGATTTGGTGGTTCACATTGTCATAAGCTCCTTCAAAATCTAGGAAAGCTGCCACTAGGATATTATTTTTTGAGAAAGATTCATTTATTGCATTTGTTAGCAAAATGAAAGCATCTGTTGAGGAGTGGTATTCCTGAATCCAGTTTGAGTGTGTGGGATCATGTTATTTTTCTCAACAAACCAGAGGAGTCTGTGATAAATCATTTTCTCCATTATTTTCCCCATCACAGGTGTTATCATTATGAGCCTTTAAGACTCAGGGTTATCTTTTGGTTTATTTTTCTTTAGGATTGGTAGGAGGGACGAACATTTCCATATATTGGGGAACCTAGAAGATGCCCAAGCGTGATTATAACAATTTAGCAGTTCTTGTTTGTATGAAGGTGTGAGATTCTTTATCCATGAAGGGTGTATATTGTCATAGCTACTGCTAGTTTTGGACCTAATATGATGTATTGCATTATTCAATTCCTGGATTGAAAATGGATTATTTATGTACTCGGATCCTGAGCGTGGTTGGTAACTAGGGTTCATAGGAATTGTGGACAGCTTGCTTTGATTATTTGATGTTAGCTTATTAACAAAAAGAGTTGCAAATAGGTTAGCCTTTTCATTATCATTGTCATAATGGGTATTATTATGTATAAGCTCATACAGGAGTGGGGTTGGGAGAAGTCTTTTTCCCACATATGTGGCTTATGACTTTATGTATAATTGGCTCATTTGTTTCTCTGGAGAGATTATTTGCAAAATTATTCCAGTATTTATATTTAGCATCTATTATAGTCCTTTTTAGATTAGATTCTGCTTGTAGTTTTTTTAAATATGTAGTAGGTGTTGGTTTTTTTATGAATTCTGTCCTAGCTGCCTTTTTTATCCTCCATTTATTTAGGCACTCATTTGTCCACCATGCTTTAGGAATTTGTTTAGGGAATGTTTTCTTAGGTGTTGTCCTGGGGATAGCATGATTAGCTGTATTTATTAGTAAAGATGTCAATGCTTCAGCATGTGTGTCAACTGTTTTCTTAGAAATGCATGAACTTTGGGTGAAACTTGTAATTTCATCATTTAGCTTATTTTGGAAAATAGACCAATTTGCTTTAGTGTTTGATATATTTGGATGTATGAGAGATAAAGTTTCAGCAGGTTCATTTAGGGAGCAAACTATAGCAAAGTGGTCTGTACATAGACTATCAATTTTATTTATGTAAATTTTGTTCAAAAAATTTAAAGACACAATTTGTAGGTCAATTGTGGAGAAATTGCCACTTTTGGGGTTGAAATAAGTATTCTGGTTTTGGAGGGTATAGCAACAACTAATTCATTATTATTTGAAGTCATATGCTCAATAATTTACCAGCTTTATTTGCTGGTTTTATTCCCCCACAAAAGGCTGTGGGCATTGAAATCTCCACAATAATTGATATTTTTTAACATATTAGAATTATTTATATAATTAAAGAAATCCTTGGCATCTGTAGTTTGGCCATTAGGGTTATAAAAGCTTATTATGTAGGTTTTTAAATTATTCAGCCAAACACTTATACCAATTACATCAACATCATACATTTTCAAAATCTGGAAAATTGATGCCACAAAATTTTATATTATTATTAACTAATAAAGCTACACCACCTCCTTTTCTCTCTGAAGATCTATCCTTTCTCAGGATAGTATATCCCAGAGACTTAATTTGTTGATTTTGGGTTAAATGCGTTTCTTGGAGGCAAGCAATATTAATTGAATTATTATATCATAAATGATGTTAGTTCATTTAGCTTATTTTCTGTGAGTGATCTTACATTCCATTGGAGTATTGATAAATGTTGTGTTGTTGATTTATTCTTCATATGAATGTGTATCAATGTTCAGCTTTGTTAAGAGTAAAGCAAGATCTTTTTTTGCTTGAATGAGCATATCATCTGGGTTGTAAATTTTTGCCAATTCTGCAATAATTTTTGTTTTCTGTAGTTGATGTATGTTCATGGCCTGAACTGCATTACAGTTTAGAAATGAATAAGCATATATATTTGGGGATTGCATTTTTGGTAGTGCATCCTGTTTGTTGGTTAATGGATTGATTCCTGTAGTGTTTCTGGTTTGTTTTCTTCTTAGGGAGGGAGGGCCAGGCTGGCCTCATCTCACCGGACAAGGAGGCTTGTTGGCTTGGTGATTGCTTCTGATAGGGATTTGAGCTAGGGGGCTTAGAAGATGGTGTTTTATATGGGGTGCTTGATGCATTGGGGGCATTTGAAACTTGGGGGTTTTGGTTGGTTTTCATTACAGGCTTTATTTGGTATTGTTGGGCAGCATTTGCTTCCATTGCTGCAAAGGGGTATGAGATTGCCTTCTCTGCTGATATATTTGGAGTGTTAGAGCTCTTTTCTTGTATGCAGGGCATAATGATTTATTTGTAGATTCATGTGGGCCTTTGCAATTGATGCATGTAGGCTGAGTGTTGTTGCAAGTTGTCAGCTCTTTAGGATGGAAAGATTTACAATTACTACACTCTTGGAGAATTTCATTGCATTTTGTTGTTGTGTGTCCCAGTTTGAAACACTTCTGACACTGAATAGGCTTAGGTTTGTATTCCTTGTGTGGTTTGATTTGCCCAAATAGGAATAATTTTTCTGGGATATCAATTTTATCCTTCAATGTGAATAAGAAGGATCTACTAGTTTTTAGGCCATTAGAGTTGGGTTTTCCAAGTTGGGTAACATCCTCAACTGGGATTGTGTTTCCAGCCCTATCTGAAAGGCCTTATTTTAACTCCTGAGTAGATATCTCTGGGGGAACATTATAAAACTACTATTTTTTGTTGGTGATTGTTTTGGGTTCCAATTAGATGCAATAATTGTGGGGTATTCAGAAGGGATTTAAGGTTAATTATTGTATCTGCTGATTTCTGATCTTCTACAGCTATTAGCAGAGATCCATCACGGTTAATGTTAAGAGAGAACATTGATTTTAGCAATTTAAAAATTGCAAATCTTATTGCAGTTCATTTTTATTTCAAAGGGGGTAGTGGGAGTAATTTTAAGGTAAATTCCTAAGTTTTTAGGAGGGAGGATCTTGGGCAGGGAGAGGGGAAACGCTTTTAATTGGGGAGATTTTTTTCCTTTTTTTAGAACTTCTAGAGAGGACCTCTTGAAACCCATTATCATCATTTATGGTTACATTAGCCCCTACACTTATCATTGTCCTATTCTCCGAATTGGAGCTATCATTTGAACTTTGAGAAAGTGTGCTTGACCAGCCAAGATGGGTATCTTCACTATGGCACATTCACTGGAATTTGATTTGGGATCTGGGGGGACATTTTTTTTTGGAGGACTTCTAACATTGCCTATTGGAAAAAGCTTTCAAAAACAGAGAAAAACAAAACTAAAGCAAGAAGGGAAAATGGAATGATATCAAACCGTCCCTGCACTATACTATGGGGAGGAGAACACCACAGTATAGCCCTGAGGATGGAGTTGAGCAGGATTGGTTTGGTATAACTGCTGATTAGAAGCGATAATAATTCACAAGAAAATTTGTTTTAATTTTCTTTAATTTGCTGATAGTATTTTCAAATATTGAATCTTCTTCTTCTTTTTTAAATGGTGGTGTTGGTGTTGTTGGAGGACTATATTCTCTTAGTTTCTTTAGAATTTGCTTATTGCCAATAAGACTTTTGGGAAAGTTTGATACACTTAGAAAGGTGTATAGATTATTGTCAAAGGATAATAGTCCTTTACGATTCGTCACCATATCACAAATTAAATCAACTAGATTATAACTTTTTCCCTGAATTATAATTCGTTTCCCTGTGCTATCGACTTGACTTGATGTTCAGCAGTTTCCAACATGAGATAAGATAATACTCTTTTACTCTGTTCTCGATAGGTCAGTGGCAATATGTTCCAATTTTCGATACAATTGAATTCAATTCCTTCTCCTTTGATTGTGAGGAATCTTGAGGAGGTGTTTCCTGTTTAGAGGGATCGGTGGCGGCGGCGACGGTGGGTCTCTCACGATAAGGTTTATGTTTGTCCACACGTCGCAGTGCATCTTGAAGTAAAAGCAATTTTTTGTCATCGGCAATATTCTCATCATTAATGAATTTGTTTAGATTGTCTTCAAAATGTTCGACGGGCGAGAGGACAAGTTCAAATGGTTTAGCCATTTATAGGGTTTAGCCATTATAGGGTTTGTCAATTTATAGGGTTTTAGCCATTCTCTCTCTAGAGAAAACTGTTTACAAGTCCTGCAATTATTGGCAGTAAAAGTGTGTGGAAAAAGCTACCGCCCGCTTGAAGGAGTCGTTTTCTTTTAAAATTTTTCCCTGTTTTTACAAGCCAAGGCGCGTACAGTGGAACGATGTTGCTTTGTCTGTTGTCTAACACCTTCTGGCAGTTGAACATTGCCCTCAGTTAAATTTAAACAAAGTTCAGATATTAGATTAATGAAATCATTGTCAACACCATGTTTGAGTATAGCCTTCCTAAGCAAGGGTTTTGAAGTGCTTAAAACGGAAAATAAATGCCGTTGTTCGTGTAGTTTCTTCAGTGTCATAATGGCAACTAATAGCCTTTTCTACTGTTCACACGGAAGATATACTGTAATTTCATTGTTTAAAATGTCGGTGACTACACGTAGATCCTCGGGTATGCTCTGATTAAGATCCAGCAAAATGTAACCGTAGGGTTTATTAGTCGCCTGAGTCTACGCTGACAACAGAAATTTAGGGGCCCCGGGATATATCTGTTTATTGAGAGTTATTAGCGAGCTAGAATCAACGAACAACTCGATAGATAATATAGATGGTGCAATTCAAGCAAGGGTTCGCATACATTTGCTCTGATGAAACAGATTGTGTAGAACTAGGGTTATGGAAATGTGTTCATGATGGGAGCGAACAGTGAAAAGTTTGTAGCATTTCCTGTGAGAACTGTTCAATGGATTCAGCCAAATCATCAATAATTCAACCAAGAGTTCGAGTCAATACTATTGAAAACATCAAGTCCCCGTTGAAATGTTATTGGTATGGTTGTGGCAATAGCTTTTATTTGATCATAGGACTCCTGCCAAGTACTATAGCAATAGTAGAATTTTTTCGGTTCTTTCAAAAACATTTTATCGCAATGTTTAATTATTTTAGGTAAGAGTGTTTGTTTTCCCCGACATTGAGGGACCACACAGAAACGATTTTGTTCAGAGTAGTTTGATTAGGGCCATTTTGTTCAGAGTAGTTGATTTCTAGATAGAAAATATGTTTTGAGGAGGACACTCCTCCCATAACACTTTATTTCCAATAGAATGAGGCTGTTTTGCAGTTTCTACGACAAACGCCTTCTATAAAAAAAACCTTATCTGCCCCCAGGACATAACTTAACAACCCTTGCCCTGAGGGTTGTGGGGGAGTGTCCTCCTCAAAAACACATTTTTCTATATCTGAAATCAACTACGCTGAACAAAATGGCTATCTCAAAATTTTTATTGGATGTCTGGGGGGTCGATGGGTGGGGGGGGGGGCTAGTTGCCCTCAAATCACTTTCGACTATTAAAAAGGCACTAGAACTCTCGATTTTTCCAATCGAATGAGCCCTTTTGAAGTTTCTACGACGACCCTTTTCATATGAAGTGCCCCTGCTCTAAAGGGAAAAAAAAGATAATGATCATTGTGCCAACATCGTTCTTATGTGCCCCCAGGGCATAACTTAAAAACCCTCGCCCCGAGGGTTGTAATACGAAGTTTTGAAAAAAAAAAAAAAAAAAAACATTGTGCCCACATCGTTCTTTACTTAGGCAGCGCTATCATCGCGCAGCCTATGATTAGAAATAAGGAATGGTCGTTTGTCTAACTCTTCTTATTCTATATTTCACTAATTCATTATCCTCTGTGTCACTTGCTTTGCTATTGGGAGCTCTCTTTAGGGCAGCAGCAGCCGGACTTTGATATATGTTTTTTTTTGAGTTGGTTTGGGTTTGTTATTTACTGCAACCAGCCGCCTACTTTATTTTTGTGCACATCAATTATATCCTTCCTTTTAAGATGGGTATATAAATGTCGTGGTAGAGACTCCCTTGAGCCTTTAGAGACACTTTGCAGAAATTGCACCTGATACTTTCTGTGATTCCTTTTTTCAAATGGGATATCCAGAGAGATAGCTTAGAAGTTTTAGTTAGAACATCCAAGCCGTTCATCAGAAGATGACATCATGCTTTTTCTTAGCACAAAGGTTGATTTATGATTTTTTTTTTTTACAAAATTAGAAGCCCTTCCAGTAGCGCCAACTATTTTAAAAATTGCACCTCCACCCAAATATCTGACCTTTTTCACCTCACTGGCATAACTAGGGGGAAAGGGACCAATTGCCTCCTGAGCTGTTTTGTTAGGCACAATAAGCCAAAGAATATGTCTGCTTATAAAAGCAAAATGACATATCCCCAACTACGGTTTTCATAACAACTTAGAACCATTTGAAGCACAATCATTACGATTTTTACGGAAATTAGCTTGTCTATAATTGGTATTTATGCAGACTGATAAATCAAATAATTCACCGCTTATTGTTAATTTTTGAATTTTCTTTTGCTGTATGGTAAAATACTGTGTTCACCAGAAGATTGGTAGCCTACCTGAATGAGAAAGTATATCAGCATTTTATAAGAATTTGTCCCCCTTCCAGAAAATCAGCTAGTTTCAACTCTAGGACTTTTCCTTGAAAGGATTCTATTGATTTTTAAAGATGATTTTTAGTAACATGAGAAAAAGTATTTTTGGCTATTTGTTATGTTGATGTAAATAAAGATTTGCTAGCAAAAACTTATATTTCTACTGGCAAGACTTCAATACATTTACATTGCTCTCTAACTAAGCATTTAAGAGAATTTTACAATTATAATCAGTATTTATCATGTATAGGTCGAACGGTAATCGTAGCAGGTCTATGTTATTTAGCAGCATAAATTTCCATAAAAAACAGTTAGATTAAAGTTACTCGCGGCTAAGGTGCAAATTATTTCCCATGTAATGTAGGAGACAGAGGCCCTACCACTAGAACCAGGATACACAGTAATAAGTGATTTTGTATTTGTATCTTGCTTCTCCTGACAGTAGCTATTCAACTTTTCCTGCTCAATTGATGGAATAATATACTGTAAGCATACGTCGTTTTAGTGGAATTAAACTGCACCTTTACAGTCTTAACATTCAGAGGCGGATCTAAAGTAAATCTCTGTCGAGGTCTAATGTGGACAAGGCCTACCAATGAGCAAAATCTTGGGAGGACCCAATGTTGACAAAGGTACCAATAATTGACGAAATTGAAAAATTTATTCCTAAACAAAGGAGTGAAAAAAAAGAAGAAAAAAGTAAGGAATGAGGATGCAGGAAAAAC
>CM051275.1:23961094-24063594 GCA_027921565.1 Artemia sinica
CATGCCACAAAGCGGCTGATCCTGTTTTCGACCGACCCAGTTATTAGTCACACTTATAGTTTAGTTTCAGTTAAGAGTTTTAGTTTAGAGTTATAGTTTAGTTTAGTTTTAGTTAAAAGATTTAGCATAGAGTTTTAGCCTAGAAACTTTAGCTTAGAGTTTTTAGCCCAGAGTCTTAGCTTAGATTTTTTAGTTACACTTGTAGTTTAGTTTAGTTTCAGTTAGAGTTTTAGTTTAGAGTTATAGTTTAGTTTTATTTAAGAGTTTTAGCTTAGAGTTTTAGCCTAGAGTCTTAGCTTAGAGTTTTTAGTTACACTTATAGTTTAGTTTAGTTTCAGTTAAAGAGTTTAAGTTTATACTTATAGTTTAGTTTAGTTTTAGTTAAGCGTTTTAGCTTAGTGTTTTAGCCTAGAGTCTAAGCTCAGAGTTCTTAGTTACACTTATAGTTTAGTTTCAGTTAAGAGTTTTAGCTTAGAGTCATAGTTTAGTTTAGTTTCAGTTAAGAGTTGTAGCTTAGAGTTTTAGCCTTCTTAGCTTAGAGTATTTAGTTACACTTATAGTTTAGTTTAGTTTCAGTTAAGAGTTTTAGTTTAGAGTTATAGTTTAGTTTAGTTTTAGTTACGAGTTTTAGAATAGAGTTTTAGCCTAGAGTCTTAGCTTAGAGTTTTTAGTTACCGTTATAGTTTAGTTTAGTATAAGTTAACAGTGTTAGCTTAGAGTTATAGTTTAGTTTAGTTTTAGTTAAGAACTTTAGCTTAGAGTTTTAGCCTAGAGTCTTAGCTTAGATTTTTTAGTTACACTTGTAGTTTAGTTTAGTTTCAGTTAAGAGTTTTAGTTTAGAGTTATAGTTTAGTTTAGTTTTAGTTAAGAGTTTTAGCTTAGAGTTTTAGCCTAGAGTCTTAGCTTAGAGTTTTTAGTTACACTTATAGTTTAGTTTAGTTTCAGTTAAGAGTTTTAGTTTAGAGTGAAAGTTCAGTTTAGTTTTAATTAAGAGTTTTAGCTTAGAGTTTTATCCTAGAGTCTTAGCTTAGAGTTTTTAGTTACATTTATAGTTTAGTTTAGTTTCAGTTAAGAGTTTTAGTTTAGAGTTATAGATTTGTTTAGTTTTAGTTAAGAGTTTTAGCTTAGAGTTTTAGCCTAGAGTCTTAGCTTAGAGTTTTTAGTTACACTTAGAATTTAGTTTAGTTTCAGTTAAGAGTTTTAGTTTAGAGTTATAGTTTAGTTTAGTTTTAGTTAATAGTTTTAGCTTAAAGTTTTAGCCTAGAGTCTTAGCTTAGAGTTTTTAGTTACACTTATAGTGTAGTTTAGTTTCAGTTAAGAATTTTAGTTTAGAGTTATAGTTTAGCTTTATTTAAGAGTTTTAGTTTAGAGTTTTAGCCTAGAGTCTTAGCTTAGAGTTTTTAGTTACACTTATAGTTTAGTTTAGTTTCAGTTAAGAGTTTTAGTTTAGAGTTGTGGTTTAGTTTTAGTTAAGAGTTTTAGTTTAGAGTTTTAGCTTAGAGTCTTATCTTAGAGTTGTAGTTTAGTTTAAGTTAAGAGTTTTAGTTTAGAGTTTTAGCTTAGAGTCTTATCTTAGAGTTTTAGTTACACTTATAGTTTAGTTTAGTTTCAGTTAAGAGTTGTAGTTTAGTTTTAGTTGAGAGTTTTAGTTTAGAGTTTAGGGTTTTAGTTTAGAGTCTTAGCTTAGAATTTCAGTTAGAGTTATAATTTAGTTTAGTTTTAGTCAAGAGTTTCAGTTTAGAGTTATAGTTTAGTTTTTGTTAAGAATTTTAGTTTAGAATTTAGAGTGTTAGCTTAGAGTCATAGCTTAGAGTTTTAGTTAGAGTTATAGTTTAGTTTAGTTTCAGTCAAGAGTTTTAGTTTAGCTTAGCTTAGAGTTTTTAGCTACACTTATAGTTTATTTTAGTTTCAGTTAAGAGTTTAAGTTTAGAGTTGCAGTTTAGTTTTAGTTAAGATTTGTAGTTTAGTTTTAGTTGAGAGTTATAGTTTAGAGTTTAGGGTTTTAGTTTAGAGTCTTAGCTTAGAGTTTCAGTTAGAGTTATAATTTAGTTTAGTTTTAGTCAAGAGTTTTAGTTTAGAATTATAGTTTAGTTTTTGTTAAGAGTTTTAGTTTAGAGTTTAGAGTGTTAGCTTAGAGTCATAGCTTAGAGTTTTAGTTAGAGTTATAGTTTAGTTTAGTTTCAGTTAAGAGTTTCTAGTTTAGAGTTATAGTTTAGAGTCTTAGCTTAGAGTTTTAGTTAGAGTTATAGTGTAGTTTAGTTTTAGTTTAGTTTAGAGTTATAGTTTAGTTTTAGGTAAGAGTTTTAGTTTAGAGTTTAGAGTTTTTGTTTAGAATCTAAGCTTAGAGTTTTAGTTAGAGTTATAATTTAGTTTAGTTTTAGTTTAGTTTAGAGTTATAGTTTAGTTTTAGTTAAGAGTTTTAGTTTAGGGTTCAGAGTTTCAGTTTAGAGTCTTAGCTTAGAGTTTTAGTTTAGTTTTAATTAAGAGTTTTACTTTAGAGTTTTAGTTTAGAGTCTTAGCTTAGAGTTTTACTTAGAGTTATAGTTTAGTTTAGTTTTAGTTAGGAGCTTTAGTTTAGATCTCTAGTTTAGTTTTAGCTAAGAGTTCTAGTTTAGAGTTTATAGTTTTAGTTTAGAGTTTTAGTTTAGAGTTTTAGTTAGAGTTATGGTTTTAGTTTAGTTTTAGTTAAGAGTTTCAGTTTAGATATTGGAGTTTTAGTTTCGAGTCTCAGCTATGAGTTTTTGTTAGAGTTATAGTTTAGTTTAGTTTTAATTCAAAGTTTTAGTTTAGAATCTAAGCTTAGAGTTTTAGTTAGAGTTATAATTTAGTTTAGTTTTAGTTTAGTTTAGAGTTGTAGTTTAGTTTTAGGTAAGAGTTTTAGTTTAGAGTTTATAGTTTTAGTTTAGAGTTTTAGTTAGAATTATGGTTTTAGTTTAGTTTTAGTTAAGAGTGTTTCAGTTTAGATATTGGAGTTTTATTTTCGAGTCTCAGCATGGAGTTTTAGTTAGAGTTATAGTGTAGTTTAGTTTTAGTTTAGTTTAGAGTTGTAGTTTAGTTTTAGGTATGAGTTTTAGTTTAGAGTTTAGAGTTTTAGTTTAGAGTCTTAGCTTAGAGTTTTAGTTAGAGTTATAGTTTAGTTTAGTTATAGTTTAGTTTAGTTTTAGTTTAGAGGTATAGTTTAGTTAAGTGTTCTAGTTTTAGGGTTTTAGGTCGAGCTATAGTTTACTTTAGTTTTAGTTAAGAGTTTTAGTTTAGAGTTGTAGTTTAGTTTTAGTTAAGATTTTTAGTTTAGAGTTTGGCGTATTAGCTTAGAGTCTTAGATTAGAGCTTTAGTTAGAGTTATAGTATAGTTTTAGTTAAGAGTTAGTTTAGTTTAGAGTTGTATTTTAGTTTTAGATAAGAGTTTTAGTTTAGAGTTTAGAGTTTTAGTTTAGAGTCTTAGCTTAGAGTTTTAGTTAGAGTTATAGTTTAATTTAGTTCTAGTTAAGAGTTTTAGTTTAGGCTTTCAGCTTAGAGTTTTAGTTTAGAGTCTTAGCTTAGATTTTTAGTTTGAGTTATAGTTTTAGTTTAGTTTTAGTTAAGAGTTTTAGTTTAGAGGTATAGTTTAGTTAAGAGTTTTAGTTTAGAGTCTTAGCTTAGAGTTTTAGTTAGAGTTATAGTTTTAGTTTAGTTTTAGTTAAGAGTTTTAGTTTAGAGATTGGAGTTTTAGTTTCGAGTCTTAGCTTAGAGTTTTAGTTAGAGTTATAGTTTAGTTTAGTTTTAATTCAGAGTTTTAGTTTAGAGTCCTAACTTAAAGTTTTAATTAGAGTTTTAGTTTAGTTTAGTTTTTAGTTAAGAATTTTAGTTTAGAGTTGTTGTTTAGTTTTAGATAAGAGTTTTAGTTTGGAGTTTGGAGTTTTAGTTAGGATTATAGTTTGGTTTAGTTTTAGTTTAGAGTCTAGAGTTTTAGTTTAGTGTTAGCTTAGAGTTTTATTTAGAGTTATAGTTTAGTTTAGTTTTCGTCAAAATCTTTAATTTACACTTGTAGTTTAGTTTTAGTTTAGAGTTTTAGTTTGTAGTTTGAGTTTTAATTTAGAGTTGTATTTTAGTTTTAGTTAAAAGTTTTAGTTTAGGGTTTTAGCTTAGAGTTTAGGGTTTTTGTTTAGAGTCTTAGCTTAGCCTTTTAGTTAGAGTTATAGTTTTAGTTAGGAGTTTTAGTCTAGAGTTATAGTCTAGTTAAGAGTTTTAGTTTAGAGTTTAGAGTTTTACTTTGGCGTCTTAACTTAGAGTGGGTTTTGTTCATTTTTAAGGTTAATTCAGGCTAGGTTATGCAAGCGTGCCTAGCCTAGAATAAATTAACCTTAAAGATAATACTTTAAGCTAAAACTCTAAACTAAAACTCTTTACTAAAACTAAACTACAACTCTAAACTAAAACTCTTAACTGAAATTAAACTAAACTATAAGTGTAACTAAAAACTCTAAGCTAAGACTCTAGGCTAAAACTCTAAACTAAAACTCTTAAGTAAAACTAAACTAAACTATAACTCTAAACTAAAACTCTTAATTGAAACTAAACTAAACTATAAGTGTAACTAAAAACCCTAAGCTAAGACTCTAGGCTAAAACTCTAGGCTGAAACTCTTAACTAATCTATAACTCTAAACTAA
Organism: Artemia sinica; assembly: GCA_027921565.1. Lineage (NCBI taxonomy): Eukaryota > Metazoa > Arthropoda > Branchiopoda > Anostraca > Artemiidae > Artemia > Artemia sinica. The sequence goes on from CM051275.1 coordinate 23,965,743, forward strand.
AACTCTTAACTAAAACTAAACTAAACTATTACTCTAAACTGAAACTCTTAACTGAAACTAAACTAAACTATAAGCGTAACTAAAAACTCTAAGCTAAGACTCTAGGCTAAAACTCTAATCTAAAACTCTTAACTAAAACTAAACTAAACTACAACTCTCACTAAAACTCTAAGCTATTTAACTCTAAAACTCTAAGAAATTTTGATTGGATGTGTTTTGGGAAAAGGTGGGCGTGAGAGCGGAGTTAGTTGCTTTCCAATCAATTTCGACTATTAAAAAGGCCACTAGCCCTTTGAATTTCCAATCGAATGAGCCTTTTTTGAAGTTTCTACGACAACGTCTTTTATGACAACCTTATATGCCCCTGGGGCATAACTTACAACCCTTGCCTTGAAGGCTCTGGGGGAGTGTCCTCCTAAAAAACATAATTTCAATCTGGAAATCAACTACGCTGAACAAATTGGCTATCTCAAAATTTTGATTGGATGTGTTTTGGGAAATGGTGGTTTTGGAAGGGGTATTAGTTGCCTTCCAATTACTTTCGACTATTAAAAAGGGCACAAGCCACTCCAATTTCCAATTGAATGAGCCATTTTCGAAGTATCTACGACAACTTCTTCGATAAGAAGTGCCCTGCTCTAAAGGAAAAACATAATAAATAATACATTGTGCCAACATCGTTCTTATATGCCCTCAGGGCATAACTCAAAACCCTTGCCCTGAGGGTTGTGGGGGAGTATCCTCCTCAAAAACATATTTTCTATCTGGAAATCAACTACGCTGAACAAAATGGCTATCTCAAAATTTTGATTGGATGTCCTTGGGGGACTTATGGGCGTGGGGAGGGGGGGGGGCTAGTTGCCCTCCAATCACTTTCGACAATAAAAAAAAGTGCACTTGCCAGTCTAATTTCCAGTCGAATGAGCCCTTTTAGGAGTTTCTACGACAATTCCTTGGTTACGAAATGCCCGGGTATTGAAAGAAAAAAAAATAATACATTGTGTCAACACTTTGCAGAAGTGCTAGTTTTACTTAGGCAGCGCTATTGCGCTGCCTATGATTTATTTTTTTCACAGAGGCACTACACATGGAAGAAGTCGTCATATAAACTTCAAAGGGGGCTCATTCAATTGGAAATCGAGAATTCTAATGCCCTATTTAAGAGTCAAAAGTGACCAGAGGGCAACTAGCCCCCCTCCTCGTCACGCCCTTTTTTCACCAAATACATCCGATAAAAATTTGGAGGTAACCATTGTGTTAAAAATAGTTCAAAGATCATATAACAAAAACTCCAGGGTCAACACAAGCCCCCAGGGTCAGGGGCAGGCGCTATAAGTTATGCCCTGGGGGTAAATATGGTCCTTACAGGAAGGGAAGCTCGTAAAAATTCCAGAGAGGGCTCATTTGATTGGAAACTAAAAGTTCTAGTTCACTTTTTTAGAGTCAAAAGAGATGAGAGGGCAATTAGCCTCCCCCTCTCACGACCTTTTCCCCCAATTGCATCAGATAAAATTTTGAGATAACCATTTTGTTAAAAATATTTCAGATAACAAAAACTCTGGTGTCGACACAGCCCCCCAGGGCCTGGGGGCAGGCGTTGTAAGTTAAGCCCTGGGGTCATATATGGCTCTTATGGAAGGAATGCTCGTATATACTTCAGAAACAGCTAATTTGTTTGGAAAGTGATAGTCCTTGTTCACTTTTTAAGAGTAAAAAGAAAACGGAGGGCAGCTAGCCTTCCGCCATGCCCTTTTTTCCTAAATGCATCGGCTAAAAATTTTGAGATAGCTATATTGTTACAAATAGTTAAAATGCCAGATCCCAAAAACTCTGGTGTCGACACAACCCCTCAGGGCTCGGGGGAAGTCGTTGTAAGTTATGTCCTGGGGGCATATATGGCTCTTACGGAAGGGATGCTCACATAAACTTCAGAGAGGGCTCATTTGATTGGAAATTGAAAGTTCTAGTTCACTTTTTCAAGAACTAAAGAGATCCAAGTTTAACTAGCCCACCCCTCCACACCCTTTTCCCCCAACTCTATCCGATAAAAATTTTCAGTTAGCCATTTTTTAAATAGCTCAAGGGTTAGATAATACAATTTCCTGTGTCAACACAGCCCCCAGGACCAGGGGCAGGCATTGTAAGTTATGCCCTGGGAGCATATATGTTTCTTATGGAAGGGATGCTCGTATAAGCTTCAGAAAGGGCTCATTTGATTGGCAATTGAAAGATATAGTTCACTTTTTAAGAGTCAAAAGGGATCGGAGGGCAGCTAGTCTCCTCCCCCACGCCCTTCTCCCCCCATATATATCAGATAAAAGTTTTGAGATAAACATTTTGTTAAAAATAGTTCAAGGGTAAGATAACAAAATTTCCTGTGTCGACAAAACCCCCAGGGTCTATGGGCAGGCATTGTAAATTATGCCCTGGGAGTGTATATGGTTTCTTATGGAAGGGATGAAACTTCTGATAGGGCTCATTTGATTGACATGTGAAAGTTCTAGTTCACTTTTTAAGAGTTAAAAGAGATCGGACGGCAACTAGCCTCCCCCTCATCCACGCCCTTTTTCCCCAAATGCATCAAATAAATTTTTTTAGATAGCCATTTCCTTAAAAATAGTTAAAAGGTTAGATAACAAAAAATCTGGTGCCGACACAAACCCCCAGGGCCCAGGGGTAGGCGTTGGAATTTATGCCCTAGGGGTATATATGGTTCTTATGGAAGAGATGTTTGTATATACTTCAGAGGGGGGCTAATTTGTGTGAAAGTTCTTGTTCACTTTTTAAGAGTCAAAAGAGATAGGAGGGGAGCTAGCCCCACTCCCCTCCACATCCCTTTTTCCCAAATGTATAAGGTAAAAATTTTGAGATATCTATTTTGTTAAAAATAGTTAAAAGGTGAGATAACAAAAACTTTGGTGTCGACACAACCCCCCAGGGCCCGGGGGCAGGCGTTGTAAGTTAAGCCCTGGGGGCATATATGGCTCTTATGGAAGGAATGCTCGTATATACTTCAGAAACAGCTAATTTGTTTGGAAAGTGATAGTCCTTGTTCACTTTTTAAGAGTAAAAAGAAAACGGAGGGCAGCTAGCCTTCCGCCATGCCCTTTTTTCCTAAATGCATCGGCTAAAAATTTTGAGATAGCTATATTGTTACAAATAGTTAAAATGCCAGGTCACAAAAACTCTGGTGTCGACACAACCCCTCAGGGCTCGGGGGAAGTCGTTGTAGGTTATGTCCTGGGGGCATATATGGCTCTTACGGAAGGGATGCTCACATAAACTTCAGAGAGGGCTCATTTGATTGGAAATTGAAAGTTCTAGTTCACTTTTTCAAGAAGTAAAGAGATCCAAGTTTAACTAGCCCACCCCTCCACACCCTTTTCCCCCAACTCTATCCGATAAAAATTTTGAGTTAGCCATTTTTTAAATAGCTCAAGGGTCAGATAACACAATTTCCTGAATCAACACAGCCCCCAGGACCAGGGGCAGGCATTGTAAGTTATGCCCTGGGAGCATATATGTTTCTTATGGAAGGGATGCTCGTATAAGCTTCAGAAAGGGCTCATTTGATTGGCAATTGGAAGATGTAGTTCACTTTTTAAGAGTCGAAAGTGATCGGAGGGCAGCTAGTCTCCTCCCCCACGCCCTTCTCCCCCCATATATATCAGATAAAAGTTTTGAAACAAATATTTTGTTAAAAATAGTTCAAGGGTAAGATAACAAAATTTCCTGTGTCGACAAAACCCCCCAGGGCCTATGGGCAGGCATTGTAAATTATGCCCTGGGAGTGTATATGGTTTCTTAAGGAAGGGATGAAACTTCTGATAGGGCTCATTTGATTGACATGTGAAAGTTCTAGTTCACTTTTTAAGAGTTAAAAGAGATCGGACGGCAACTAGCCTCCCCCTCATCCACGCCCTTTTCCCCCAAATGCATCAAATAAATTTTTTTAGATAGCCATTTCCTTAAAAATAGTTAAAAGGTTAGATAACAAAAAATCTGGTGCCGACACAAACCCCCAGGGCCCAGGGGTAGGCGTTGGAATTTATGCCCTAGGGGTATACATGGTTCTTATGGAAGAGATGTTTGTATATACTTCAGAGGGGGCTAATTTGTGTGAAAGTTCTTGTTCACTTTTTAAGAGTCAAAAGAGATAGGAGGGCAGCTAGCCCCACTCCCCTCCACACCCTTTTTCCCAAATGTATAAGGTAAAAATTTTGAGATATCTGTTTTGTTAAAAATAGTTAAAAAGTGAGATAACAAAAACTTTGGTGTCGACACAACCCCCCAGGGCCCGGGGGCAGGCGTTGTAAGTTAAGCCCTGGGGGCATATATGGTTCTTATGGAAGGAATGCTCGTATATACTTCAAAGACAGCTAATTTGTTTGGAGAGTGATAGTCCTTGTTCACGTTTTAAGAGTCAAAAGAAAACAGAGGGCAGCTAGCCTCCCGCCACGCCCTTTTTTCCTAAATGCATCGGCTACAAATTTTGAAATAGCTATTTTGTTAAAAATAGTTAAAATGTCAGATCACAAAAACTCTGGTGTCGACACAACCCCTCAGGGCTCGGGGGAAGTCGTTGTAAGTTATTTCCTGGGGGCATATATGGCTCTTACGGAAGAGATGCTCACATAAACTTCAGAGAGGGCTCATTTGGTTGGAAATTGAAAGTTCTAGTTCACTTTTTCAAGAAATAAAGAGATCCAAGTTTAACTAGCCCTCCCCTCCACACCCTTTTCCCCCAACTCTATCCGATAAAAATTTTGAGTTAACCATTTTTAAATAGCTCAAGGGTCAGATAACACAATTTCCTGTGTTAACACAGCCCCCAGGACCGGGGGCAGGCATTGTAAGTTATGCCCTGGGAGCATATATGTTTCTATGGAAGGGATGCTCGTATAAGCTTCAGAAAGGGCTCATTTGATTGGCAATTGAAAGATATAGTTTACTTTTTAAGAGTCAAAAGTGATTGGAGGGCAGCTAGTCTCCTCCCCCACGCCCTTTTCCCCCCATATATATCAGATAAAAGTTTTGAGATAAACATTTTGTTAAAAATAGTTCAAGGGTAAGATAACAAAATTTCCTGTGTCGACAAAACCCCCCAGGGGCTATGGACAGGCATTGTAAGTTATGCCGTGGGAGTGTATTTGGTTTCTTATGGAAGGGATGAAACTTCTGATAGGGCTCATTTGATTGGCATGTGAAAGTTCTAGTTCACTTTTTAAGAGTTAAAAGAGATTGGACGGCAACTAGCCTCCCCCTCATCCACGCCCTTTTTCCCCAAATGCATCAAATAAATTTTTTAGATAGCCATTTCCTTAAAAATAGTTAAAAGGTTAGATAATAAAAAATCTGGTGCCGACACAAACCCCCAGGGCCCAGGGGTAGGCGTTGGAATTTATGCCCTAGGGGCATATATGGCTCTTATGGAAGAGATGTTTGTATATACTTCAGAGGGGGCTAATTTGTGTGAAAGTTCTTGTTCACTTTTTAAGAGTCAAAAGAGATCGGAAGGCAGCTAGCCCCACTCCCCTCCACACCCTTTTTTCCCAAATGTATAAGGTAAAAATTTTGAGATATCTATTTAGTTAAAAATAGTTAAAAAGTGAGATAACAAAAACTTTGGTGTCGAAACAACCCCCCAGGGCCCAGGGGAGGTCGTTGTAAGATATACCTTGGGGGATATACGTCTCTTATGGAATGTCTGCTCGTATAAACTTTAACGGGAGATAATTTGATTGGAAATTCAAAGTTCTATAGTTCACTTTTCAAGAATCAAAAGAGTTCCAAGGGCAATTGCCCCCCCCCCTCCGTCTCCCAAGGCCTTTTTCCCTAAGCCTATTTGATAGAAATTTTGAGATATCAATTTTTTTTTAAATAGTTCAAACATCTGATAACAAAAATTTCGGTGTCTAAACAAACCCCCAGGGCCTGGGACAGGTGTTGTAACACACCGTCCCCTACGCGCGTCTCCCCCAAACCCATCCGATAAAATTTTTAAGATAACCGTTTCTTTAAAAACAGTTCAAACATTTGATAACAAAAACTCTTGTGTCGAAACAAACCCCCAGGGCCCGGGGACAGACGTCGTAAATTATGCCCTGGAGGCATATATGGTTCTTATGGAAAGGATGCTCGTATAAACTTCAGAGAGTGCTTATTTGACTGGAAATTGAAAGTTCTAGTTCATTTTTAAGATTCAAAAGTAATCGGAGGGCAGTAAGCCTTCTCCCCCCCCCCGACCTTTTCCCCCCAAATGCATCAGATCAAAATTTAGGAAGGCTTTTGGTTATGTTTTTCCATGAGCTTAACAACAGCTATAGTAGGATCTGCTATGTGAAGTCTATTGATGAGTTTTGAATTGGGTGTCAAAATCGAATATCTCAGTAAATATTTTGCGAACGGAAGAAGGTTGAATGGATTTTCAAATTGTTCAAAGTTCAGATAAAAAAATCCGATGTCGACACAACCCCCCAGGGCCCGGGGGCAGGCGTTTGAAGTTATGCCTTGTAGGCAAATATGGTTCTTATAGAAGGGATATGCGCATAAACTTCAGAGAGGGCTCATTTTATTAGAATTTAAAAGTTCTTGTTCACTTTCTAAGAATCAAAAGTGATCGGAGGGCAGTTAGCCTTCTCCCCCACGCCCTTCAAAATTTTGATATAGCCATTTAGTCAAAAATTGTTCAAAGTTCAGATAACAAAAATCTAATGTGGACACAACCCCCCAGGGCCTGGGGGGCAGGCGTTGTAAGTTACGCCATGGAGGCAAATATGGTTCTTACAGAAGGGATGCGCGTATAAACTTCAGAGAGGGCTCATTTGATTGGAAATTAAAAGTTATAGTTCACTTTGTCAGGGTCAAAAGAGATCGGAGGGCAACTATCCCCCCCCCTCGCACACGCACATGTTTTTTTCCAAATACATCCGATCAAAATTATGAGACTGTCAGTTTGTTTTAAGTAGTCCAACGATCAGATAACAAAAACTTCCTGGTCAATATACCCCCCCCCCACCAGAGCCCAGGGGAGAAGCTGTAACTTATTCCGCGGGGGCTTATAAGGTTTTTTATGGAAGAGGTGGTCGTATAAACTTTGGAGGGGACCCAAATGACACACCCCCTAGCATTAAATCCAACCCCCTAATAGCCTCCCATTCGCAGTGCAAATGGGAGGATAGATCTATATACTGCTTGTGAATGGTTATCTCTCGTGTAAAGTTGTTTTAGTTTTTTAAATTAATTTTTTCTGTTACTAAGTTTTAGGCAATAAGATTTTGACGTTTTATTGTTTTTTAATCGTGCACTAGGATTAGTGTAAACAAGGCCACCAAGGAAGGTTTGTGCACAGCTATCCCCGCCCACCCCCTAGCCTTAAACCCGACCCCCTAATATCTTCCAATTTTTAGCGCAAATTAGAGTATAGCTCTATGTACTGCTTGTTAATGGTTATCTCTTGTGTAAAGTTAATTTAGTTTTTTAAATTAATTTTGTTCTGTTAAGTCTTAGACAATAGAAAACTAAAGGTCATAAAGCCAATAAGGTTTTGATGTTTTATTGTTTTTTTAGTTGTTCACTAAGATTAGTGAAAACAGGGCCACCACGGGAAGGTTGAGCACAACCAGCCCCGCCCACCCCTAGCATCAGACCCGACCCGCCTAATATCCTCCCATTTGCAGCGCAAATGGGAGGATCGCTCTATATACTGCATGTGATGGTTTATTTTTTGTGTAAAGTTGTTTTAGTTTTGAATTTTTTTTCTGTTACTAAGTTTTAGACAATAAAAAACTAAAGGTCATAAAGGGAATAAGGTTTCGATGTTTTATTGCTTTTGTAGTTGTGCACTAAGATTAGTGAAAACAGGGCACTAACAACTTACTTATGGTTACTTTGACACTTTGTTTACATTAATACTTGGATGTACTGATTCACGTGGCAACTTCGATTTACGGTGCAAGGGCTGTAAGTTATGAAAGTTGCTTATTGTTACTTTGATACCTTGTTTACTTTGATGCTTTCTTTACTTTGTTATTTTTTCACTTTGGTGTTGTAACTATGATACTAGTTTTAAGACTTTGATGAACATTTGATGTTAAAAAAAAAATTTGATTTTGAAATAAGGAATTTTTAAAAACTTGACACTTTTTGCAATCAAAAACGAACAAAAATTAGTAAAAAAAAAACTTTCCGTAAAAAAAAATTTTCAAAGAAAAGTTAAGGCCATTTTAAACTTAAGATGAGCAGATACAAATACCTGTTAAAATTCAAACCCAAAACGAACAGAAATTACTATTAAAGAAAAAATGAAAACCAAAAAGAATAGAATTAAATAAACAATCATTGTAAAAAAACATACAACAAGTAAAAATATAAATGAATAAATAAATCTTAAAGCTAGTAATGCTTAAATTGAATATACAAATAACTTAACCAATCCTAATTAAACCTAGTCTAACTAAATCTAGAATAGCCTACCCACCCACCCAACCGCACCCTAACCTAACTTATTGTAACATAGCCTAACCTAGTCTTACCTAGAACTAACCTACAAGCCCAACCCCATCCTAACCTAACCTACCCACCCACAAAACCCCAATCTAATCTAGCCTAACTTACCCACCCACAAAATACCCACCCGTCCTCACCCAACGACCCAGCCATACCCAGCCACTCATTCAACCACAGTCACCCACTCATCTAACTACAAATACCACACATAACCAAACATACTGTAGGCTACCCATCCACCTAACCACACATAGCTAACCATACATACCTAAGGCATGATATACAAACAATATACAGAAAAAAGAAATAGTAAACGATAAAGCAATAATATAAAAAAAGAAAGAATAAAACAAAAAGAGAACAAGAGAACAAATACAGCTGATACTGCAGCCCCAAAAGCTGAGATTGTAGGAGGCTTAATCAAAACAGCAGAATTGCGAATAAGACAACTAAGACAGCAAAAACTACGACAACTAAAACAAATGAGATATCATCTAGAGATACAACTAAGCCAATAGCTAAGGTACAACTAAGCCAACATCTGCGGGTACAACCCTAATGCAACAATATAAAACAAAAAAGAAATATTAAAACGATAAAGAGAACAAGATTAAGAATACAGCTGATATTGCAGCCCCAAAAGCTGAGCCTTTAGGGGTGTTAATCAATACAGAAACGTTACAAATAAGACAACAAATAATACGACATAAGACGACAAATAATACAACTAGGATAAAAATCGACAGGTGAGCTTGCGTGGGGCTTAATCAATACATCAACATTACAAACAAGACAACTATGAAAAAAAATAATACAACTAAGACAACATCTACAGGTACAACTAAGCCAACAGCCGCAGGCATAAATTAGCCAACATATGTGGGTACAAGTCTTATGTAATAATATACAAAAAAAGGGTAAGACGAAATAGAGAATAAGATAACAAATACTTCTGATATTGCAGCCTCAAACGCTGAGCTTGTATGGGCTTAATCAATGCAGCAACATTACAAATAAGGCAACAAATAGTGCAACTAAGCACTATTACTGAAACATTACAAATAAAACAATAAAGCCACATTACAAATAACATTACAAATAACATTTCGAATCACTCAAAACAACAACATTACAAATAAGACAACCAAGACAATAAATCATACAACTAAGACAACAAATAGTGCTATTAAGCACTATTACCGAAGTATCACAAATAAGAGAATACAGCAACATTACAAACCACATTACAAATAGCACTACGAATAACTCCATAGAGAAACATTACAAATAAGAGAACTAAGACAACAAATAATACAGCTAAGGCAACTAATACAAATAAGACTAAATAACTAATGCAACAAATTACAAAAAAAGAAAGAGCAAAACGAAACAGAGAACAATAGAACAAATACGGTTGATATTGCAGTCCCAAAAGCTGAGCTTGTGGGGCTTAATCAAAACAGTAACACACACAAATAAGACAACAAATAATACAACTTAGACAACCAAGACAACAAATAGTGCAACCGAGTATTATTAAAAAGACCTTAAAACTAAGACAACACAACAACATTACAAGTAACACCACAAATAACATTACGAATAACTCAATACAGCAACATTACAAATAATACAACTAAGACAACTAAGACAATAAATAGTTCAAATAAGCACTATTACAACAACATTACAAATAAGACAACTAAGTCAACCTTTATGTATAAAACCCAATGCTGGCATATTGTGGTTTCTGCCTTTTGGACGTATCACATTTTGTTAATTTTTTTAACTGAAAGTAAGGAACGACGTTAAAACTTAAAACGAACAGAAATTATTATTATTCCGTATATGAAAGGGGCTGTCCCCTCCTCAACGCCTCACTCTTTACGCTAAAGTTTGACTTTCTCACAGCTCTTATTTTTTTAAACAATAAAAAACTTTAGCGTAAAGAGCGAGGCATTGAGGAGGATACAGCCCCTTTCATATACGGAATAATAATAATTTCTGTTCGTTTTAAGTTTTAACGTCGTTCCTTACTTTCAGTTAAAAAAACTTGTTTTTTTTATTTAATTTTTGAACGTTTTTGATTTAATGCAGGTTTTGATTTTCGCTCACCGTACATGAATAATTAAAACAAAATTTGCATATTAATTTTACTTTTATTTGGTTAAATGGCTTTCTCAAAACATGTTTAATTTTATTTACGAACGTTTTTATTAGTAATAAATATACGTAACTTACGATTTAACTTACGTAACGAACTTCTATGTTCATATATTTTTAATACGTATATTAGGGGGTTCACCCCCTATTCAATACCTTGCTCTTTAAGCTAAAGTTCGAATTTTGTTCCAATTCTTTAAAAATAACCCCTTAATCACAAAGGCCGAATAATTAAAACAAAATTTGCATATTAATTTTACTTTTATTTGGTTAAATGGCTTTCTCGAAACTTGTTTAATTTTATTTACGAACGTTTTTATTAATAATAAATATACGTAACTTACGAATTAACTTACGTAACGAACTTCTATGTTCATATATTTTTAATACGTATATTAGGGGGCTCGCCCCCTAGTCAATACCTCGCTCTTTAAGCTAAAGTTCGAATTTTTTTCCAATTCTTTAAAAATGACCCTTAATCACAAAGGCCGTTACTTAGAATAAATAGCTCTTATGAAAGCACTAAAAAATCTTTGGCTTAAAGAGCGAGGTATTGACTAGGGGGTTAACCCAATCATACACGTAATATTTTCTATTCGTTTTAAGTTTTGATGTTACTCCTTATTTTCAGTTGGAAAACTTGTTTTTTTTTATATTTAATTTCTGATCGTTTTTTAAATAATTCTGGGAAGTCCGGTGCCCCCTTCATAGCAATGTACCTTCCCCCAGGAAAACTTCCTTCATGGAAAGATCCTCCCATATAACCCCCGACTCACCCCCCCCCCCCCCACCCCCCACTACCAGGAAAAATTCCCCCTGAAAACGTCTGTATACTTTCCAATAACCAATACTATATGTTAACATTGGGTAAAGTTCATAACTTTCAGCCCTCCCCCCACGGGCTTCGAGGGATTAAGTCATCCTAAGAGGCATAGCTATAATATTTTCGACCATGCTGAACAAAATGGCTATCCCAAAATTTTGATCCAGTGACTTTGGGAAAAAAATGAGCGTGGGAGGGCGCCTAGTTACCCTCCATTTTTTTGGTCACTTAAAAAGGGCACTAGAACTTTTAATTTCCGTTCCAATGAGCCCTCCCACGATATTCTAGGACCACTGGGTCGATACGATCACCCCTGGGAAAAAACAACAAATAAGCACGCATCCGTGATCTTCTTCTGGCAAAAAATGCAAAATTCCACATTTTTGTAGATAGGAGCTTGAAACCTCGACAGTAGGGTTCTCTGATACGCTGAATATGATGGTGTGATTTTCATTAAGGTTGTACAATTTTTAGGGGGTCTCTCCCCCTTTTTTGAAAATCAGTCAAATTTTCTCAGGCGCGTAACTTTTGATGGGTAGCACTAAACTTGATGAAAATTATATATTTGAAATCAGAATTAAAATCTGATTCTTTTGATGTATCTATTGGTATCATAAATTCGTTTTCTAGAGTTTCGGTTACCATTGAGCCGGGTCGCTCCTTACTTACAGTTCGTTACCACGAACTGTTTGATTGGGACGTCGCTTTGTTTTGCTTTACTGTCAATAGATTTAGCGCGATAAAAGGTTTTAGTATTCTCTCCCGAAAACTCACCAATTTCTTTGAAGCTGGAGCAGCGACAGGTACAGCATCATTGGATGGTTTAATACCAATTACAACATCTAAATTCTCTTCTAATTCATTCCCATTCCCGTTTTCTTTACTCTCTCCAATTTTTTCATTCTTTATAGGCTTTAAGTTTCCTTCCTTATCTTTTTGAAGCACTTTTTCCATATCCTCAGGGGTCCCTGTCGCCTCGACTCTCTTTTCTTTTGAATTTTCTTTTAAATTTTCTTCTTCTTTAATATCCACGTCAGCCAGAACAATTTCATAAATATCTTCCGTCAGTTTTTCCTTTGTCTGAACCTTGGCTTCTTTTTTAATGTCTTCCTTGCTTCTCTTATCGTCATTTTTATATTTCTCTTCACCTTTCCCAGATATAACTATCTCTTCATTTTTTTCAAATTTATTCCTATTATTTTTGCCTTCTTCAGTTTTGTCATTTTTTAGGGGCTGCAACTTTTCTTCTTCATCTTTTTGAAGTACCTCTTTAGTTTTCTGGGGGGTTTCTGTCTCCTCAATTCTCATTTGTTTAGAATTTTCCTTTTCTTTAACGTGCACCTCAGCCGCCACAATTATAGTAGTACATTTTGTCAGTTTCTCCTTTTTCTCAACCTTGGTTTCTTGTTTAATTTCTTCCTTGTATTTTTCTTCGTCTGCACCAATTGCTACAACCACTAAGCATTCTTCTACATCGTTTTCCTTATCAATCTTAATTTCTTTTTTGATTTTATTCTGGTCATCTTTTGATTTTTTCTCTTCATCTTTTACAGGTTTTACCATATTAGTTTCTTTAATATTTTTCTCATTATTTTTACCTTCTTTAGTTTTGTGATTCTTTACGGGCAGCAACTGTTCTTCTACATCTTTTTGAAGTATCTCTTCCTCCTCCTCGGGGACTTCCGCTACTTCGAATCTCATTTTCTTAGAGTTTTTTTCTTCTTTAATGTCAACCTTAGCCCCTAGAGTTTCAGTAGTATCTTTTGATTCTTCCGTGCTTTTTTCTCCGTCTGCATTAATTTTTGCTGCTATTAAAGTTTCTTCCACTTCGTTTTCCTTTTTAGCCTTACTTTCTTGTTTGATTTTATTTTTGTCATCTATTTGATTATTTTCTTCACCTTTCTCAGATTTTTCCATATCTATATCTTCAAACATTTTACCATTGTTTTCACCTTCTTCAGTTATGTCATTGATTACGGGATGCAATTTTTCTTTTTCATCTAGTTGAAGTAACTCTACCTTGCCCTGGGATTCCTCCACAATATCGTCCATGGGTATTTTTTCTCTATCTTGTTTAATGGTTTTCAGTTGTTCCAAAACCATTTGTGAATCATTAGACAACGTCGAATCGATACTCTCCACTTTAATATAAAGTTTTGCAACTAGAGTTGGTTCCTTGTGCTTGCTAAGTTTCATGTCAATAACGAAATCTTCTTCAGTCAAATCTCTCTTTTTAATAGTAATTTCTCCATTACCGACTTCCGTACTTGTTTTTATTAGGCCTAGTATTTTTCTTTGCTGTTTAATTCGGAATGTTGCATCAAGCAATTTGTTATCATTCGCTGTGAAAACGATATTTTTGTTCCAGACAGGGTCCATTCCATTCTTTTTTTCTTCAGTTCGGTAGCCCATCCCATTACAAGACATTTTAATGTAAATCTTTGGGTTCATTTTTTTTTCAAAAACAGTATGAACCAGTTTTGCATGTTTGACAGTTAAACAAAACTTTTTACCCATTAAATGACTATCCATTACAGTTCTATCCATTATAAGGTTTTACATATTAAATGACATATCAAATTCATTAATTCAACGAAAAAACAAAACTCATTTAAAAGTTTTTAGGTATTTTTCGAGTTTGAGTTAAAAAATTAAAATTGTTGCTTAGACACCATAAATATTTTTGCAGTTTACATAATAACCTTAGCGATTCTGAACTGAAAACTAAAATTAAATAAACCATATCTTATTTTTTTTTTCATAGAAATATAGCCAACGTTATGGAGATGCTCACTTTAGGAGTTAAGCCAAAAAAAGTTTGGTTCCAGGAGACAATTATAAATTTGAACTGAGAGAAAATTTTCAGGAATTATTCGAGTTTCAATTGACAAATCAGATTTTTTGTTAAAACCCTAAAAACATTACTGCATTTTATAAAACTATATTTACATGCTTTTTATAAGGTTAAAAATCCTATTTTGATCTTCGTATGCAAGATGATGTTTATAACATTTACTATTACAGTGTTGAACAAAAATGCAGTTTTTCGTAAAAATTGATTTTATTTTAAAAACTTTTTTTTTTAATTGTGAAAGGTCTTAAATTATATTAAATTCCTTTAAGATGAGCTATTAAACAGTTTTCATTGATGTTCCAGTGTCCTGATAGCTGTGAAGGAAAAAAAAAACAAAAAAAAAAGATGCCGTCGATGCAGAATATTGTGGTTCAAGCCACCTATCTTATTTTTCAAGGCAACATATTTTCTTTGTTGTTTGAGCAAGGAGACTGTAAGTTCCCTATATAGGAGTTTTGGACTAGGCGGTTCTAATAGTGTACTTCTTTATTTATATAACTCTATTTTTAGGAGTTATGGGCTATTGCATTTCGTAGTATGAGACGTGATAGTCTCTTACTAGATTTACTGTAAATCCGTATATTCACTGTGTTGTCGAATATTTTTCATTGCATCTATAAACTGTTCCGCAGTTGCCAATCCGTACCTTGGAAGCTTTTCATTAAACTGACAACAGTTTAATGTCAACTGACTTCAGCTTATATTCGATGATCGAGCCTTTATGTATACCGCTGCAACCCGGAAATAGTTACTATGTGCCGTGGTTTGTTCTTTACTAGGTTTCAGCTATATCCGATGAAATTTATGCTATAAGAGATCATAAAACAATTAATTAGCTTTCTATAATATCTCATATGGTTTAGTGGTTTAGGGTAGTTGGCTTTCAATTAATTGTCTTGGGTTCGAATCCCGGTGTGGGAATTATTTTTAAACAAAATTAGATGAAATTAATTAGCTAATTTGACATGACATAGTAGGTAACTAAGGGCAAGAGTTCGTTCTTTACTATATCCAACCTGTACATTGAATTAGTTGTTCTCTGTCATCTTTGGGTATGTCCTGTTGTAGGTGTTCTAAAATCGTGGCCATCATTACATCAAAACCTTTCTTATTTGAAAGGGATCTTAGACTCTTCAATTGGTATTTTGTCTTTATCTGCTCACAACTGTCACAATGCATTGTGGGGTATACATCCCTGATGTTAGCTACCTTATCAAGGCTCTCACCAAATAATTTTATTATTGTATTTTCATCCACAGAAACTCTAATATTGCTATCACCGTAAATGAAGTCTTGACTATTATTACGACAGAGTCTACTTGACACTTCTTCTATTTAATGACTTAGTTCCTTGTACGAGCCCTCGACTTTTAGTAGATTAATATGTTGTATAATCTTACATTTTGATACTGCCTTATATACGCTGTTAATGAAACAGTTCAAGACAGGAAAATGTGGAGCTAGTGCCCTTAGAGAACGCAAATAGCTCTGACATCCCTCATTTGGGCTACAGTATAACGAATGCCCATGCTTTCTTGTGTCCCTGTAATTGATTTCACAATAATCCAAGCCGCCAAGGTAGAAATTAACCACTTTGTCAGTTGAAAATTTTAATGCTATATTATTTTCAAGGATATCAAAAAGAATTTGACATAATTCAATATCCTTTGGATAGAGCTTGCAGATATCAGGGTGACATTGCCAAGTAACCTGCTGCCCAATTTTTGGTTTTGAATGTTTACTCAGATTGTTATAGGTGACTTCAGCCATCATAATTTCCTTGTCAGATCTAGTTTTAGAGCATTTTTCAATAGTTGTCTCGTACTTTTCAGGACAGTTTGTTCTACTACACAGAGAATTTTTTGCCAAATATTCAGTAGAACTAAAAGAACTGTTTAAAACACAGTTAGAAATGCTTTTTTCTTGAGTCGGTGTTCCAGGAATTTGTTCTAAATCATTAGTCTTACAAACACATTTACTAATAACCCTAACAGGATCGTTTTTGCCTTAATTGAAAAACATTGCTTTTCCTTCGCTGTTGATAGGTATGCTTGTATATATGTTTTTATTGCTGCTACATAAACTGCAATTGCTCCTTCCAAAATTAATATACGAATTTTCTAAGAAGTACGCCTCCGTATATTCACTGTGTTGTCGAAAATTTTCCATTGCATCTATAAACTGTTCCGCAGTTGCCAATCCATACCTTGGAAGCTTTTCGTTAAACTGACAACATTTCTTTTGGATATTACTATGAAGCTTTGCCAAAGAATTTCTAGCCGACTTTTCAACAGCATCCGCTCTTTCAAAAGAATTTTAATCTGTAATTTTGAATACTTTTCGTGATCCCGATAAAACATGCGTAAAATGTTTCTCAATTTACAAAGATCAGCCTGCATTTTTGCCATCTTCTTGTATTTCTGAATGTAATTTTTCCCTTTGTCCTTATGCGTTCTTTGGTACAACCTCGCAGAGAATTTAATTTTTTCATTATAGATTTTGTCACCCCAGTAACGCTCCTTGATCTTTTGTTTGGCTGTCTCAATTTTACTTCTCGATACACCTGGACGGTTGAATACCTTTGCTTTTGGTTTTTCTTATATTTGATGCGGTAATCTTCATCATTGTGATAACTCTCCTTGAACTTTTGTTTGGCTGTCTCAATTTTTGCATGTCTATAATCTTCATCATTGTGATAACACATCTTGCTGTTTTGTTTGATTACTTCTCGATACGCCTGGTCGGTTGAATACCTTTGCTTTTTTTCTTTTCAAGATACTATCTCTGTTGTTTGTGTAATACTGTTTTTTCAACTTGCGTATAGCTTGCTTCGATCTAACCATTATCTAATCAAGAATGAGAGAATTTACATCTTTGTCGTTCTTAAGTAGTAATTATGACGTCACGGCGTAATGATTTTATTGACGTCATGGCGCAATGATATTATTTCATGACGTCATCGGTTCCCCAAAGACATAAAGAAATTTAAAGTTCTATTCTAAATTTTTTCCGTAGTAAATAGAAAAAGCTATACCATAGTTGTGAATATTTTCCTGGAAGATAAAAAGTTCTAGTCAATTTTTAATTTTCTCAACGAAGTGAAGAAAAGTTCAAGTTCTTTTCTGAATTTTCTCAATGAAAAAGAAATTAGTTTTTGATCATTTCTATTTTTCCAAATAATATAAAAATTTTCCACTTTAGTTCAGATCTGTCTCGAAGAGATGAAAAATTTAAAATACTGTTCCAAATTTTTCACAGAAGATAAAAAAGTTCAAGTTCACTTCTGAATTTTACCAAAGAACACAATTCAATTCTAATTTCTCCAGAGAAAATAAAAATCTTCCACTTCAGTTCTTTATTTCACAAAGACATAAAGAAATTTAAAGTTCAATTCTAAATTTTTCGGTGGAAGATAGAAAAAGTAATACAAGTTCTAGTTCAATTTTTAATTTTCTCAACGAAGTGAAGAAAAGTTCAAGTCTGAATTTTCTCAATGAAAAAGAAATTAGTTATTGATCAATTCTATTTTTCTAAATTTTTCCGTAGTAAATAGAAGAAGCTATACCATAGTTGTAAATATTTTCCCGGAAGATAAAAAGTTCTAGTTCAATTTTTAATTTTCTCAACGAAGTGAAGAAAAGTTCAAGTTCTATTCTGAATTTTCTCAATGAAAAAGAAATTAGTTATTGATCATTTCTATTTTTCCAAATAATATAAAAATTTTCCACTTAAGTTCAGATCTGTCTCGAAGAGATGAAAAATTTAAAATACTGTTCCAGATTTTTCATAGAAGATAAAAAGTTCAAGTTCTCTTCTGAATTTTACCAAAGAACACAATTCAATTCTAATTTCTCCAGAGAAAACAAAAATCTTCCACTTCAGTTCTCTATTTCACAAAGACATAAAGAAATTTAAAGTTCAATTCTAAATTTTTCGATGGAAGATAGAAAAAGTAATACCATACTTGTGAATATTTTCACGGAAGATAAAAAGTTCTAGTTCAATTTAAAATTTTCTCAACGAAGTGAAGAAAAGTTCAAGTTCTCTTCTGAATTTTCTCTATGAAAAAGAAATAAGTTATTGATCATTTCTATTTTTCCAAATAATATAAAAATTTTCCACTTCAGTTCAGATCTGTCTCAAAGGGATGAAAAATTTTTAAAACTGTTCAAAATTATTCATAGAAGATAGAAAAGCTCAAGTTCTCTTCTGAATTTTACCAAAGAACAAACTTCAATTTTAATTTCTCCAGAGAAAATAAAAATCTTAAACTTCAGTTTTAAGTTCCCCAAATACATAAAGAAATTTAAAGTTCTATTCTAAATTTTTCCGTAGTAGATAGAAAAAGCTATATCATAGTTCTGAATATTTTCCCTGAAGATAAAAAGTTCTAGTTCAATTTTTAATTTTCTCAATGAAGTGAAGAAAAGTTCAAGTTCTGTTCTGAATTTTCTCAATGAAAAAGAAATTAGTTATTGATCAATTCTATTTTTCCAAATAATATAAAAATTTTCCACTTCAGTTCAGATCTGTCTCAAAGAGATGAAAAATTTAAAATACTGTTCCAATTTTTTCACAGAATATAAAAAAGTTCAAGTTCTCTTCTGAATTTTACCACAGAACACAATTCAATTCTAATTTCTCCAGAGAAAATAAAAATCTTCCACTTCAGTTCTTTATTTCACAAAGTCATAAAGAAATTTAAAGTTCTATTCTAAATTTTTCGGTGGGAGATAGAGAAAGTAATATCATAGTTGTGAATATAGTTGTGAATTCCGGCGAGTATGGTTAGGTTAGGTTAGGCTAGATTAAGTTAGGTTAGACCGCTGCAACCCGGATTGCTAGCTAACGCTGCAACCCGGATAACATCTAATATAATCTCTTTAGAGGCATGGGTTCAAATCTTACCACCTGTATACGATAATGATTTATGTACAAAAATCAAATATCTTTGAAAAGACTGCAGTATGAAAAGACATCAAAATTGCAGTTTTTGGTGGAAAAATTTATTCTCTCTTAGAAATAATTTATTTTAGTTACAAAAAGTTTTTAGCCCATTTAACTTCCTTTAAAATGAGCCATTGAACAACTTTGTACGATGTTCCAGTGCCAAGATATCTGTGGAAAAGGAGAAAAAAAAGGAAAAGATATGCCGTTTGTGGAGAATAACGTGGTTAAAGTCAATTTTCTTGATTTTCAAGCCAATATATTTCCCTTGTTGTTCAAGCCAAATAACAGAAAGTTTCCTATGCAGGGGTTTCGGACAAGGCGGTTCTAATGGTGTATGTTTTGTTTATTATCTGACTCCTTTTTTAGGAGATATGGGTTTTTATATTTCTTAACATTGGACGTGCTCGTCTCTTAATAGGTTGCTAGCTACCGCTGCAACCCGGATTTCAGCTATATCCGATGAAACTTACATATTCCCCATTTATAATGAACTGTATGTAATAATTGACAAATAATTTTTATGATGAACTATATCGGTCCTTTATATAACTTTAAAATGAGCCATTAAACAACTCTCTATGATGTACCAGTGCCAAGCTATCTGTAGAATTACTAACCTATACTATAATTAAGTGGCGTATAAAATTTAGTATAGGCAAGAGGTCGTTCTTTATTATAATGCAACCCGGATTTATGTGGAAAAATTTTTTCTCTTTTAGAAATAATTTATTTTAGATACTTTAGATTTTTAACCCAATTAATTTCCTTTAAATGAGCCATTGAACAACTATCTACGATGTTCCAGTGCAAAGCTATCTCTGGAAAAGAAAGAAAAAAAGAAAAAAATATCCCGTTTAGGCAGAATGTTCTGGTAGCTGCCACTTTTCTTGATTTTCAAGCCAATATATTTCTCTTGCTTTTCAAGCCAAAGGGTGTTAAGTTTCCTTTCAAGGGGTTTCGGACAAGGCGGTTCTAATGGTGTACTTTTTGTTTTGATCTGACTCCTTTTTTTAGGACTATATGGGTTTTTATATTTCTTAACATTGGACGTGATCGTCTCTTACTAGGTTGCTAGCTACCGCTGCAACCCGGAAACATTGAACAACTCTCTATGATGTTCCAGTGCCAAGCTATCTATGGAATATAAAGTTTTAATATAACTTTACCACGAACTGCTTGATTGCTTCAAAAATTTTAACTCAATTATTAAATACTTCAGTTACTATTGGTTACTGTTAGTTCCTTATTGTAATGCTAGCTACCGCTGCCACCCGGATAATAAACTGATTACAAACAGGAAAAAGCCTACGGTTTTTTCTTCTTTTAAATAGTAAGAGACGAACCTCAAACAATCAAGTAGATAACTAATTCCAATGTATGCAATTGTTTGTTATTTCAATGATCGTCTTTTAATGTAAAATTACATAATCCATATTTATGTTTCAGTTAACGTGGGCTAGGTGTCCTTCTTTATTGTAATTCGTTCTTTATTATATTTAATGTAACATATCAGTTACTATGGGAGAGAGATCGTTCTTTACTGTAAAAAACATTGGACGTGATTGTCTCTTACTAGGTTGCTAGCTACCGTTGCAACCCGGATTAATGCTTCAGTTATTCTTTAATGAAATTATGAGAGGCAGCGTGGCCGAGTGGTCCAAGACGCTGGTGTTAGCCACCAGTCTCTTCGGATGCGTAGGTTCAAATCTTACCGCTTGTATACGATTATAATTTATGTACAAAACTTAAATATTTTTGAGAAGACTGCAGTATAAAAAGACATACAAAATGCAGTTTTTAGTGGAAATATTTATTCTCTTTTAGAAATAATTTATTTTAGTGACAAAAGATTTTTTAACCTAATTAATTTCCTTTAAAATGAGCCACGGAACAACTCTCTACGATGTTCCAGTGCCAAGCTATCTGTGGAAAAGAAAGAAGAAAAAATATGCCGTTTAGGCAGAATGTTGTAGTAGCCGCCACTTTTCTTGATTTTCAAGCCAATGTATTTCCCTTGCTGTTCAAGCCAAAAGACAGAAAGTTTCCTATACAGGGGTTTCGGACAAGGTGGCTCTAATGGTGTACTTTTTGGTTTGATCTAACTTTTTTTAGGAGTTATGGGTTTTTATATTTCTTAATATTAGACGTGATCGTCTCTTACTAGGTTGCTAGCTACCGCTGCAACCCGGAACTTGATTCGGTGACCTCTGAAGCTATTCTTGATAATAACAAGGGACAGAAAGCTTCCTATATAAGGGTTTCGGACAAGGTAATTCTATTGGGTACTTTATATTTTGACCCTATATTTTGGAGTTATGGGCTATTATATTTCTTAACATTGGAAGTTATCGTCTCTTACGAGGTTGCTAGATACCGCTGCAACCCGGATTCCTTTACTTCAGTTACTAGGGCCTCAGGTCGTTCTTTAATGTAATCTTTTCAAAATTAAATTAGTTTTTATTTATGTAATCTTACTAGGTTGCTAGCTACCGCTGCAACCCGGATACCGCTGCAACCCGGATACCGCTGCAACCCTGATAACAAACAGGAAAATATTACAAACAGGAAAAAGCTTACAGCTTTTTCTTCTTTGAAATAGTAAGAGACGAACCTCAAACGATCAAGCAGCTAACTATGTTCAATGTATGCAATAATTTTTTATTCCAATGATCCCCTTTTAGTGTAATAACCTATACTATAATTAAGTGGCGTATAAAATTCAGTATAGGCAAGAGGTCATTCTTTATTATAGCAAGGGACTGAAAGTTTCCTATACACAGGTTTCGGACAAGGCGGCTCTAATGATGTACTTTTTGTTTTGATCTGACTCCTTTTTTAGGAACTATGGGTTTTTATATTTCGTAAAATTGGAGGTGATCGTCTCTTACTAGGTTGCTAGCTACCGCTGCAACCCAGACTAAGTTGCTAGCTCCCGCTGCAACCCGGATAGATGACAAACACCATTTATGATGAGCTATATTCGTTCTTTATGTAACTACACCTGGAACAAACATATATCAGTTAGTATGGGAGAGAGATCGTTCTTTACTGTATACTATGATTTTCCAGTGCCCAGCTATTACAAACAGGAAAAAGCCTACGGCTTTTTCTTCTTTGAAATAGTAAGAGACGAACCTCAAGTAACTACCCCTGGAACCACCATTTATCAGTTACTATGGATGAGAGATCGTTCTTTACTGTATGTATTCAATTGTTTGTTATTCCAATGATCGTCCTTTAATGTAATGTTACTCAAATGATCGTCCTTCAATGTAACTACGTAACTCATTTTAAAGGTAGAACTCTTTCTAATTGATTACAAACAGGAAAAAGCCTACGGCTTTTTCTTCTTTGAAATAGTAAGAGACTAGCCTCAAACAATCAAGTATCTAACTAAATCAAATGTATGTATTGGGTTTTTATTCCAATGACCGCCTTTTAGTGGAAACTTTTAATATATTGACCTTAAATATAATAACTGTACTAGCCTATACTATGGTTAAGTGGCCTATATAATTTAGTATAGGCAAGAGGTCGTTCTTTATTATATTTCTTTAAAATGAGCCATTGAACAACTCTCTACGATGTTCCAGTGCCAAGCTATCTGTGGAAAAGAAAGAAAAAAAGAAAAAAAATATGCCGTTTGTGGAGAATAACGTGGTTAAAGTCAATATTCTTGATTTTCAAGTCAATATATTTCCCTTGCTGTTCAAGCCAAATGACAGAAGGTTTCCTATACAGGGGTTTCAGACAAGGCGGTTCTAATGGTGTACTTTTTGTTTTGATCTGACTCCTTTTTTAGGAACTATGGGTTTTTATATTTCTTAACATTGGACGTGATCGTCTCTTACTAGGTTGCTAGCTACCGCTGCAACCCGGATACCCCTGGAACCACCGTATATCAGTTACTATGGGCGAGAGATCGTTCTTTACTGTAAAATTTTATCCGTATTTTTGCACACAATGTCCAGAAGAGTAAGTACGTCACTGGCCAAGTATAGTTTACAATAGTCCCACCCATTTTTACATCCGCCCTTTGCCAAAACCCTCTTAGCAAATTCATAGTCGCTAGCGGTGCACTCACTCTCAGTAAGAGAATTTTAAAAAGCTTCAATGGGCGGTAATGACACCTCATCTAGCCACGAGGCAGAGTTGTAATAATCATATGCATATATGCCCTTACACGTTAATAAATCATACATTTCATCATCGGGGAAGCGCTGTTTAAGGAAGGGGAAGCTATCAAAATTGTCGCTTTTCTGTACCTGGTGTACTTTTTGTTTTGTTCTGACTCAATTTTTAGGAGTTATGGGTGATAATAATTGGACGTCATCGTCTACTACTAGGTTGGGATAACTATTAATAACTACTACATAATATACTCTTGACTGACAATATTTATGATGAAATCCTTTATGTTATTATGATGAACCATATCGATCCTTTATGTAAATCCTTTTCTAATGTTGCATGCGTCATAGATAACAAAAATATAGATTGCAAATTGCTGTATAGGGATGCTGTAAATATCTTAATAAACAATCGGTTTAAGGCAGTATGATGCCCTTTTCAGAGCTCTGTATACCCACAAAAAAAAAACACCTGGAATCGGGTCAAAATTTCAGAAGTAAGATTTTTAACTAAAATTTTTCAAGGGTTCAAAAACTGTGCCCTAATGCGGTCATGATGAATACAGTCCATGAGACAAGGACCCCAAATTATACTAATATTCCATATTAAACACAGACTGAATAGTTTTATTTTGTTAAAAAGGAGTTACACGAAGATGTTTTCTCGAAAATCATTAAGGCTCAAAGCGAGCCCCTTGGCTTAGCGACCGACTTGGTAAAGCGATCCTTTTTACCTCCCCGCACATCAAATCCCCGAACGTAAGAATGATTTACCGCCTTTTACTCACGATCATTTTAGAATTACTAAAAAATGGTTTGAAAGTCTAAATGTTAATTCTTAGGGTTTATCAAGATTTTAGTATTATTTGCTAAAGGACACGGTTGATCATAAATCTTAAATTCATTTTTGGGTATCCGATTGTCTTCAAATGGATCACAGAACTGATAGACAATTTGAATTACCCCTAATGTATGCCTATTTATGTTCTGAGCTTCTGACCTAGGATGGATGAATTATAGACTAGTATCAAGAATTTAAATTAATCATTTTATGCAACTCTGAATGGTTAAGCAAGCTTTGCCTCTGACTTATAAACAGGAAAAAGCCTACGGCTTTTTCTTCTTTTAAATAGTAAGAGACGAAACTCAAACAATCAAGTAGCTAACTAAGTCCAATGTATGGAATGGTTTGTTATTTCAGTGATTTACTAACCTATACTATAGTTAAGTGGCCTATATAATTTAGTATAGGCAAGAGGTCGTTCTTTATTATAATTTTTCTAGTCTAAATTAAAAGATTAAAACTATTGTTCAGAGACCATAAATATTTTTGCAGTTTATAACTTTAGCGATTCTGAACTAAAAACGAAAATAAAATAAAAATTAATTTTTTCAATTTTTACGTCACGTCGCTCATTAAGTCATTTATGGTTATTAGTACACAATAGGTTTTAGATATTACGTCATGTCACTTATTACGTCATGTATGGTTATTAGTAGATAATCGGTAAAATATTCGTTCTTTATCATAAAAGCTCTAAACCTTTTATAATTTATAATGAACCACATCGATCCTTTATGTAATTCTCTTTTAGAAATAATTTATTTTAGTTACTATAGATTTTTAACCCAATTAATTTCCTTTAAAATGAGCTATTGAACAACCCTCTACGATGTTGCTCACTTCTTACCTGGGAGAAGGGGGTTCGATTCTCCGTCGGGGAGAACTTTTCATATGTTGAATTAAAAGCACTATCTTTTCAATTTAAAATTTAAAAAAGAAACTTGTTTATTTACATTCTAGCTAAAATAATGAAGATAATATGAATGAACCACAGTGTTCAGTTTCTTTGGACTTGAGTTCGTTTTTTAACTATAAATACAAACAGGAAAAAGCCTACGGCTTTTTCTCCTTTTAAATAGTAAGAGACGAAACTCAAACAATCAAGTAGCTAACTAAGTCCAATGTATGGAATGGTTTGCTATTTCAGTGATCGTATTTTAATGTAAACTTTATAAAATCTTTTAAAAATCAGGATCGAATTTTGCCATCGAGGTTTTTACGGTTTCAGGTAGGTCATGTTTGGTAGCTTAGGACCTAATAAGTAGTTTTCCTGGATCGCGTTGCCTACAGAGCTTTTTTTGGGGATGAAAAGTGACAATTTTCACAATTTGTCAAAATTCTATGAAAATATCTCCGAAACTAAAAGCGATAGGACAAAATGCAAAACTTCCCTTTGTACCTGGTGACAAGAGGACAATAATAAAAAAAAATGGTATACTAGCTCTTACCGTTAAGAATTTACAGATTTTTGAAGTTCTGCTTTTTCGCACAAGGGTTCAAAAACTTCGGTTGGCCGTGAGTTCTTCCGTCGTTATCGGATTGCCTCAATTATTTCTATCCAACCTCTCCTGACTATGTAGATAATTGGATAAATAAGTGGAAAAAATACCAACTTTTTGGATTTTTTTTCAAAAAACTTCGTTTTTTGCGAATTTTGAAACTTTGGAAATTTGTTCCCGAAAAACTAGCTTTCAAAAAAAAAAATCCTGTGTGTACTATCAATGAAGACAACAGCTGAGAATTTTTTCAGCAAAATTGGAATTTCACGCGCTGTCACGATTGGATGATTTGGCGTGGATTGACCCTATACAGGGGTTTCGGATAAGGCGGTTCTAATGGTGTACTTTTTGTTTTGATCTGACTCCTTTTTTAGGAGCTATGGGTTTTTATATTTCTTAACATTGGACGTGATCGTCTCTTACTAGGTTGCTAGTTACCGCTGCAACCCAGATGATGGAAATTACATAATCCCTATTTATGTTTCAGTTAACATGGGCTAGGTATCGTTCTTTATTGTAATTTTTTAGGACTTATGAATTTTTATATTTCTTAACATTGGACGTGATCGTCTCTTACTAGGTTGCTAGCTACCGCTGCACCCCGGATGTTCTTTACTCTAATAATAATTGACAAACACCATTTATGATAAGTTATATCGGTCCTTTATGTAATGATTTTCAAGCCAATATATTTTCTTTGTTATTCAAGCCAAAGGGCGGTAAGTTTCCTTAATAGGGGTTTCGGACAAGGTGGTTCTAATGGTATACTTTTTGTTTTGATCTGACTCTTTTTTTAGGAGTTAGGGGTTTTATATTTCTTTACATTGGAGGTGATCGTCTCTTACTAGGTTGCTAGCTACCGCTGCAACCCGGATAACTGTACTAGCCTATACTATAGTTAAGTGGCCTATAAAATTTAGTATAGGAAAGAGGTCGTTCTTTAATATAATAGGAAAGAGGTCGTTCTTTATTATAATTTTCAACTAAAACTAAATGATCTTAGAGTTTTGATTTTTCTATAGCATCATATTCAGTGACAGCTTCATAGAAAGGTAGCCTGATAGCAAAACACAAAGAAGAGTTAAGTTTTAGTTTAGAGTTTTAATTTAGAGTATTATGGCGTTTATAATGGCATTATAACGGCATAGTTATGTGAGGCAGCGTGTCGAGCGGTTTAAGGTGCTGGTGTTAGCCACTCTTCATTCGGAGGCATGGGTTCGAATCCCACCGCTGACAGTATTTTATACCAAAGCTGATTATAATCTTGTTTTAGTTACTATGGACTGAAGTTCGTTCTTTACTATAATTTATTATAAAAATATTACTTTTCTTTTGCTAATTAACTGAATGGATGTCTTTACAAATTAACTACAAATTAACAATTTACAAATTAACTAGCAAAAAATTTTTTAAGCCTGATGAAGATTTAACTAATGTGTCAAAAGTAAGGTTGCAAGTCGACGATTTTGTTTTGGCCTTATTATAATTGGTATGGTGAAATAATAATATGCATATGGCTCTTAAATCATACTTCTTTATGGTTCCATATAGTCTAGTGGCTAGGATAGTTAACTTTCACTTAACAGGCTCGGGTTCGATTCCCGGTGTGGGAAAATTTTTAATTCTATAATCTTCGAACATTTGAACCTTTTATAATCTATAATGATGTATAATATAAATACTGTAATCTTAACTATAGTGAAGTTGCGTATGCAAGTTAGTATAGGAAGAGTTCGATCTTTATTATAAATTATTACGTCATGTATGGTTATTAGTAGATAATCGGTAAAATATTCGTTCTTTATTATTATTTGTTTCGATAATCTGTATCGTTATCATACCGTTCCTTGCTCTTTTGTTTGGCTGTCTCAATTTTCCCTTCTCGATACCCCTGATCCGTAACATACCTCTGTTTTGCTCTGTCATATTTCATTTTCTTAAATTCTGGATCACAAGACATCTTAGTAGCAATCCTTACGCGTTCTCGAGCTTTATTGCGTTCGGTGGCATTTTTATCTCTTTTAAATAAACTTTTCCTATATTTCAGGATGTTAGCTTTATTTTTTCTGTAGTAAAGTTTTCTATTAGCAGAAATTTGGATTGCTCTATTTTGATAGTTTTTTTGGTTATTCTTTCTTTTTTTCCACTCGCGTGAGACCATATTTTTAAAAGGTTTAAAATTACTAAGTACACAATACCCCGTGTCGAGTATCTAAAACCTAGCATAAAAAAAAACTTATTTTTAAATTTTCAGGTATTTATCTTGTTTGAATTACAAAATTAGTATTATTGGTTAGACACCATAAATATTTTTGCAGTTTATATAATAAGTTTAGCGATTCTGGACTGAAAACTAAAATAATTCCAATTATAAGACAATAATATGGAGATACATACTTTACGGGTTACAAACCAAAAAAAGTTTGATTCCAGGATAAAATAATAACTTTGAACTGAGATGAAAAAAATTTTCTTCCAGGAGACAAAAGTAAAACTAATTATAAAATTTTCATGTATTTTTGTTGTTTAAATTAAGAAATTACTATTACTGATTAGGCATCATAGATATTTTTGCAGTTTACATAATAATTTTAGCGATTAAGCAAAAAAGAAAATTTTGGTTCCAGGAGTTTCGGTTACTATTGAGACAAGTAGCTATTATTACTATAGAGTTCATTACCATAAACTGTTTGATTGCTTCAAAATTGAAATATCTTTGAAAAGACTGCAGCATGAAAATACATCAAAAATGCAATTTTTTTGACAAAATTGATTCTACTTTAAAAGTATTTTATTTTTAATTACAAAAGTGACTAGATGTTGCAATTTCCTTTAAAATGAGCTATTATACAGCTCTCTATGATTTTCCAGTGCCCAGCTAGCTGAGAAGAAAAATCAAGCGGAAAGAAAAAATATCCCGTTTGTGGAGAATAACGTGGTAAAAGTCAATTTTCTTGATTTTCAAGCCAATATATTTTCTTTGTTATTCAAGCCAAAGGGCGGTAAGTTTCCTTAATAGGGGTTTCGGACAAGGTGGTTCTAATGGTATACTTTTTGTTTTGATCTGACTCTTTTTTTAGGAGTTAGGGGTTTTATATTTCTTTACATTGGAGGTGATCGTCTCTTACTAGGTTGCTAGCTACCGCTGCAACCCGGATCTAATGGTGTGCTTTGTTGTTCAATTACTATAAGCTATAGTTCGTTCTTTACTATAACGCTGCAACCCGGATTATGGCATCAATGATCAATCTTTAACATGAAATGTTCTTTACTGTAATGGTTTGTTCTTTACTAGGTTTCGGACACCTCTGCAGCCATGACACTGATAGAAATTACATAATCCCTATTTATGTTTCAGTTAACATGCGCTAGGTGTCGTTCTTTATTGTAATCTTAAAGGCAAAGTCAGTATGATAATATGGTACCCTCTTTATAGAGTGAATTTTAATAACTACTACATGAGATCCTCTTGACTGACACCATTTATGATCGATCCTTATGTCCCACTATACAAGTTTGTATAGGCAAGAGTTCGTTCTTTATTGTAATTACTATAGATTTTTACCCAATTAATTTCCTTTAAAATGAGCCATTGAACAACTCTCTACGATGTTCCAGTGCCAAGCTATCTGTGGAAAAGAAAAAAAAAATATCCAATTTAGGCAGAATGTTGTAGTAGCTGCCACTTTTCTTGATTTTCAAGCCAATATATTTCCCTTGCTGTTCAAGCCAAGGGACTGAAAGTTTCCTATACAGGGGTTTCGGACAAGGCGGTTCTAATGGTGTACTTTTGATCGTTCTTTACTGTAAATCAGAAAAAATACTGTAATCTTAACTATAGTGAAGTTGAGTATGCAAGTTAGTATAGGTAAGAGTTTCATCTTTATTATATTTGATTGCTTCAAAATTCATATATCTTTGAAAAGACTGCAGTATGAAAATACATCAAAAATGCAATTGTTTTGACAAAATTGATTCTACTTTAAAAATTATTTTATTTTTAATTACAAAAGTGACTAGATGTTGCAATTTCCTTTAAAATGAGCTATTATACAGCTCTCTATGATTTTCCAGTGCCCAGCTAGTTGAGGAGAAAAATCAAGCGGAAAGAAAAAAATATCCCGTTTGTGGAGAATAACATGGTTAAAGTCAATTTTCTTGATTTTCAAGCCAATATATTTTCTTTGTTATTCAAGCCAAAGAGTGATAAGTTTCCTTAATAGGGGTTTTGGACAAGGTGGTTCTAATGGTGTAATTTTTGTTTTGATCTGACTTTTTTCTCAGGAGTTAGGGGTTTTTATATTTCTTAACATTGGACGTGATCGTCTCTTACTAGGTTGCTAGCTACCGCTGCAACCCGGACTACCGCTGCAACCCGGATTGCTAGCTACCGCTGCAATCCGGATATTTCTTAACATTAGACGTGATCGTCTCTTACTTGGTTGTTAGCTACCGCTGCAACCCGGATGAAAATCAAGAAAAGTGGCAGCTACTACAACATTCTGCCTAAACGGGATATTTTTTTTTCTTTCTTTCTTGTTATCCAGAGATAGCTTTGCACTGGAACATCGTAGAAAGTTGTTCAATGGCTCATTTTAAAGGAAATTAATTGGGTTAAAAACCTTTTGTAACTAAAACAAATTATTTTAAAGCAGGATAAATTTTTCCACTAAAAACTATATTTTTGATGTCTTTCCGTACTGCTGTCTTTTTAAAGACATTTATTTAACACTTAAGTTACTATGGGTTACAGTTCGTTCCTTATTGTATTCTATTCAGGAGTTACTTTAGTTTTTACTATGGGGCTTGATCGTCTTTTACTAGGTTGCTAGCTACTGCTGCAACCTGGATTCTTAACTTTGGACGTAATCGTCTCTTACTAGGTTGCTAGCTACCGCTGCAACCTGGATAATATTTATCATAAACCATTCAGTTAGTATAGACTAAAGTTTGTTCTTTATTATAATACCGCTGCAAACCCGGATTATTCCATTGATCATCTTTTATTGTAACTAGGTTTCAGCCATATCTACAGCCATCATACTGGTGGGAATTACATAATCCCTATTTATGTTTTAGTTAACATGGGCAAGGTGTCGTTCTTTATTGTAAAATTTGAATCTGAATCTATTTTCAGGAGTTATGGGTAACTTTAGTTTTCACTATGGGGCATGATCTTCTCTTACTAAGTTGCTAGCTACCACCGCAACCCAGATAACAAACAGGAAAAAGCTTATGGCTTTTTCTTATTTGGAATAGTAAGAGACGAACTCTAGAGGGTCAGACAGCTAACTTAGTCTAATATGGTTTGTTCTTTATTAGGTTTCAGCTATCTCTACAGCCATGATACCTATGAAAATTAAATAATTCCTATTTGTATTTCAGTTAACATGGGCTAGATGTCGTTCTTTATTATAAATATTCAGAAGAACTAAAAGAACTGTATAAAAACAGAGTTAGAAATGCTTTTTTCTTGAGTCGGTGTTCCAGGAATTTGTTCTAAATCATTAGTCTTACAAAGACATTTACTAATAACCCTAACAGGCTCGTTTTCGCCATAATTTAAAAACATTGCTTTTCCTTCGCTGTTGATAGGTATGCTTGTATATATATTTTTATTGCTGCTACATAAACTGCAATTGCTCCTTCCAAAATTAATATACGAATTTTCAAAGAAGTACGCCTCCATATATTCACTGTGTTGTCGAACATTTTCCATTGCATCTATAAACTGTTCCGCAGTTGCCAATCCATACCTTGGAAGCTTTTCGTTAAACTGACAACATTTCTTTTGGATATTACTATGAAGCTTTGCCAAAGAATTTCTAGCCAACTTTTCAACAGCATCCGCTCTTTCAAAGAGAATTTTAATCTGTAATTTTGAATACTTTTCGTGATCCCGATAAAACATGCGTAAAATGTTTCTCAATTTACAAAGATCAGCCTGCATTTTTGCCATCTTCTTGTATTTCTGAATCTAATTTTTCCCTTTGTCCTTATGCGTTCTTCGGTACAACCTCGCAGAGAATTTAATTTTTTCATTATAGCTTTTGTCACCCCAGTATCTACCCATTATTCTGGTAGCAACTTTTTCTTATATATTTTTCGGTAATCTTCATCATTGTGATAACGCTCCTTGATCTTTTGTCTAGCCTGCTCAATTGTTGCTTCTCTATAAAGTTTATCATTTTGATAACGCTCCTTGATCTTTTGTTTGGCTGTCTCAATTTTTACTTCTCGATACACCTGGACGGTTGAATACCTTTGCTTTTGGTTTTTCTTATATTTGATGCGGTAATCTTCATCATTGTGATAACTCTCCTTGAACTTTTGTTTGGCTGTCTCAATTTTTGCATGTCTATAATCTTCATCATTGTGATAACACATCTTGCTGTTTTGTTTGATTACTTCTCGATATGCCTGGTCGGTTGAATACCTTTGCTTTTTTCTTTTCAAGATACTATCTCTGTTGTTTGTGTAGTACTGTTTTTTCAACTTGCGTGCAGCTTGCTTGATTTAAACCATTATGTAATTATGAATGATTAACAGTTTCTGACGCTTCTTATATAGTAATTATGACGTCACGAAGTAATGATTTATTTCATGATGACGTCATAGCGCAATGATATTATTTCATGACATCTTCAGAAACAACAATATAAGGTCGTGTTTTTCTATTCACGTCATAGCTCTAATATAAACTATGACGACATTCAATATTTATCTAGTAGGGTTTCAGACAAGGTAATTCTAATGATGTACTTTTGTTTTGATTCGACTCTATTTTTAGAATTTTGGGTTTTTATATTTCTTAGCATTGGACTGATCGTCTCTTACTAGATTGCTAGCTACTGCTGCAACCCAGATTCACATATATATTATTTATGAGAGGCAGCATGGCCGAGTGGTCCAAGGCACTGGTGTTAGCCACCAGTCTCTTCGGAGGCGTGGGTTCAAATCTTACCGCTGGTATACGATTATGTTTGAAAGACTGCAGTGTGAAAAGACATCGAAAATGCAGTTTTTGGTGGAAAAATTATTCTCTTTTAGAAATAATTTATTTTAGTTACAAAAGGTTTTTAAACCCAATTAATTTCCTTTAAAATGAGCCATTGAACAACTCTCTATGATGTTCCAGTGCCAAGCTATCTCTGGAAACAAAGAAAAGAGAAAAAAAATATCCCGTTTAGGCAGAATGTTGTAATAGCTGCCACTTTTCTTGATTTTAAAGCCAATATATTTCCCTTGCTGTTCAAGTGAAGGGACAGAAATTTACTATACAGGGGTTTCGGACAAGGCGGTTCTAATGGTGTACTTTTGTTTTGATCTGACTCCTTTGTTAGGAGTTAGGGGTTTTTATATTTCTTAACATTGGACGTGATCGTCTCTTACTAGGTTGCTAGCTACCGCTGCAACCCGGATGTTATTATGACCACGAACTGTTTGATTTAATACTTAAGTTACAAAGGGTTCAGTTCGTCCCTTATTGTAAAACCACATCGATCCTTTATGTAATCTTTATTATAATTTTTAATATATTGACTTTACATATAACTGTACTAGCCGATACTATAGTTAACTTGTCTATAAAATTTAGCACAGGCAAGAGGTCGTTTTTTATTATATTTTCATAAAGTGAAATTGTTACTCAAACATTCTAAATATTTTTACAGTTTACAGAGTTTTGCACTTTTTTTCTCATACCTTTTGCATTGTCATAAAATAATAACTGTAATCTTAACTATAGTGAAGTTGCCTATGCAAGTTAGTATAGGGAAGAGTTCGATCTTTATTATAATACCGCTGCAACCCGGATTAATTACAAAAGGTTTTTAACCCCATTAATTTCCTTTAAAATGAGTTATTGAACAACTCTCTACGATGTTCCAGTGCCAAGCTATCTGTTGAATTACTAACCTATACTATAATTAAGTGGCGTATAAAATTTAGTATAGGCAAGAGGTCGTTCTTTATTATAACTAGGTTGCTAGCTACCGCTGCAACCCGGATTCTCGATACGCCTGGTCGGTTGAATACCTTTGCTTTTTTCTTTTCAAGTTACTATCTCTGTTGTTTGTGTAGTACTATTTTTTCAAACAACACTAGATGTTGCAATTGCCTTTAAAATGAGCTATTATACAGCTCTCTATGATTTTCCAGTGCCCAGCTAGCTGAGCAGGAAAAAAAAGCGGAAAGAGAAAAAATATCCCGTTCGTGGAGAATAACGTGGTAAAAGTCAATTTTCTTGATTTTCAAGCCAATATATTTTCTTTTTTATTCAAGCCAAAGGGCGGTAAGTTTCCTTTATAGAGGATTCGGACAAGGCGGTTCTAATGGTGTACTTTTTGTTTTGATCTGACTCCTTTGTTAGGAACTATGGGTTTTTATATTTCTTAACATTGGACGAGATCGTCTATTACTAGGTTGCTAGCTACCGCTGCAACCCAGATGTGACCACCCAAAATTACTATGCTGAATGAAGACCCCCAGGATCGTCTGGGGGTCTTATTTACTAAGACCCTAAAAAAAAATTTAAATACAAACTTATTATTCTATACTGTAATATGGACTACAGTTCGTTCTTTAATGTAATTTTTGTTTTGATCTGACTCCTTTTTTAGGAGCTATGGTTTTTTATATTTCTTAACATTGGACGTGATCGTCTCTTACTAGGTCAGTTAGTAAGGGAGAGAGATCGTTCTTTACTGTAATAAAACAATATTTTATGTACGAAATCAAATAAAAACTACATATTTTTCAATTCTCTAATTCTTTTCAAAGCAAAGAATTAAGCAAAAACTTAAAAGAATTTTACAGAGTAATGTTCTTAAAAGAGTCTTTAAAAAATAAAAGAAGTCAAGAATTCAATTTTCCATGAAAAAGATCTCCGTAGGAAGTTGTTCATTTTTTGGTGGTAGTGGGCACCAAATTAAAAAAAAAAACCTGGGTGAAAGTCAGCAAAAGAGTTAAAAACATATGGGACCAAACAGCTTAAGAAGGTTTAGCTTTCCGTTGCATGTGTAGTCTTCTTTGGAAATCAATAGATTGTTAATGTTCGAATTATTATGGATGAAAAGCGTTGCTAATTTTTTTAATGATTTCTAAAATAGCAACACCGATAACACCGACAAAAACGTGGTACTGCCCTAAGAAGATCTCCGTATGAAGTTTTTGGTAGTAGTGGGCACCGAATTTAAGAAAGAATGAAATGGGAAATCAATAGTTCGTTAATATTCCAATTTTACTTACGAAAAATGCTGCCAAATTTAGCTAATTAGTTATTTAATTTCTTGTTCCAACGTACAAATAAACTTTCAAATGGGGATAAATCCATTTATTTAGACAGTGAAAAAACAGGTACAAAAGTCCAGATATTTCGGTCACATATACAGCGACCGTCTTCAGTAGAAATACTAAAATAATAAATTTGAAACTAGCATATTTATATGCAACAAAATAAATAACTTATCGGGTCATTCACAAAATAATGAATTTCCGGATTATTCACTGGATTATTTTCAGAGAGAGTTCATTGACAAAGTTCATTCAAAGTTCTTGATTTAAATTTTCTTCTTTAATCTTGCCCTCTTTAATCTTCTTTAATCTGAAAATAATCCAGTGAATAATCCGGAAATTCATTATTTTGTGAATGACCCGATAAGTTATTTATTTTGTTGCATATAAATATGCTAGTTTCAATTTTATTATTTTAGTATTTCTACTGAAGACGGTCGCTGTATATGTGACCGAAATATCTGGACTTTTGTACCTGTTTTTTCACTGTCTAAATAAATGGATTTATCCCCATTTGAAAGTTTATTTGTTCGTCTTAGAACGGCAGTGTGGTCTAAGAACACAACACCTAATTTAAAGGTGTTACGTCGAAAATTGTTCCAACGTAGAAACATTCACGTAAATAGGGTAGTGCCATAAAAATTTCCTAAAAGCAACCAAAAGTAAAATTTTGGAATATCAGGGTTTTCAGGCATGACCTAAAACCGAAGGGGGTTCCAGGATTTTTTTTTGTCCTTGGTAGTTCAAACATGTCTAAAAACAGAGTTGTTAATTTTTCATATAGGAAAATTGATAAAGTGATGGAGATGACATGAGAGTGCTTCTATGTGCAAGGAGTACCTGTAGAACTAATGATTTAACTGTTTCGCTAGGAAAACAGGAGTCAGTAAAATCACCACTCCTCCACCTCCCCCTTGTGAACTAAATTGTAGGGTTATAAGAATTAAGGTTCGTTTTTGTTAAAATGAATTTTTTATGCATGATTTATTAATAATAATGTCCTTTCCGAGTGATTAGCGCACTAGACTTAAGCTCCTTTGTCCGTGAGGACAAAGGTTCGAGCCCAGGTGTTGCTGATTATTGGGTTTGGAACGGGAGTCAGTAGCGTGACTCTGTCAGCTCAGCCAGAGTCGCCCCAGCTCTAAATTGGTACCTGGACAAATATGGGGAAGGTAAACAGGGTTCGTGCTTAACTTAAAATGTGTTCTCAGCGACTTTACGAACCTTGTTCTCACGGACCTTATGTAAATAATTTAGGTAGACCTACTTGACCCATATAAAACCATTGTAAAGCCTAATAGAAATGACTTTCTAAGGTAAATTTTTTTTCAGTGTGGTTCTACTTCATATAAAATTGATCTCATGGACTTTTAGGACCTTGTCTTGAGGGACTTATGTAGGTTACTGGAGTAGGCTTACTTAACTAATATAAGACCACTGCAAACCTCACTCGTTCTGACTTTCTAAGCTAACTAATTTTTTTGTAAGTGTGGTTGTGCTTCGCAGGAAAACATATTCTCATGGACTTTATGGACCCTGTTCATGGGTAGCCCTAACCTGACTAGACATGATTATCTAAGCTTACTTTTTTTTCCAGTGTGGCCTTGCTTCACATAAAAAGTGTCTAGAAGTTTT
This sequence comes from Artemia sinica, assembly GCA_027921565.1. Lineage (NCBI taxonomy): Eukaryota > Metazoa > Arthropoda > Branchiopoda > Anostraca > Artemiidae > Artemia > Artemia sinica. Next base: position 24,002,443 of record CM051275.1, read on the forward strand.
AGCAATACAATGTGGGCACAAACGATTACCTCGAAAAATGACAACATTTGGCGTAGATCTGGCTCAACATTTGGCGGAAGTTGGATCAGGCCCCATACCTCGGCTGCTGATTCGCTGCGTAAATGAAATAGAAGCAAGAGGTCTTCAGATAAATGTAAGAAAGTTTTATGGTGACTACTTGAGCTACGCCACTTCTTTAATTCTTTTGTTGGCTGATAACGTAAATTTTATTTTTGCAATTGAAAAGTTTTTAAAGTAAATTTAAAATATGGCCCTCAAACTTCTAAAAGTCTGCAGAAGTAGATTTTTAGGGCTCTTATTTCATTCTCTGTTTCGTAAGTAATTTACGCTCTAAATTCTAGCCATTTATTTACCTATTATAATAATATTTTTGTATCAGGGACAAAGCCAAAATTCCCAGTTGTACTAATTTCTGTAGGGAAGGAAATAAATGGAATAGAGTAGTTTGGTCGACAAGAAAAATGGCATACTAAACGCAAATTAGTCTACTAACTAGTGGCTTGCTAAAGCTCACTAGGGCTGGAGGAGGGGGTAATATGTTTCTGTGAAAGATTTCGCCAATGGGATATGTTTAAGTGAATCTTCTCTGGGGAAATACTCGAAGTTTTACTATGTTTGGGTGGGGGGCACTTTTTTCCTTATAATGGGATATCGTGTAAGTACGTGTTAAAGTTAATATAGCATACAGTAATTTGACTGTCAACTTATTCTTAAGAATGTTTATACAGCTAATTAATTTAGTAAATAGTTACGTAATTTTTTTTGTTTGGGGGGGGGGGAATTTACCTCTGATTTGACCATCAAACTGATATTCCATCTATTCATTTAAGTTCTATCAATGAGCATAGTACTCCTTAAAACTCAACTATTTCAGCTGGAGTATAACAGGAGGAGGGGGTAAAATTTACCTCTGATTTGACCATCAACTGATATTCCAGCTACTCATTTAAGTTCTATCAATGAGCATAGTACTCCTTAAAACTCAACTATCTCAGCTGGAGTATAACAGGAGGAGGGGGTAAAATTTACCTCTGATTTGACCATCAACTGATATTCCAGCTACTCATTTAAGTTCTATCAATGAGCATAGTACTCCTTAAAACTCAACTATTTCAGCTGGAGTATAACAGGAGGAGGGGGTAAAATTTACCTATAGATAGACCATCAACTGATATTCCAGCTACTCATTTAAGTTCTATCAATGAGCATAGTACTCCTTAAAACTCAACTATTTCAGCTGGAGTATAACAGGAGGAGGGGGTAAAATTTTACCTCTGATTTGACCATCAACTGATATTCCAGCTACTCATTTAAGTTCTATCAATGAGCATAGTACTCCTTAAAATCAACTATTTCAGCTGGAGTATAACAGGAGAAGGGGTTAAGATCTACCTCTGATTTGACCATCAACTGATATTCCAGCTACTCATTTAAGTTCTATCAATGAGCATAGTACTCCTTAAAACTCAACTATTTCAGCTGGAGTATAACAGGAGGAGGGGGTAAAATTTACCTATAGATAGACCATCAACTGATATTCCAGCTACTCATTTAAGTTCTATCAATGAGCATAGTACTCCTTAAAACTCAACTATCTCAGCTGGAGTATAACAGGAGGAGGGGGTAAAATTTACCTCTGATTTGACCATCAACTGATATTCCAGCTACTCATTTAAGTTCTATCAATGAGCATAGTACTCCTTAAAACTCAACTATTTCAGCTGGAGTATAACAGGAGGAGGGGGTAAAATTTACCTATAGATAGACCATCAACTGATATTCCAGCTACTCATTTAAGTTCTATCAATGAGCATAGTACTCCTTAAAACTCAACTATTTCAGCTGGAGTATAACAGGAGGAGGGGGTAAAATTTACCTCTGATTTGACCATCAACTGATATTCCAGCTACTCATTTAAGTTCTATCAATGAGCATAGTACTCCTTAAAACTCAACTATTTCAGCTGGAGTATAACAGGAGGAGGGGGTAAAATTTACCTTAGATTTGACCATCAACTGATATTCCAGCTACTCATTTAAGTTCTATCAATGAGCATAGTACTCCTTAAAACTCAACTATTTCAGCTGGAGTATAACAGGAGGAGGGGGTAAAATTTACCTATAGATAGACCATCAACTGATATTCCAGCTACTCATTTAAGTTCTATCAATGAGCATAGTACTCCTTAAAACTCAACTATTTCAGCTGGAGTATAACAGGAGGAGGGGGTAAAATTTACCTCTGATTTGACCATCAACTGATATTCCAGCTACTCATTTAAGTTCTATCAATGAGCATAGTACTCCTTAAAAATCAACTATTTCAGCTGGAGTATAACAGGAGGAGGGGGTAAAATTTACCTCTGATTTGACCATCAACTGATATTCCAGCTACTCATTTAAGTTCTATCAATGAGCATAGTACTCCTTAAAATCAACTATTTCAGCTGGAGTATAACAGGAGAAGGGGTTAAGATCTACCTCTGATTTGACCATCAACTGATATTCCAGCTACTCATTTAAGTTCTATCAATGAGCATAGTACTCCTTAAAACTCAACTATTTCAGCTGGAGTATAACAGGAGGAGGGGGTAAAATTTACCTCTGATTTGACCATCAACTGATATTCCAGCTACTCATTTAAGTTCTATCAATGAGCATAGTACTCCTTAAAACTCAACTATTTCAGCTGGAGTATAACAGGAGGAAGGGGGTAAAATTTACCTATAGATAGACCATCAACTGATATTCCAGCTACTCATTTAAGTTCTATCAATGAGCATAGTACTCCTTAAAACTCAACTATTTCAGCTGGAGTATAACAGGAGGAGGGGGTAAAATTTACCTCTGATTTGACCATCAACTGATATTCCAGCTACTCATTTAAGTTCTATCAATGAGCATAGTACTCCTTAAAAATCAACTATTTCAGCTGGAGTATAACAGGAGAAGGGGTTAAGATCTACCTCTGATTTGACCATCAACTGATATTCCAGCTACTCATTTAAGTTCTATCAATGAGCATAGTACTCCTTAAAAATCAACTATCTCAGCTGGAGTATAACAGGAGGAGGGGGTAAAATTTACCTCTGATTTGACCATCAACTGATATTCCAGCTACTCATTTAAGTTCTATCAATGAGCATAGTACTCCTTAAAACTCAACTATTTCAGCTGGAGTATAACAGGAGGAGGGGGTAAAATTTACCTATAGATAGACCATCACCTGACATCAAAGTTAGTTATTTAAAATTCTCTTAGTGAGCATGAAGCACTAATTATCAAGTATTTAAGCTTGTTTATAATAACTTTTTTTTTATAAAATGTGATAAATAAATTACCGGCAGTAAATGCAGCCCAAAACAATTTATCAGCTGCCCAAAGCTGATACCAAGCCAGCTGTTGGCAAATAGTTGAATACTGAACGGTGGAATAGTGGATTCATCTCTGCTTGGCAATACGGGGCTTAGGGTTCGATCCCAGCTGCAGCAGTATTGACGCAACGACTCTTGTAATCAAGAGGCGTTGTTGATCCACAGACTAGACACATTTTGTAGGAGAGCAGAAGAACTAAAAAAAAACTTATTTTTGGGTTTCCTGCTAAATAAACAGTGTTTTTACAAAATAAACAGCGTATTTACAATCTTTAAATTTTAGGGAGTTCTCGAATTTCCTTGATTTGGAATTGCGTTCTCTTACATCTCAACGAAAATTATATTAGTAAAATTATTTAGTGCAAGCATTTACAAACGTTAATTTTCGGGGGAACTCTCTATTGTGTGTGATTGGAGTATTTTTTTTTTCTTAGTAATTTCTCAAGTAGCAAAACAAGTAATATACAATATTAATATGCAATTATGTACAATTATATGCAATTTTCTTTTGAAGAGTTTAAATACAGTATCTGTGGAACAGTTGAAGTAAATAACCGTATGGTTGAACTTCAATTTGGAACTTAGTTTATTAAGTAATTCAGTATATTCTTAAAGCGAAAGAAGAAGATTTTCTTCCCCTTCCCTTTTTAATCTCCAATACCTTTCGGGAAATAAATATATTATAGACAAAACACCCCCATAAATAGCCCATTAAATAAAGCGGAACTTCACTTTTTTTGAAAGAATTAAGGATAACATAAACTAAAACTTTGTCCAATTATTCTACTTAAAAACTCACAAAACGATTCTCAAAAATAAATAAAACCATTTGATTTCAGGGCCTCTACCGCGTATCTGGAGTTAAATCAAAAGTAGAAAAACTCTGCCAAGCCTTTGAAAATGGAGCTGATTTGGTCGATATGACTGAAATTCATCCTAATATAATTGCAAATGTCCTTAAATTGTACCTCCGCCAGCTGCCAGAGCCATTACTCACTTCCAAGCTGTATCCCGAGTTTGTCAGGTAAAAAGCTACAGTTAAATCTCAGCTCCTTGTGGTGCTTTCACACTGCATATAACGTAACTTAAGACTTTACATTGCGTTATGCAATCCTACAGAGCAAATTTTGACAGTGAAATAGGCAATGCAAAGTAGACTCAAGCGCTACATAGAATTTTCATTACTTAATCTTATGCTACAGTATTAAAAATTCGGCATAGTAGCAACATTTTTGGATGATGAATTAATAAATTTCAAAATAAATAGATGATTTTAGCCGTCTATCACTGCCGTCTTTTCATCATGAGCCATCCTGTTTGCAATTAAATAAAAAAACAAGTTTTTTTAAACTGAAAGTAAGGAGCGACATTGAAACTTAAAACGAACAGAAATTATTCCGTATATGAAAGGGGCTGTCCCTCCTCAACGCTTCGCTCTTTACGCTAAAGTTTTTTTATTGTTTTAAAAAATAAAGTTGTGAGACAGAGTCAAACTTTAGCGTAAAGAGTGAGGCGTTGAGGAGGGGACAGCCCCTTTCATATACGGAATAATTTCTGTTCGTTTTAAGTTTCAATGTCGCTCCTTACTTTCAGTTTAAAAAACTTGTTTTTTTTATTTAATTTCTGATCGTTTTTTAGTTAATGCAGCTTTTGTTTTGGCTCACCGTCATTGAATAAGTAAACAAAATTTGCATAAAAATTTTACTTTTCTTTTGCTAAATGGATGTCTCTAAATTTTGTTATGACGTAATTTACAAATTAAATTACGTAACTAACTTCTATGTTCGTATATTTTTCTTCTGGCAAAAAATACAAAGTTGCAGATTTTTGCAGATATGAGCTTGAAACCTATGTAATAGGGTTTTCTGATACGCTGAATCTGACGGTGTGATTTTCATTAAAATTCTTTCATTTGTAGGGGATGTTTCCCCCCTCTTTAAAAAATCGCCGTAAATTTTCTCAGGCTCGTAGCCTTTGATGAGTAATATTAAACTTAATAAAATTTATATATTTAGAATCAGCATTATAAACACATTCTTTTGATACATTTATTGACATCAAAATTCCGTTTTTAAAAGTTTCGATTACTATTGAGCCGTATCGCTTGTTTTTTTTATTGTTTTTTTTTTATTACGTATATGTTATTACGGATATGAGGGGGTTCTCCCCTTAGTCAATACCACGCTCTTTACGTTAAAAGTTAAAAAAAATTTGATTCACAAACCCCTGAATCACAATGGCCGTTTAATTAGAATTTTTCTCATACCTTTTCACTGTCATAATATAAATACTGTAATCTTAACTATAGTGAAGTTGCCTATGCAAGTTAGTACAGGGAAGAGTTCGATCTTTATTATACAGACACCCTTTAATTTTGTTTTGTTGTTAAAAGAAGTTCTCTTAATTTAGGTTCCTTTAGCCTAAGGATTTTAACTGAACTCTGTCTACATGATTTTAATTTCAAAGCAGATCAGCGTAGAAAAAAGAAGAAAAACTGTTCCTTCTAAGCATCGATATAACCCATTTTTCCAAAGTTAATCAAGAAAAACAAAGTTTTTTTTGATGGGAGAAAAGAGCAAAGATGGAAATCAAAAAGAAAAACAAAATCATTACTTTGTGTTATTTCAAAGATGCTTGCATTGTCTTAACCTTTAGTTACTATGTGCCATGGTTTGTTCTTTACTAGATTTCAGCTATATCCGATGAAACTTACATAGTCCCCATTTATAATGAACTGTATCAAACCCATTATGTATTTCTTATATTATAAAATTTAGTATAGGAAAGAGGTCGTTCTTTAATATAATCGTTTTTTAACTATAAATACAAACAGGAAAAAGCCTACGGCTTTTTCTTCTTTTAAGAAGTAAGAGACGAAACTCAAACAATCAAGTAGCTAACTAAGTCCAATGTATGGAATGGTTTGTTATTTCAGTGATTACTAACCTATACTATAGTTAAGTGGCCTATATAATTTAGTATAGGCAAGAGGTCGTTCTTTATTATAAAAAGAGAAAAAAAAATACCCCGTTTAGGCAGAATGTTGTAGTAGCTGCCACTTTTCTTGATTTTTTAGTACTGATTTTTTAACTTGTGTGTAGCTTGCTTTGATCTAACCATTATGTATGAGACCATTTACAGTTTTGACGTTTCTTATATAGTAATTATGACGTCACTGCATTAAAAATACAGTTTTTATTGGAAAAATTTATTCTCTTTTAGAAATAATTTATTTTAGTTACTATAGATTTTTAACCCAATTAATTTCCTTTAAAATGAGCTATTGAACAACCCTCTACGATGTTCCAGTGCCAAGCTATCTCTGGATACAAAAAAGAAAAAAAAAAAGAAAAAAATATCTCGTTTGGGGAGAATAACGTGGTTAAAGTCAATTTTCTCGATTTTCAAGCCAATATATTTCCCTTGCTGTTCAAGCCAAGGGACAGAAAGTTTCCTATACAGGGGTTTCGGACAAGGCGGTTCTAATGGTGTACTTTTTGTTTTGATCTGACTCCTGCTTTAGGAGCTATGGGTTTTTATATTTCTTAACATTGGACGTGATCGTCTCTTACTAGGTTGCTAGCTACCGCTGCAACCCGGATCTCTTAACAAAAAGGGTTCGTAGCTCAGAGGTAGAGCCATCGACTGCAGATCGATAGGTCACCGGTTCGAATCCGGTCGGGCCCTAATTTTTCAGAAAGTAATTATGGTTTAAAATCTAATCACTGCTCTTTTTACCCCAAACAAGATTTTAATTATGTCTAATATTAATCATTAAGGAAAATGCATTATCTATATAATGATTTCTTATAATACCTCAATTACTATGGATGAAAGTTCGTTCTTTAATGTAATTTATTTCTGCTACTTTGGGCTAAGGTTCGTTCTTTCATGTAAAACTAGCAAAACATTTTTTAAGTCTGATGAAGATTTAACTAATGTGTCAAAAGTAAGGTTGCAAGTCGACGATTTTGTTTTGGCCTTATTATAATTGGTATGGTGAAATAATAATATGCATATGGTTCTTAAATCATACTTGTTTATGGTCCCATATGGTCTAGTGGCTAGGATAGTTAACTTTCATTCAACAGGCCCGGGTTCGATTCCCGGTGTGGGAAAATTTTTGACTCTATAATCTTCGAACAATTTGAACCTTTTTATAATTTATAATGATGTATAATATAAATACTGTAATCTTAACTATAGTGAAGTTGCCTATGCAAGTTAGTATAGGGAAGAGTTCGATCTTTATTATAAATACTAATGAAAAATATTGTCTGAGTACAACACCTGACATACAATCCTTAACGTCATAAATTTCCAAATGAATTGGTTTGCCTTTTTTTTAGGACGTAACTTGCTCTCTGAAGAGTTTCTTAAACGTATTCGAAATTTGAACTCGTGTTTTGCTCTAGCTCCATTCAACGTAATCGATGATCGAACCATAAATAGTCGGAATATATTTAGCTTTAAAGTAGCTGGACAAATTTACCACAAAATAAATTTATCGGCACATCCGCCACAATCTACTGAAAGTGAAATTGAGCCACCTTCATATGGCCAGATGTACTTTTTAGACCCCAATGAAGCTGTTGAGGAACGCCTCGCACGTCCTTTAAATTATGGGATCTCTCATAATCTAATGGGAGAGAGATCGTTCTTTACTGTAAAATATGAATGAACCACAGGGTTCAGTTTCTTTGGGCTTGAGTTCGTTTTTTAACTGTAAATACAAACAGGAAAAAGCCTACGGCTTTTTCTTCCTTTAAATAGTAAGAGACGAAAACTCAAACAATCAAGTAGCTAAATCCAATGTATGGAATGGTTTGCTATTTCAGTGATCGTCTTTTAATGTATTTAGTTCCTATGAGCTAGCGTTCGTTCTTTATTTCTTAATGTAATAAAAATAATTTGTTTTAATTAAAAAAGGTTTTTAACCCCATTAATTTCCTTTAAAATGAACCATTGAACAACTCTCTACGATCTTCTAGTGCCAAGCTGTCTGTTGAATTAATAACCTATACTATAATTAGGTGGCATATAAAATTTAGTATAGGCAAGAGGTCGTTCTTTATTATTATTGTATGCAAGTTAGTATAGGGAAGAGTTCGATCTTTATTATAATATCCCGTTTGGGGAGAATAACGTGGTAAAAGTCTATTTTCTTGATTTTCAAGCCAATATATTTTCTTTGTTATTCAAGCCAAAGGGCGGTAAGTTTCCTTTATGGAGGATTTGGACAAGGCGGTTCTAATGGTGTACTTTTTGTTTTGATCTGACTCTTTTTTTAGGAGCTACGGGTTTTTATATTTCTTAACATTGGAGGTGATCGTCTCTTACTAGGTTGCTAGCTACCGCTGCAACCCGGATGCAGTTAAATAAAGGTATTTAGGAATTATTATAGTTTCTGTTGACAAATAAGATTTTTTGTCAAGGAATCGAGCAGTTGATTAAGTCCTATATATGCAATGGTATGTTCTTCGAATGATCGTCTTTTAATGTATACTATCTGCAAAAATGTGGTATTTGGTATTTTTTGCCAGAAGAAAGATCTTTTATTTTTTGCCAGAAGAAACATCTTTGTCTTTTTTTACCAGGGTAATTAACTAGAACAATCCTTTATATAATTCTCTAACATAAGCTTCATCTTCATCTTCACCTATATATTTCCTATCTTTATAAGAATAATTAATTTTGTTAATTAAAAAAGGTTTCTATATACAGCAGTTTCCTTTAAAATGAGCCATTACACAGCTCTTTATTATGACCACGAACTGTCTGATTTAATACTTAAGTTACTATGGGTTCAGTTCGTTCCTTATTGTAAAATCCAAATAATTTCCTTTAAAATGAGCTCTGGTGTTAACTACCAGTCTGTTCGGAGGCGTGGGTTCAAATCTTACCGCTGGTATACGGTTATGATTTATGTAAAATAATGAAATATCTTTGAAAAGACTGCAGTATGAAAAGACATAAAAAATGCAATTTTTAGTTTTAAAATTTATTCTCTTTTGGAAATAATATGTTTTAGTTACAAAAGATTTTTAACCCAATTAATTTCCTTTAAAATGAGCCATTGAACAACTCTCTACGATGTTCCAGTGCCAAACTATCTGTGGAAAAGAAAAAAGAAAGAAAAAAATATGCCGTTTAGGCAGAATGTTGCAGTAGCTGCAACTTTTCTTGATTTTCAAGCCAATATATTTCCCTTGCTCTTCAAGCCAAGGAACAGAAAGTTTCCTATACAGGGGTTTCGGACAAGGCGGTTCTAAAGGTGTACTTTTTGTTTTGATCTAATTTCTTTTTTAGGAGCTGTGGGTTTTTATATTTCTTAACATTGGACGTGATTGTTTATTACTAGATTGCTAGCTACCGCTGCAACCAGGATTGCTGCTAATAAACTATAAACCATAATCAACTATATCAGTCCTTTATGAAAATTTTACTAACCTATACTATAGTCAAGTGGCCTATAAAATTTAGTATAGGCAAGAGGTTGTTCCTAATTATAAATATTTCCCTTGCTGTTCAAGCCAAGGGACAGAAAGTTTACTATACAGGGGTTTTCGGACAAGGCGGTTCTAATGGTGTACCTTTTGTTTTGATCTGACTCCTTTGTTAGGAACTATGGGTTTTTATATTTCTTAACATTGGACGTGATCGTCTCTTACTAGGTTGCTAGCTACCGCTGCAACCCGGATTATGATGAACTATATCGTTCCTTTATGTAAGTTGCTAGCTACCGCTGCAACCCGGATAATAAACTGATTACAAACAGGAAAAAGCCTATGGCTTTTTCTTCTTTGAAATAGTAAGAGACGAACCTCAAACAATCAAGTAGCTAACTATTTCCAATGTATTTAATTGTTTGTTATTCCAATGATCGTCTTTTAATGTAAACTACTACGTGAGATCTTCTTGACTAACACCATTTATGATCGATCCTTATGTCCCACTATACAAGTTTGTATAGGAAAGAGTTCGTTCTTTATTGTAATTTCTTCTTTGAAATAGTAAGAGACGAACCTCAAATGGTCAAGTAGCTAACTAAGTCCAATGCATGCAATATATTTTTATTCCAATGATCGTCTTTTAATGTAACATATCAGTTACTATGTGGGAGAGAGATCGTTCTTTACTGTAAAAAAACTCTAAACTCTTAACTAAAATATTCATGAATGAGACCATTTACAGTTTTGACGTTTCTTATATAGTAATTATGACGTCACTGCATCAAAAATACAGTTTTTATTGGAAAAATTTATTCTCTTTTAGAAATAATTTATTTTAGTTACAAAAGGTTTTTAACCCAATTAATTTCCTTTAAAATGAGCTATTGAACAACCCTCTACGATGTTCCAAAGCCAAGCTATCTCTGGATACAAAGAAAAAAAGAAAAAAATATCCCGTTTGGGGAGAACAACGTGGTTAAAGTCAATTTTCTTGATTTTCAAGGCAATATATTTCCCTTGCTGTTCAAGCCAAGGGACAGAAAGTTTCCTATAAAGGGGTTTCGGACAAGGCGGTTCTAATGGTGTACTTTTTGTTTTGATCTGACTCCTTTTTTAGGAACTATGGGTTTTTATATTTCTTAACATTGGACGTGATCGTCTCTTACTAGGTTGCTAGCTACCGCTGCAACCCGGATTTGAGTACTGATTTTTTAACTTGCGTGTAGCTTGCTTTGATCTAACCATTATGTATTCATGAATGAGACCATTTACAGTTTTGACGTTTCTTATATAGTAATTATGACGTCACTGCATCAAAAATACAGTTTTTATTGGAAAAATTTATTCTCTTTTAGAAATAATTTATTTTAGTTACAAAAGGTTTTTAACCCAATTAATTTCCTTTAAAATGAGCTATTGAACAACCCTCTACGATGTTCCAGTGCCAAGCTATCTCTGGAGACAAAGAAAAAAGAAAAAAAATATCCCGTTTGGGGAGAATAACGTGGTAAAAGTCTATTTTCTTGATTTTCAAGCCAATATATTTTCTTTGTTATTCAAGCCAAAGGGCGGTAAGTTTCCTTTATGGAGGATTTGGACAAGGCGGTTCTAATGGTGTACTTTTTGTTTTGATCTGACTCTTTTTTTAGGAGCTACGGGTTTTTATATTTCTTAACATTGGAGGTGATCGTCTCTTACTAGGTTGCTAGCTACCGCTGCAACCCGGATTTCTTGATTTTCAAGCCAATATATTTTCTTTGTTATTCAAGCCAAAGGGCGGTAAGTTTCCTTTATAGAGGATTCGGACAAGGTGGTTCTAATGGTGTACTTTTTGTTTTGATCTGACTTTTTTTTTAGGAGTTGGGGGGTTTTATATTTCTTATTATTGGAGGTGATCGTCTCTTACTAGGTTGCTAGCTACCGCTGCAACCCGGATTTGAGCTGACTCTTTTTTAGGAGTTGGGGGTTTTATATTTCTTAACATTGGAGGTGATCGTCTCTTACTAGGTTGCTAGCTACCGCTGCAACCCGGATTAGAAATTATGAACTTCTTCAGTGGGTATCCACGAATTAAAATCAGAGTTGTATCCTAGCCAGCGAATAAGAAACTATCGCTTACCCTTGCGAGTACGTGTCTTTAATACTTATTAACATTGGACGTGATCGTCTCTTACTAGGATGATCGTCTCTTACTAGGAGGATAGCTACCGCTGCAACCCGGATTATGTAAACCCTGATACAAACAGGAAAAAGCCTACGGCTTTTTCTTCTTTGGAGTAGTAAGAGACGACACTCAAAGAATCAGGCAGCTAACAAAGTCCAATGTATGCAATGGTTTATTCTTCTAATGATCTTCTTTTAATGTAAAACATGTACAAACATGTATTAACCAATTTAATATCATGACTTATATATTATTTATATATTATAAGTCTCTGATAGTACAGTGGTTACTATCGCTGTTTGTCATGCGGAAGACCTGGGTTCGATTCCCCGTCAGAAAATTTTCTTTAATATATTGAATTTAAAGTAGTATCTCTTAAATTTACAATTTAAAAAAGAAACTCAGTTTTCCTTCCTCTTAGCTAAATATAATAGCTTTAATATAAATTAATAAAGGCAAGAGGTCGTTCTTTATTATAATGTACTTTTGTTTTGATCTTACTCTATTTTTAGGAGTTTTGGGTTTTTATATTTCTTAGCATTGGACTGATCGTCTCTTGCTAGGTTGCTAGCTACTGCTGCAACCCATATTCACATATATATTATTTATGAGAGGCAGCCTGGCCGAGTGGTCCAAGGCACTGGTGTTAGCCACCAGTCTCTTCGGAGGCGTGGGTTCAAATCTTACCGCTGGTATACGATTATGTTTGAAAGACTGCAGTGTGAAAAGACATCAAAAATGCAGCTTTTGGTGGAAAAATTTATTCTCTTTTAGAAATAATTTATTTTAGTTACAAAAGGTTTTTAACCCAATTAATTTCCTTTAAAATGAGCTATTGAACAACCCTCTACGATGTGCCAGTGCCAAGCTATCTCTGGAAACAAAGAAAAAAAAAAAGAAAAAAAATATCCCGTTTAGGAAGAATGTTGTAGTAGCTGCCACTTTTCTTGATTTTCAAGCCAATATATTTCCCTTTCTGTTCAAGCCAAGGGACAGAAAGTTTCCTATACAGGGGTTTCGGACAAGGCGGTTCTAATGGTGTACTTTTTGTTTTGATCTGACTCCTTTTTTAGGAACTATGGGTTTTTATATTTCTTAACATTGGACGTGATCGTCTCTTACTAGGTTGCTAGCTACCGCTGCAACCCGGATTCCTCGTTATTCAAGCCAAGGGACGGTAAGCTTTCACATATAGGGGTTTCGGACAAGGCGGTCCAAATAGTGTACTTCTTGTTTTGATCTGACACTGTTTTTAGGAGTTTTGGCTATTACATTTCTTAGCATTGGACGTGATTGTTCATTACAAGATAGCTATAGATACCACTGTAAACCGGATGTTGATGCAAAATATTACGATAATGAACAATTTTCTTGTTTCTAAAGTCAAGGATTTTCCTTGTTGTTCAAGCCAAGGGGTTGTAAATTTCCTTTATAGGGATTTCAAACAAGGCGGTTCTAATGGTGTACTTTGTAGTTAGATCTGACACTATTTTCAGACGTTTTGGGGTGTTTGATTTCATAATATTGAACGTGATCGTCTCTAATTAGGTTGCTGCTACCGCTGCAACCGTGATTAAGTTTGTTAGTTAAAAGTTGAGCTCAAACTCTCTAGCCAACACACATGCACACATTCTTGTTTGTGTCCAGAATGCTATAGGCTTCTGAACCAGCTTGGTTTTATGACGTAGCTCACCATCATTTGTAAAACACCAAACACATTTAAGAACTTGTTTAAGAACACATTTAAGAACTAAAGGAAAAAAGAGAACAAAATTAGGAAAAATAGAAAAAAAAATTGCAACATTCGTCGATTATCCTTTACTTCTCTTAGCTTTTGTTGATAGCATCCAAATTTTATACCGCAAAAGGAAAGTTACGTCTGTCATTTCTTAGGAGTAGGAGTATAGGAAATAATTTTCTTTAGTGAAAACAAAATATTGACTTTTTTAACAATAATGAACCGTATGTCCAAAGTACCGTATGTCAAAGTTGCATTAGTATTGATAGCACTATGTTTTCTTCAAACACTTGCAAAGCCAAATGCTGTAAATGTTCATATTAATCGTGTTGGAGCTGTTGTCACAAACATCTACATCCATTATGCAGATTCTGAACTAGATTTGGGAATTCTTAAGCTTGATTTGAAAACAGATCTGAAACATCTTTTTAACTGGAATGTAAAACAGCTATATGTCTATCTAACTGCCGAGTACTATACAAAACACAATGGATTAAACCAGGTAATTTTATGCGATAAAATAATAAAAAATGGTGACAAAACTAAACTTGACTTAAAGGGTTTGACGTTGTGGTTTGGGGATGAAAAAAATGGCTTGAGTGGGCGCCAGAACATTGCTCTAACTCTTTCTTGGAATTTAGTACCTTATATTGGATTTCTTCCAAGATATTCTGGCATAGGAGCCAAGGTCATCAATTTTTCGTTGAATTATACGGAAGTTGCAAAATTACAAGATAGGAGAATAATCAACGAAATAATGCTGAAATACTTAAATGGAATTTTACAAAGATTAGAAGACAGTAAGGGAGATTAAGAAGGCATTAAAGCATGAATTAGGAAGGTGTGAAACTAAGGCTATTAAAGAAACTGACCATGATCTGGAAAATACTGCCAGACAGCACATGCTAAAATGTATTGAACTACGACATGTTGTAGATAAAGTCTAAAGGGAAGGGAAGCATGTTCGTGTGTAGAAGAGAGGTAAAATGATCAAATTTTCATTCTTAGATTGATACTTGAGGATTCATACAAAATATTATGAGGATGTTTGTCAGATATTTTTTTTTCAAAAGAAAGGTGTATCATCATACATCATACATTATTATGATTTATTTTAGCATTTCAGCTACCATTGCATTTTATCAGATTAACTACACTTTTTTAACACTAAGATCTTTGCGTCAACCCTTCAGTGTGTTACAAAAAGCCATTCAGTTACCATGGGCTAGCATTCATCGTTCACTATAAAGGCCGCATACCGCAGAAAAGCAACTTTTAAAATGACAATTGTGTAATATTATCTTACCACAAGATCCATATTATCTTGTCAAAAGATAAATCTGTTGTATCATCATACATAGTGTATTATGATTTAGTCGCTGTCAAAATTGCATTTCATTTTAATACTTCAGTTACTATGGGCTAGAGTTTTTTATTCCTAATTTCTCGTTGTTCAAGCAAAGGGATGGTAAGTTTCCTTAGTAGGGTTTTCGGACAAGGCGGTTCTAAGAGTGTACTTCTTGTTTTGATCTGACACTATTTTTTGGAGTTACAGGCTATTGTATTTCTTAATATTGGACGTGATCGTCTCTTACTAGGTTTCTCGCTACCGCTGCAGCCTCGATTACGTATTCCTGTTAGTATTAGCTAGAGTTTGTTCTTTATTATAATACTATTGGTTAAAGTTCGGTTCTTAATTATCCAAAAAAGCACCGAAACCTATTTTCCTGATCAGATCGAAAGTTAGGGGCTAGTTGCTCTGCGATCATTTTTAATTCTTAAAAAGGAACTAGAACTTTCAATTTCCAATATAATGAGCCTCTTTCAAAGTTTATACGACCACCACTTCCGTAAAAATCTTATATACCCTGGTGGCATAGCTTACAACCCTTGCCCCAAGACTCTGGAGGGTTTTGTTAACTCTGGAGGCATTGTTATATAATCTTTGGACAATTTTGAACAAAATAGCTATCTCAAAATTTAAATTGGACGCTTTTGGGGGAAAGAGGGCGTGGGAGGGGCTAGTTGCATTCCGATTACTTTTTAGTGTTATCTATTTAATTTCTTTGTTTTTGATTAAACCGACACTAGATCTTCTAATATCCGTTCGAATGAGCCCCCTTACGACATTCTAGGACCACTGGGTCGATACGATCACCCCTGATGAAAAAAAAAACAAAAAAACACGCATCCGTGATCTTTCTTCTGGTAAAAAATAACAAATTCCACATTTTTGCCGATAGGAGCTTGAAACCTCTACAGTAAGGTCCTCTGATACGCTGAATCTGCTGATGTGATATTCATTAAGATTTTATGACTTCTAGGGGATGTCTCCCCCTTTTTTTCGAAAATAAGGCCATTTTTCTCAGGCTTGTAACTTTTGAAGGGTAAGACTAAACTTGACAAAACTTATAAATTTCAAATCAGCATAAAAATCAAATTCTTTTGATGTATCTATTGGTATCAAAATTCCATTCTTTAGAGTTTCAGTTACTATTGAGACGAGTCGCTTTTCCTATACAATTCGTTACCACGAACTGTTGGACTTTAATGGAAATTTTAACACAATACAACTTCAATTCTCATATATATACTGAACTGAAAACAAAAATATAAAAAAATTGAATTTTTTTGTAAGGAAATACACATTAAATTTCGCGTTTAGGACCTAACAAAAATTAGAGCTAATCTTAAAATGTTAAGGTATTTTTTTTAGTTTGAATTACAAGATTCAAATTATTGCTGAGATACCATAAACATTTTTCAGTTTACGTAATAACTTTAACGAAACTAAATGTCTAAAAAGATATTGTAACAGTAACCTTTTCAATATGATCATAATAACTTTATATTCGTTATATGTTATGACTTGATTACAAATAAGAAAAAGCCAATGGCTTTTTCTTCTTTGGAATAGGAAAAGACGAACCTCAAAGAGCCAGGCAGCTAACTGAGTCCAACATGTGTAATGGTTTGACCTCCTAATGATCGTCTTTTAATATAAAACTTAACGAAACTTAAATGTTTAAAATCAGCGTAAAAATCCGATTCTTTTGATGTATCTACTGGTATCAAAATTCCGTTTTTTAAAGTTGCGGTTACTATTGAGGCGATTCACTCTTACTATACAGTTTGTTACTATGAACTGTTTGATTGCTTCAAAAATCCAATATCTTTGAGAAGACTGCATTATGAAAGACAGCAAAAATGCAGTTTTTCTTGTAAAAAGTCATTTTTGTTTTTTAATTAGAAAGGGCACTAGAACTTTTAATGTACGTTCGAATGAGCCCTCTCGTGACATTATAGAATCACTGGCTCGATAGTTTGCTACCACGAACTGTTTGAAAACTTTTGGTCAGTGGGCTGGGGTTCGTATTCTACTAGGTTGCAGCTACTGCTTCAACCATGATGTGTGTTACGTCAGCATGCATATAATGTCGTTCTTTAATATAATTGAACAACTCTACGATGTTCCAGTGCCAAGATATCTGTTGAATTACTAACCTATACTATAATTAAGCGGCATATAAAATTTAGTATAGGCAAGAGGTCGTTCTTTATTATAAAATAATATAAATACTGTAATCTTAACTATAGTGAAGTTGCGTATGCAAGTTAGTATAGGGAAGAGTTCGATCTTTATTATAATAATAACAAAATTTAATTAGAGTTCGTTCTTTATTGTTATGTTAGCATTGGACGTGATCGTCTCTTATTGTGATTCTTAGCATGGGACTGATTGTCTCTTACTAGGTTGCTAGCTACTGCTGCAACCCAAATTCACATATATATTTATTTATGAGAGGCAGCCTGGCCGAGTGATCCAGACACTGGTGTTAGCCAGCAGTCTCTTCGGAGGCGTGGGTTCAAATCTTACCGCTGGTATACGATTATGTTTGAAAGACTGCAGTGTGAAAAGACATCGAAAATGTAGTTTTTGGTGGAAAAATTTATTCTCTTTTAGAAATAATTTATTTTAGTTACTATAGATTTTTAACCCAATTAATTTCCTTTAAAATGAGCTATTGAACAACCCTCTACGATGTTCCAGTGCCAAGCTATCTGTGGAAAAGAAAAAAAAAAAAGAAAAAGAAAAAGAAAAAAAATATCCCGTTTGGGGAGAATAACGTGGTTAAAGTCAATTTTCTTGATTTTCAAGCCAATATATTTCCCTTGCTGTTCAAGCCAAGGGACAGAAAGTTTCCTATATAGGGGTTTCGGACAAGGTGGTTCTAATGGTATACTTTTTGTTTTGATCTGACTCTTTTTTTAGGAGCTATGGGTTTTATATTTCTTAACATTGGACGTGATCGTCTCTTACTAGGTTGCTAGCTACCGCTGCAACCCGGATCGTTTTTTAACTATAAATACAAACAGGAAAAAGCCTACGGCTTTTTCTTCTTTAAGAAGTAAGAGACGAAACTCAAACAATCAAGTAGCTAACTAAGTCCAATGTATGGAATGGTTTGTTATTTCAGTGATTTACTAACCTATACTATAGTTAAGTGGCCTATATAATTTAGTATAGGCAAGAGGTCGTTCTTTATTATAAAAAGAGAAAAAAAATACCCCGTTTAGGCAGAATGTTGTAGTAGCTGCCACTTTTCTTGATTTTTTAGTACTGATTTTTTAACTTGTGTGTAGCTTGCTTTGATCTAACCATTATGTATGAGACCATTTACAGTTTTGACGTTTCTTATATAGTAATTATGACGTCACTGCATTAAAAATACAGTTTTTATTGGAAAAATTTATTCTCTTTTAGAAATAATTTATTTTAGTTACTATAGATTTTTAACCCAATTAATTTCCTTTAAAATGAGCTATTGAACAACCCTCTACGATGTTCCAGTGCCAAGCTATCTCTGGATACAAAAAAGAAAAAAAAAAAGAAAAAAATATCTCGTTTGGGGAGAATAACGTGGTTAAAGTCAATTTTCTCGATTTTCAAGCCAATATATTTCCCTTGCTGTTCAAGCCAAGGGACAGAAAGTTTCCTATACAGGGGTTTCGGACAAGGCGGTTCTAATGGTGTACTTTTTGTTTTGATCTGACTCCTTTTTTAGGAACTATGGGTTTTTATATTTCTTAACATTGGACGTGATCGTCTCTTACTAGGTTGCTAGCTACCGCTGCAACCCGGATAAGTGCAAAAGGCGCTAGATCTACAGATTTCCTTAAAATGAGCCATTGAACAACTTTCTACGATGTTCCAGTGCCAAGCTATCTCTGGAAACAAAAGAAAGAAAAAAATATCCCGTTTGTGCAGAATAACGTGGTTAAAGTCAATTTTCTTTATTTTCAAGCCAATATATTTTCTTTGTTATTCAAGCCAAAGGGTGGTAAGTTTCCTTTATAGGGGTTTCGGACAAGGCGGTTCTAATGGTGTACTTTTTGTTTTGATCTGACTATTTTTCTAGGAGTTAGGGGTTTTTATATTTCTTAACATTGGACGTGATCGTCTCTTACTAGGTTGCTAGCTACCGCTGCAACCCGGATTTTTGTTTTGATCTGACTCCTTTTTTAGGAACTATGGGTTTTTATATTTCTTAACATTGGACGTGATCGTCTCTTACTAGGTTGCTAGCTACCGCTGCAACCCGGATTATAAACACGCATTACAAACAGGAAAAAGCCGACGGCTTTTTCTTCTTTGAAATAGTAAGAGACGAACCTTAAAAAATCAAATAGCTAGCTACATTCAGTGTATACAATGGTTCGTTATTGTAATGATCTTCTGTTAATGTAATTTCGTAAGACAAATGATACTATTTTAAAAATAATTTGTTTTATAAATACAAAAGGTTTTTAACCCCATTAATTTCCTTTAAAATGAGCCATTAAACAGCTCTCTACGATGTTCCAGTGCCCAGCTATCTGTGGAATGACTAACCTATGCTATAATTAAGTAGCGTATAAAATTTAGTATAGGCAAGAGGTCATTCTTTATTAAAAAAATTCGATGATCGAGCCTTTATGTAACCCGGATTAAAAAATTATTATCATATCTTATATGTAACTTTTATTTTATAAGTCTTCGATAGTCTAATGGTAAGTATGCCCACTTGTTACCTGGGAGAAGGGGGTTCGATTCCCCGTCGGGGATAACTTTTAATATGTTGAATTAAAAGCACTATCTTTTCAATTTAAAATTTAAAAAAGAAACTTGTTTATTTACATTCTAGCTAAAATAATGAAGATAATATGAATGAACCACAGTGTTCAGTTTCTTTGGACTTGAGTTCGTTTTTTAACTATAAATACAAACAGGAAAAAACCTACGGCTTTTTCTTCTTTTAAATAGTAAGAGACGAAACTCAAACAATCAAGTAGCTAACTAAGTCAAATGTATGGAATGGTTTGTTATTTCAGTGATCGTCTTTTAATGTAAAATTTTCCAGTGCCAAGCTATCTGTGGAATTACTAACCTATAATATAATTAAGTGGCGTATAAAATTTAGTATAAGCAAGAGGTCGTTCTTTATTAATAAATTCTTTTTTTTCAAAATTAAATTAGTTACTATCGCCTAGAGTTATTTCTTTACCATATCGTAATAATTTGTTTTATAATAATAATTAATTTTGTTAATTACAAAGGTTTCTATATACAGCAGTTTCCTTTAAAATGAGCCATTACATAGCTCTTTATTATGACCACGAACTGTTTGATTTATTACTTAAGTTACTATGGGTTCAGTTCGTTCCTTATTGTAATATATTTCCCTTGCTGTTCAAGCCAAGGGACAGAATGTTTCCTATACAGGGGTTTCGGACAAGGCGGTTCTAATGGTGTAACTTTTTGTTTTGATCTGACGCCTCTGTTAGAAACTATGGGTTTTTATATTTCTTAACATTGGACGTGATCGTCTCTTACTAGGTTGCTAGCTACCGCTGCAACCCGGATCTTACTAGGTTGCTAGCTACCGCTGCAACCCGGATACCGCTGTAACCCTGATAACAAACAGGAAAATATTACAAAACGGAAAAAGCCTACGGCTTTTTCTTCTTTGAAATAGTAAGAGACGAACCTCAAACGATCAAGTAGCTAACTAAGTCCAATGCATGCAATAACTTTTTCTTCCAATGATCGTCTTTTAATGTAACATATCAGTTACTATGGGAGAGAGATCGTTCTCTACTGTAAAAATTTTGACTTTCCTTATATACTAATTATGACGTCACTCTATTCACGTCATAGCTCTAATATAAAACTATGATGACGTTCATTATTTATCTAGTAGGGTTTCAGACAAGGTATTTCTAATGATGTACTTTTGTTTTGATCTGACTCTATTTTTAGGAGTTTTGGGTTTTTATATTTCTTAGCATTGGACTGATCGTCTATTACTAGGTTGCTAGCTACTGCTGCAACCCAAATTCACATATATATTTATTTATGAGAGGCAGCCTGGCCGAGTGGTCCAAGGCACTGGTGTTAGCCACCAGTCTCTTCAGAGGCGTGGGTTCAATTCTTACCGCTGGTATACGATTATGTTTGAAAGACTGCAGTGTGAAAAGACATCAAAAATGCAGTTTTTGGTGGAAAAATTTATTCTCTTTTAGAAATAATTTATTTTAGTTACTATAGATTTTTAACCCAATTAATTTCCTTTAAAATGCGCTATTGAACAACCCTTTACGATGTTCCAGTGCCAAGCTATCTGTGGAAAAGAAAAAAGAAAAAAAAAGAAAAAAAAAAGAAAAAAATATCCCGTTTAGGCAGAATGTTGTAGTAGCTGCCACTTTTCTTGATTTTCAAGCCAATATATTTCCCTTGCTGTTCAAGCCAAGGGACAGAAATTTTACTATGCAGGGGTTTCGGACAAGGCGGTTCTAATGGTGTACTTTTTGTTTTGATCTGACTCTTTTTTTAAGAACTATGGGTTTTTATATTTCTTAACATTGGACGTGATCGTCTCTTACTAGGTTGCTAGCTACCGGTGCAACCCGGATAATCTTCGAACATTTGAACCTTTTATAATTTATAATGATGTATAATATAAATACTGTAATCTTAACTATAGTGAAGTTGGGTATGCAAGTTAGTATAGGGAAGAGTTCGATCTTTATTATAACATTACAAACAGGAAAAAGCCTATGGCTTTTTCTTAATTGGAATTGTAAGAGACAACCTGGCTACAACCTATGATTATGACTCCATTGATCAATCTTTAACATGATACCGCCGCCACCCGGATAGGTTGCAAGCTACTGCTGCAACCCAGATTCCAGTTACTATGGGCTTTAGTTCGTCCTTTAATGTATATTGAACAACCCTCTACGATGTTCCAGTGCCAAGCTATCTCTGAATACAAAAAAAGAAAAAAAAGAAAAAAATATCCCGTTTGGGGAGAATAACGTGGTTAAAGTCAATTTTCTTGATTTTCAAGCCAATATATTTCCCTTGCTGTTCAAGCCAAGGGACAGAATGTTTCCTATACAGGGGTTTCGGACAAGGCGGTTCTAATGGTGTACTTTTTGTTTTGATTTGACTCCTTTGTTAGGAACTATGGGTTTTTATATTTCTTAACATTGGACGTGATCGTCTCTTATTAGGTTGCTAGCTACCGCTGCAACCCGGATATTATCGCGACCAAAGGCGTCCAGAGTAAACTGAAAGAATTTCTCGTTTTCAACTGTTCTTCCATGTCATACAGCATAACCATAGCATTAAGCTTTTTCTTGGCAGAAGCCTTTTTCTCCTTCGTGGTTTGTTGCGGACGAGACATTTGGCCTCTTAACATCAAGTGAATTAAAAATTTGAAATCATTCATTTTTCTGTTCAGTAGCTCATGAACATGTATTACAGTGTTGTTGCTTGAAATTTTTATTAATAAAAATTTTTTGAGAATGAAAAAAATTCTATGAACCGTTTAAGAGAATTCTAAATTTGCCATGGTTTTTTCCTATTATAGCTTTTTTTGCTGTTTTTAAGTTGTATTACAAACTTTGTCAACTGTTAAAACTACTTGGGACAAAACTTGAAAAATTTCCTTCAACAAAATCTATATCAGCGTCATTAAGAAAGTTATTTTTTAATATAATACCCCTGGAACTACCATATATCAGTTACTATGGGTGGGAGATCGTTCTTTACTGTACTATGTCTCTCCTTACTTTCTGTTGAAATTTTTTTCTATCTAATTTCTAATTAGGATTGAGCCTCAGAGAAACAAGTTTTACTTAAACGAAGAGGTACTGGTGCTTGCTATTTTGTCTAGCTTGCTTAAATGTTGCTTCTCTATAAAGTTTGATTTAATACTGCAGCTACTATGGGTTACAGTTCGTTCCTTATTGTAACTTAACATTAGAGGTGATCGTCTCTTACTAGGTTGCTAGCTACCGCTGCAACCCGGATGTTTTTTTTTCATTTGCTAATCTATCAGAGGTGTGTTGACCTTCCCAATTAGTATTAATATTCCCAATGTTCGTTTGTCACATTCACCTCTATTAAGTAATTTCAAGATTTTTTAATGTTGATTCTCGGCATTTTCCTAATCCTCCAATACTCCAAATTTTATACTCCAAATCTTAGAATTATGGGAGGCTCTGGCTTGAAGTTTTTGCTAATAATGTATATTAAAATAAACAATTACTTGCTAAGAATACTTTTTTAAATTTCCCCAATTTCTCTGAAACTTTTTGGGAGACAAACGAAATTATCAATTATTTTTATTTGATCAGACATAATAAAACTTTACTAGCCTATAGTATAGTTAAGTGGCCTATAAAATTTAGTATAGGCAAAAGGTCGTTCTTTATTTATATAAAATGAGCTATTAAACATAAACTGAACCATTAACCATTAATAATAACCTGATTACAAACAGGAAAAAGCCTACGGCTTTTTCTTCTTTGAAATAGTAAGAGACGAACCTCAAACAATCAAGTGGTTAACTAATTCCAATGCATGCAATGGTGTGATATTCCAATGATAGTCTTAATATCTCTTCAACACATTGTAAACAGTAACCTTTGATTACTGTAAGCATCATCTATATAATGGTTCCTTATAACACTTCAGTTACTATGGACTGAAGATCGTTCTTTAAAGTAACATATTAACTTTAAATAAAACTGTACAAGCCTATAATATAGTTGGCTATGCAAGTTAGTATAGGCAAGAGTTCGTTCTTTATTGTAATCAATTTTTGCATGTCTATAATCTTCATCATTGTGATAACACATCTTGCTGTTTTGTTTTGCTCTCTCAATTATTACTTCTCGATACGCCTGGTCGGTTGAATACCTTTGTTTTGCTCTCTCAATTATTACTTCTCGATACGCCTGGTCGATTGAATACCTTTGTTTTGCTCTCTCAATTTTTACTTCTCGATGCGCCTGGTCGGTTGAATATTTTTGCTTTTCTCTTTTCAAGATACTATCTCTGTTGTTTGTGTAGTACTGTTTTTTCAACTTAAGTGCGACTTGCTTGATTGAAACCATTATGTAATTATGAATGAGAACATTTTCATCTTTGTAGTTCTTAAGTAGTAATTATGACGTCACAGCGTAATGATTTTGTTGACGTCATAGAGCAATGATATTATTTCATGACGTCTTCAGAAACAACAATATAATTTCATGTTTTTCTATTCACGTCATAGCTCTAATATAAAACTATGATGACATTCATTATTTATCTAGTAGGGTTTCAGACAAGGTAATTCTAATGATGTACTTTTGTTTTGATCTGACTCTATTTTTAGGAGTTTTGTTATATTTCTTAGCATTGGACTGATCATCTCTTACTAGGTTGCTAGCTACTGCTGCAACCCAAATTCACATATATATTTATTTATGAGAGGCAGCCTGGCCGAGTGGTCCAAGGCACTGGTGTTAGCCACCAGTCTCTTCGGAGGCGTGGGTTCAAATCTTACCGCTGGTATACGATTATGTTTGAAAGACTGGAGTGTGAAAAGACATCGAAAATGCAGTTTTTGGTGGAAAAATTTATTCTCTTTTAGAAATAATTTATTTTAGTTACAAAAGGTTTTTAACCCAATTAATTTCCTTTAAAATGAGCTATTGAACAACCCTCTGCGATGTTCCAGTGCCAAGCTATCTGTGGAAAAGAAAAAAAAAGAAAAAAGAAAAAAATATCCCGTTTGGGGAGAATAACGTGGTTAAAGTCAATTTTCTTGATTTTCAAGCCAATATATTTCCCTTGCTGTTCAAGCCAAGGGACAGAAATTTTACTATGCAGGGGTTTCGGACAAGGCGGTTCTAATGGTGTACTTTTTGTTTTGATCTGACTCCTTTGTTAGGAACTATGGGTTTTTATATTTCTTAACATTGGACGTGATCGTCTCTTACTAGGTTGCTAGCTACCGCTGCAACCCGGATCATTATAATAACGCTGTTTGTCACTATCAATTTTCGCATCTCGATACGCCTGGTCGGTTGAATACCTTTGCTTTTCTCTTTTCAAGATGCTATCTCTGTTTTTTTGGTAGTACTCTTTTTTAACTTGCGTGTAGCTTGCTTGATTGAAACCATTATGTAACCATTAGTTGAATTTTTATATCACGTATCAAGTATCAAGAACCTAACAAAAAATTAAACTAATTTTTAAATTTTCAGGTATTTTTCTAGTCTAAATTAAAAGATTAAAACTATTGTTCAGACCCCATAAATATTTTTGCAGTTTATAACTTTAGCGATTCTGAACTAAAAACGAAAAATAAAATAAAAATTAATTTTTTCAATTTTTACATCCCGTCACTCATTAAGTCATAAACCTATTGTGTACTATTATTAGTACACAATAGGTTTTAGATATTACGTCATGTCACTTATTACGTCATATATGGTTATTAGTAGATAATCGGTAAAATATTCGTTCTTTATTATAATTACAATATCGTAACAATTTATTTTATGATAATAATTATTTTTGCTAATTACAAAAGGTTTCTATATACAGCAATTTCCTTTAAAATTAGCCATTAGACAACACTTTATTATGACCAAGAACTGTTTGATTTAATAATTCAGTTACTATGGGTTACAATTCGTTCCTTATTCTAACTTTTTTAGGAGCTAAGGGTTTTTATATTTCTTAACATTGGACGTGATCGTCTATTACTAGGTTGCTAGCTACCGCTGCAACCCGGATTATTGCTACCCACCGCTGAATCCCGGGCTACTAACAAACAGGAAAAACCCTACGGCTTTTTCTTCTTTGAAATGGTAAGAGACGAACGTACAATAGCTGAACCTAAGTCCAATGTATGCAATGGTTTGTTATTCCAGTGATCGTCTTTTAATGTAAAATTATTCCAATAATCGTCTTTTAATGTAATTTTCAAACCAAATTAGCTACTATGGCCTTGAATTCGTTCTTTACAATAATGAGCAATATCAGTCCTTTATGTAAAATTTACTAACCTATACTATAGTTAAATGGCCTATATAATTTAGTATAGGCAAGAGGTCGTTCTTTATTATAATTATCTAGTAGGGTTTCAGACAAGGTATTTCTAATGATGTACTTTTGTTTTGATCTGACTCTATTTTTAGGAGTTTTGGGTTTTTATATTTCTTAGCATTGGACTGATCGTCTATTACTAGGTTGCTAGCTACTGCTGCAACCCAAATTCACATATATATTTATTTATGAGAGGCAGCCTGGCCGAGTGGTCCAAGGCACTGGTGTTAGCCACCAGTCTCTTCAGAGGCGTGGGTTCAATTCTTACCGCTGGTATACGATTATGTTTGAAAGACTGCAGTGTGAAAAGACATCAAAAATGCAGTTTTTGGTGGAAAAATTTATTCTCTTTTAGAAATAATTTATTTTAGTTACTATAGATTTTTAACCCAATTAATTTCCTTTAAAATGAGCTATTGAACAACCCTTTACGATGTTCCAGTGCCAAGCTATCTGTGGAAAAGAAAAAAGAAAAAAAAAAAAGAAAAAAAAGAAAAAAAATATCCCGTTTAGGCAGAATGTTGTAGTAGCTGCCACTTTTCTTGACTTTCAAGCCAATATATTTCCCTTGCTGTTCAAGCCAAGGGACAGAAATTTTACTATGCAGGGGTTTCGGACAAGGCGGTTCTAATGGTGTACTTTTGTTTTGATCTGACTCTTTTTTTAAGAACTATGGGTTTTTATATTTCTTAACATTGGACGTGATCGTCTCTTACTAGGTTGCTAGCTACCGCTGCAACCCGGACAACCATGATGACGTCAGTTACAACTTGGAATTCGTTTTATGCTATATCATTAAAAACAGGAAAAAGCCTACGGCTTTTTCTTCTTTGAAATAGTAAGAGATCAGTTACTATGCATGAGCGATCGTTCTTTACTGTAAATGTAACTACACCTGGAACCACCATATAATCAGTTAGTATGGGAGAGAGATCGTTCCTTACTGTATATTCTAGCTAAAATAATGAAGATAATATGAATGAACCACAGTGTTCAGTTTCTTTGGATTTGAGTTCGTTTTTTAACCATAAATACAAATAGAAAAAAGCCTACGGCTTTTTCTTCTTTTAAATAGTAAGAGACGAAACTCAAACAATCAAGTAGCTAACTAAGTCCAATATATGGAATGGTTTGTTATTTCAGTGATCGTCTTTTAATGTAAAAATATAAATACTGTAATCTTAACTATAGTGAAGTTGCGTATGCAAGTTAGTATAGGGAAGAGTTTGATCTTTATTATATCTTTACTGTTAAAATTTCTATTCACGTCATAGCTCTAATTTATCTAGTAGGGTTTCAGACAAGGTAGTTCTAATGATGCACCTTTGTTTTGATCTGACTGTATTTTTAGGAGTTTTGGGTTTTTATATTTCTTAGCATTGGACTGATCGTCTCTTGCTAGGTTGCTAGCTACTGCTGCTACCCAAATTATGAGAAGCAGCCTGGCCGAGTGGTCTAAGGCACTGGTGTTAGCCACCAGTCTCTTCGGAGGCGTGGGTTCAAATCTTACCGCTGGTATACGATTATGTTTGAAAGACTGCAGTGTGAAAAGACATCAAAAATGCAGTTTTTGGTGGAAAAATTTATTCTCTTTTAGAAATATTTTATTTTAGTTACTATAGATTTTTAACCCAATTAATTTCCTTTAAAATGAGCTATTGAACAACCCTCTACGATGTTCCAGTGCCAAGCTATCTCTGGATACAAAAGAAAAAAAAAGAAAAAAATATCCCGTTTAGGCAGAATGTTGTAGTAGCTGCCACTTTTCTTGATTTTCAAGCCAATATATTTCCCTTGCTGTTCAAGCCAAGGGACAGAAAGTTTACTATACAGGGGTTTCGGACAAGGCGGTTCTAATGGTGTACTTTTGAATTTGATCTGACTCCTTTTTTAGGAACTATGGCTTTTTATATTTCTTAACATTGGACGTGATCGTCTCTTACTAGGTTGCTAGCTACCGCTGCAACCCGGATGCAGTTTACATAATAATTTTAGCGATTAAGTCAAAAAAGAAAATTTTGGTTCCAGGAGTTTCGGTTACTATTGAGACAAGTAGCTATTATTACTATAGAGTTCATTACCTTGAACTGTTTGATTGCTTCAAAAATTCAAATATCTTTGAAAAGACTGCAGTATGAAAATACATCAAAAATGCAATTTTTTTACAAAATTGATTCTACTTTAAAAAGTATTTTATTTTTAATTACAAAAGGCACTAGATGTTGCAATTTCCTTTAAAATGAGCAATTATACAGCTCTCTATGATTTTCCAGTGCCCAGCTAGCTGAGGAGGAAAATCAAGCGGAAAGAAAAAAATATCCCGTTTGTGGAGAATAACGTGGTAAAAGTCAATTTTCTTCATTTTCAAGCCAATATACTTTCTTTGCTATTTAAGCCAAAGGGCGGTAAGTTTCCTTTATAGAGGTTTCGGAAAAGGCGGTTCTAATGGTGTACTTTTTGTTTTGATCTGACTCTTTTTTTAGGAGTTGGGGGGTTTTATATTTCTTAAAATTGGAGGTGATCGTCTCTTACTAGGTTGCTAGCTACCACTGCAACCCGGATTACTGTAAAAATCAAGTAGCTAACTAAGTCCAAAGTCTGCAATAGTTTGTTATTGCAATGATCGTCCCTTAATGTAAATTCACATATATATTTATTTATGAGAGGCAGCCTGGCCGAGTGGTCCAAGACACTGGTGTTAGCCACCAGTCTCTTCGGAGGCGTGGGTTCAAATCTTACCGCTGGTATACGATTATGTTTGAAAGACTGCAGTGTGAAAAGACATCAAAAATGCAGTTTTTGGTGGAAAAATTTATTCTCTTTTAGAAATAATTTATTTTAGTTACTATAGATTTTTAACCCAATTAATTTCCTTTAAAATGAGCTATTGAACAACCCTCTACGATGTTCCAGTGCCAAGCTATCTGTGGAAAAGAAAAAAAAATAAAGAAAAAAGAAAAAAATATCCCGTTTGGGGAGAATAACGTGGTTAAAGTCAATTTTCTTGATTTTCAAGCCAATATATTTCCCTTGCTGTTCAAGCCAAGGGACAGAAAGTTTCCTATACAGGGGTTTCGGACAAGGCGGTTCTAATGGTGTACTTTTTGTTTTGATCTGACTCCTTTGTTAGGAACTATGGGTTTTTATATTTCTTAACATTGGACGTGATCGTCTCTTACTAGGTTGCTAGCTACCGCTGCAACCCGGATATAAATGACTCGTGATTTTCCCGTTCCTCCAAATCCTGAAACGAACATTTTGAGTGATTTTTGAGTGTTTCCACCATTGATAATAGCCAAGACTTTGTCAACTATTCTTCTTTGATCAATATTCATTGATTTGTATTCTGATTGTAACTGATCCATTGTGTCAAACTCCAAAATCTGTCTGTTTGCTGCTGCCAGGTCCTCCATTGCATCAGCAGCTCTGTCAATTACTTCTCCTTGTATTGCGTTATTGGAATCATCTATTTCTTCAAAAATTGTAGTCTCATTGTCAATTTCATTATGATGAATTACTTTAGCTCTCTCTCGGACTTTCTCTTCAAGTTCTTTGTCAATTTTGAATTTGGACACCAATTTTTGGGGATAGTTCACCATTTCTGGATATTTTTTCAACTTCAATACAGTATGTTTCAAAACTGGTTAGGCCACTGACTATAATGTCACTTTCTTTTCTCCATGGTTTAAAAAGTTTGAGAAGCATGGTATAATAAAGTTCAGTCTTCTCGTCAGATTCGAGAGGATTAACTTTTTTGTGCTTAATGATGTAAGGTCTGTGGATTCGCTTTCTTAAGTAGAATGAACCATTTTTCAGTCACATACTCTCATCCTTTCCTTGTTTTTCACGTTCATACCATCTGAGCAGTTCATATAAATTGATATTTTCCAAACTGTCTGGTCTATTTGCATACACATCAGATACCTAGTGGGCGACAAATAAATCTGAGCTTTCTGTTTTTTTTTTCAGCAAGTTCTTCTATTTCCTTATAGGTTTTCAGTGTCCTTTTCAATTCTGTTAGCTTTGATAAATCGACAAATCTAAATTGTCTTGAACAGCTATACAGTTTAGTACCAAGAAGCCTAATGCTTCAATGGCACCAACTTGGCGTGTTTTCACTGAGTTTAGTAAATAAAACCAAGCTTTTTGACCAAGGGATTTAAGGGATTTTTAATTTCTTCCCACATATTGTCAACATCAGAACTTTTTGCCTTCGTCATGTAATCTGTGATATAATACGGTAGTTTTGAACCAATGTGAGCAATATACTGAACGTCAACATTGAATAAATTTGCCATCAATAATGAAGGGCTATAGTCATTAACAAACTTCAAAACAGGCTCATTCGACTGGAAATTTAAGGGCTAGTGCCCTTTTTAATAGTCGAAATTTATTGGAGTTTAGCTAGCCCCCTCCCCCCCCCCCCCCACGCCGATCATTTCCCCAAACACATCCAATCAAAATTTTGAGATAGCCATTTTGTTCAGCGTAGTTGATTTCCAGATAGAAAATATGTTTTTGAGGAGGACACTCCCCCACAACTTTCAGGACAAGAGTTTTAAGATATGACCTGGGGGCATATAAGGTTTTTATAGAAGGCGTTGTCTTCAAAAAAGGCGTTGTCTTCAAAACTTCAAAAAAGGCTCATTCGATTAGAAATTCAAAGGGATACGGCCCTTTTTAATAGTCGAAAGTGATTGAAGGGCAACTAGCACCCCCCCACCTTGCCCATCGTTCCCCCAAACATATCCAATTAAAATTTTGAGATAGCCATTTCGTTCAGCATAGTTGATTTCCAGATAGAAAATATATTTTTGAGGAGGACAATCCCCCACAACCCTCAGGGCAAAGGTTTTAAGTTATGCTCTGGGGGCATATAAGGTTTTTATAGAAAGCGGCGTCGTAGAAACTTCAAAAAAGGCTCATTCAATCGGAAATTCAAAGGGCTAGTGCCCTTTTTAATAGTCGAAAGTGATTTGAGGGCAACTAACCCCCCTCTCGCGCCCACCTTTTCCCCAAACACATCCAATCAAAATTTTGAGACAGCCATTTTATTAAACGTAGTTTTAAGTTCTGGAAATTATGTTGTTGAGGATGACAACTCCCCCACAGCCCTCAGGGCAAGAGTTGTAATTTAAGGATTCTCTTAATCCTTCCCATTATTTCTTATGGAAGGGATGCTCGTATAAACTTTGGAGAGGTCTCATTTGACTGAAAGTTGAAAGTTCTTGTTCACCTTTAAGATTCAAAAGAGATTGGGGGGTGACTATCCCCCCCCCCCCTCCTCCACGCCCTAAATGCATCAGATAAAAATTTTGAGATAGACTTTTGTTAAAATAGTTCAAAGTTCTGATAACAAAAAATCCGGTGTTGACACAGCCCATCAGGGCCCGGGGCAGGCATTGTAAGTTATGCCGTGGGGCATAACTTATTAATGGGGGTTTATAACTTATGGGAAGGGGTTTTGTATGGGAAGAACACATAGGAGATCTATTATAATTATCCAATTATAAGTTTAAAATACATACTCTGAGATAGATGTAAAATTGCTTTGGCACACAAAATCCAATTAAGGTCAATTCCAAACAGTCGTAATCCCTTTTTGTCAGCAAGTGAAATGGTCTAAACCCCCTTATTGGAGCTGTTTTTTTCAATCCATTCATTGTTGTCAATCGCTGTCCACAAGTTATCCTCCATACACCAAACTTACCGACCCTTAGCCTTAATAAAAAGGAAAATATGTTGGCTTGAAAATCAATAAAATTTATTTTAACCACGATATTCTCCACAAACGGCATCATTTTTTCTTTCCACTTTTTTTACTCCTCAATTAGCTGGGCACTGGAAAATCATAGAGAGCTGTTTAATGGCTCATTTTAAAGGGAATTGCTACATCTAGTGCCTTTTGTAATTAAAAATAAAATATTTATAAAATTAAAATCAATTTTGTCAAAAAATGCATTTTTGATGTATTTTCATGCGGCAGTCTTTTCAAAGATATTTGAATTTTGAAGCAATCAAACAGTTCATGGTAATGAACTCTATAGTAATAACTACTTGTCTCAATAGTAATCGAAACTAAAGAACGAAATTTTGATACCAATAGATACATCAAAGCATTCAGTTCGTGATAACGAACTGTATGCATACTTACATAAGGGACCAATATAGTTCATCACAAATGGTATTTGTCAATTAGGTTTTTGTATATAATTATCCATTATTATGTAAAATGCAGTAATTTCTTGGGGGGGGAGGGGTTTAATATAAATTTATTTATTAATTGAAACTAGAATAAATCCTGAAAATTTTAAATATAATAATTTTAGTTAACTGCAAACTGCAAAAATATTTATGATATCTGAGCAATAATTTTAATTTTTTATTTCAAACCAGAAAAATATCTAAAAACTTTTAAAATTAATTTGGTTTTTCTTTCACTTAAAGCGACTCGTTACGCCATTTTATCGGATGTAAATCATAATATTTCCCATACCGGGAATCGAACTCAAGCCAACTGGGTGAGAGTCAGCTATCCCAACCACTAGACTACGTAGGATATTTTAAAATAACTGATTAATGAAGTTTATAATAAATAAAATATTATAGACTTACTTAGCTGCCTGATACTTTGAGGACCGTTTCTTACCATTCCAAAGAAGAGAAAGCCGCAGGCTTGTTCCTGTTTGTAAAACCTCAAACGATCAAGTAGCTAACTAAGTCCAATGCATGCAATAACTTTTTATTCCAATGATACTCTTTTAATGTAAGATATCAGTTACTATGGGAGAGAGATCGTTCTTTACTGTAATAAAGTCAATTTTCTTGATTTTCAAGCCAATATATTTCCCTTGCTGTTCAAGCCAAGGGACAGAAAGTTTCCTATACAGGGGTTTTGGACAAGGCGGTTCTAATGGTGTAATTTTTGTTTTGATCTGACTCCTTTGTTAGGAACTATGGGTTTTTATATTTCTTAACATTGGACATGATCGTCTCTTACTAGGTTGCTAGCTACCGCTGCAACCCGGATTGCTAGCTACCGCTGCAACCCGGATTTCTTAACATTGGGCGTGATCATCTCTTACTAAGTTGCTAGCTACCGCTGCAACCCGGATCATGTATCAAGTACCAAGAACCTAACAAAAAATTAAACTAATTTAAAAATTTTCAGGTATTTTTCTAGTCTAAGTGAAAAGATTAAAACTATTGCTCAGATACCATAAATTTTTTTGCAGTTTATAACTTCAGCGATTCTGAACTGAAAACGAAAATAAAATAAAAATTGATTATAACAATTTTTACGTCACGTCGCTCATTACGTCATATATGGTTATTAGTACACAATATGTTTTAGATATTACGTCATGTCACTTATTACGTCATATATGGTTATTAGTAGACAATCGGTAGAATATTCGTTCTTTATTATAAAAACTTCAAAAAGGCATAAAAAACTTGTTCATATTCATTTTTGTACATTTTGTTTATATTCAATTTTGTTATATTCATTTTATATTCGTTATTATGAGTCGGAAAAACATTTCGGGGGAGGGGGTTTAAACCCACTAAACCCTCTGGATACGTCCTTGATTGTTATTTTACCCAAATTAATTTTCTTTAAAATGAGCCATTAAACAACTCTCTACAATGTACCAGTGCCAACCTATCTGTGGAAAAGAAAAAAAAAGATGTCGTTTAGGCAGAATGCTGTAGTAGCTGGCACTTTTCTTGATTTTCTAGCTAATGTATATCCCTTGCTGTTCAAATCAAGGGTCAGAAAGTTTCCTAAACAAGGGTTTCAGACATGGCGGCTCTAATGGTGTACTTTTTGTTTTGATCTGACTCTTTTTTTATGAGTTATGGGTTATTATATTTCTTAACATTGGACGTGATCGTCTCTTACTAGATTTTTTTGATAAAACCCTAAAAGAATTAGAAATATTTACTAAAACCCAAAGAGAATTACTGCATTTTACATAATTATATCTACATGCTTTTTATAATGTTAAAAATACTATTTCTATTTTCGTTTGCAATAGCATGTTAATAACATTAACAACTATAGGTATATCTGATGATTCGATGAATCCGATGATTAATGATGTTATATATAATAAAAAAAGTATTGACAAGCACCATTTAAAATGAACTACATCGGTCCTTTATGTAAATTTCTTAAGGAACATAATTAAAATTTCTTAATGTGACAATAATAATTTGCTTTAATTACAAAAGGTTTTTTAACCCCATTAATTTCCTTTAAAATTTGCCATTGAACAACTCTCTACGATTATACAGTGCTAAGCTATCTGTTGAATTAGTTACCAATACTATAATTAAGTGGCATATAAAATTTAGTATAGGCAAGAGGTCGTTCTTTATTATAATCATTCTTTATTATAAAACCCCATTTATTTCCTTTAAAATGAGCCATTGAACAACTCTCTACGATGTTCCAGTGCAAAGCTATCTGTTAATGTAATGTTCTTTACTAGGCTTCAGCTATATCCAGGGATCGATCCTTTATGTAATTAGGCAGAATGTTGTAGTAGCTGCCACTTTTCTTGATTTTCAAGCCAATATATATCCCTTGCTGTTCAAGTCAAGGGTCAGAAAGTTTCCTAAACAAGGGTTTCGGACAAGGCGGTTCTAATGGTGTACTTTTTGTTTTGATCTGACTCCTCTGTTAGGAACTATGGGTTTTTATATTTCTTAACATTGGACGTGATCGTCTCTTACTAGGTTGCTAGCTACCGCTGCAACCCGGATCATTCTTTATTATAAAACCCCATTAATTTCCTTTAAAATGAGCCATTGAACAACTCTCTACGATGTTCCAGTGCAAAGCTATCTGTTAATGTAATGTTCTTTACTAGGCTTCAACTATATCCAGGGATCGATCCTTTATGTAATTCTATATGTAAACTTGTTAAAAGACAAGTGTGTTGCATCATCATGCTTATGATGATTTATTAAAATATTTCATGCTTATTAAGATTATTATAACAACCCGGATAATAAACTGATTACAAACAGGAAAAATCCTACGGCTTTTTCTTCTTTGAAATAGTAAGAGACGAACCTCAAACCATCAAGTAGCTAACTAATTCCAATGTATGCATTTGTTTGTTATTCCAATGATCGTCTTTTAATATAATTTATGAGAGGCAGCCTGGCCGAGTGGTCCAAGACACTGGTGTTAGCCACCAGTCTCTTCGGAGGCGTGGGTTCAAATCTTACCGCTGGTATACGATTATGTTTGAAAGACTGCAGTGTGAAAAGACATCAAAAATGCGGTTTTTGGTGGAAAAATTTATTCTCTTTTAGAAATAATTTATTTTAGTTACTATAGATTTTTAACCCAATTAATTTCCTTTATTAATATCATTTATTTTTTAACATGATAGTTTTATTTCAACTTTTTTTTTACATGTCGTATAATGAAAAAGTACACAATATGGGATTAGCGAGACGATTATGGAATCATTTTAGAATGAACAAGTACACAATATGGGATTAGTGAGATGATTATAGATTTGATCATCAAGGACCGCGACCATCAATGATTTTAGCCATCAAGGACCTCCATCTCCAAGGGGCCCCCTGTCTCCAACTTTTGAGGGCCTATCACCCCATTTTTTAATACTTTTTTTGAAGTTTTTTTATTATTATTTTTTTTAAACATAGTTTTTTTAAAAATTTTTTTTCGTATCTTAAAATAACATGAAATATACTTGCGGCTGTACCAATCATTCTCTATCCTTGCTCATAAACACGATACGGCTTTCCCAGTGATACTCTATGCCCGGTTATCGACGCTACCTACTTTACTGCATGTATTAAATCAGTAATTTTTCTACATTGGAAGGATTGACATCTGCGTCATATTTTGGTTTAAAAAGTGAAAATAAATGATTCGAGAAAAGTGTGTACACATGATAGAGTCACTGTTGTCTTGAATGCTGACAAGGAGAAGTATTTGAACTATGAAAGAAGTACAAGTGGTAGCACTATTGGAAATGTATGCGTGGGTTGTCATGACAGTGAGAGTTTAGATTTCTTTTGAGTACCCAAGAATTTCCATTGTATAAATGGTGGATATGCAAGAGTATCATTACCAGAGATGATAATGCTCAAAGGGAATGCCGACATAAAAATAATAGTTGATGAAGAGGGGCATCTTCTTCCTCATGGATCTAGTAACACATTACCTACTGATACATCTTATTCCCCTCGTTCTGGTATTAGCATTCAAATGAATGCAATTGGGAAAAGAAAAGCCAACTGATGCACTAATGTAATAAATCATATCATGGATACCTGCCAGAACTGTTACCTGTGTAAACACATTGTGAGAATAGACAGTGAAATCGCTAGCAAAATAAAAAGGGCATTGGCATACAATATCATCAATGATTATAAAGATAAATTGGTGGACAATGAAACATAAGTGAACGTTATTACTACTATTGATCATATAGTCAATGAATCCAATAGTACCAAAGATGAAATGCAGATTGAGTCAGTAGGTGACACCCCAATAAAAGTTGTGTATGACTCAAAATGGATGAATGATTTTTCTACTGGTTATGAACTAAGAGAAGAGAATAACTATAGTATCAAGAGAGAACATGATAAATTATTTTATGGAAAAGATTAAAAATGTCCAAAATTGTTCAATGATGTTAATAATATATAACAATGTCTAAAACATATTTTTATATTAATATTCTACATGTCATTATTTCATTATAAATATATTATACATTACTTTGTTAGATGATCTTTATTTTTAGGAAATGCTAGCACGCCAAACGTTCAGAATATCTATTAAAAAGGTCAGAGATGTAAGAAATATAATTTTCAGAGATAAAGTTAATACTAGCAGGCTCATAGTGGATATATTAGAAAATGAGATACTTTTACAGAACTTTTACCAAAGTCTGAGAGAGATGAGCTGAATTTTTTCTAAAAAATCTCCGCAGACAAGCAAACATCCGTCCTGACATACAGCAGAGAAAATTTTAGTTTTCAGAAACAGGAACATCAAAGTTTAAAAGACATCTGTTTCTATTAATAATATTTGATTTTTTAATAAAGTTGGGTTTTAGTTTTCAGAAATAAGAACATCCACATTTGAAATACATCTGATTTTAATAATAATTTTTGAATAAAGTTTCGGTTTTAGTTTTCGGAAATAGGAACATCAGCGTTCAAAATATATCTGATTATATTAATAATATTGGATTTTTAATAAAGTGGGGTTTTAGTTTTCAGAAATAGGTTTTCGTTTTCAGAAATAAGAATATCCACGTTTGAAATACATTTGATTATATTAATAATATTTGATTTTTCTTAATAAAGCTGGCTTTTAGTTTTCAGAAATAAGGACACCCATGTTTAAGATGTATCAGGTTTTATTAATAATATTTGATTTTCTAATAAAGTAATTTCATGGTCGAAATCAACGATAAACCTGTATTACAAGTTGAAGTACTCATCTTTTTCACCCCCAACATTATTTACAACTTTTTGTATACCCCAACACTAAGCAAATACTTTTCAAAAGGCTTAATTATATTATTTCAGAACAGGTTCTTTTCAAAATATCCCTCATAGACCTGTTTTACCCGTTGAAGTACTCAACTTTTTTCACTCCCAACAATACTTTACGACTTCTTGCATACCCCAACACCAAGCAACGCTTTTCAAAAGGCTTTATAATATTATTTCAGAACAACTTCTTTTCTTAATATTCCTGCTAAACCTGTTTTACAAGTTAAAGTACTGATCTTTTTTTCACTCCCAACATTACTTTACGACTTTTTGCATACCCCAACACCAAGCAATACTTTTCAAAAGGCTTTATTATATTATTTCAGAACAAGTTCTTTCCTTAATATTCCTCCTAAACCTGTTTTACAAGTTGAAATACTCATCCTTTTTCACTCCCAACATTACTTTACGACTTTTTGCATACCCCAACACCAAGCAATACTTTTCAAAGGGCTTTATTATATCTTTTCAGATCAAGTTCTCTTAATAATATTCCTCCTAAGCTCATTTTATAAGGTGTAGTATTCATCTTTTTTCATTCCCAACAATACTTTACGATTTTTTTGCATACCCCAACACCAAGCAATACTTTTCAAAAGGCTTTATTATAAATTTTCAGAACAAGTTCTTTTCTTAATATTCCTCCTAAGCCCATTTTACAAGTTGAAGTACTCATCCTTTTGACCCACAACTTTACTTTACGACTTTTTGAATACCCCAACACCAAGCAATACTTTTCAAAAGGCTTTATAATATTATTTCAGAGCAAGTTCTTTTCTTAATTTTCCTCCTAAATCCGTTTTACAAGTTGAAGTACTCATCTTTTTCACCCACAACTTAACTTTACGACTTTTTGCATACCACAACATCAAGCAATACTTTTCAAAAGGCTTTATTATACTATTTCAGAGCAAGTTCTTTTCTTAATATTCCTCCTAAACCCATTATACAAGTTGAAGAACTCATCATTTTTCACTCCTAACATTATTTTAAGACTTTTTGCATACCCCAACACCAAGCAAATACTTTTCAAAAGGCTTTATTATATTATTTCAGAACAAGTTCTTTTTTAATATTCCTCCTGAACCTGTTTTATAAGTTGAAGTACTCATCCTTTTTCACTACCAACATTACTTTACGACTTTTTGCATACCCCCAACACCAAGCAAAACTCTTCAAAAGGCTTCATAACATTATTTCAGAACAAGTTCTTTTCTTAATATTCCTCCTAAACCTGTTTTACAAGTTGAAGTACTAATCTTTTTACACTCCCAACATTATTTTACGATTTTTTGCATACCCCAACACCAAGCAATACTTTTCAAAATGCTTTATTATATTATTTCAGAACAAGTTCTTCTCTTAATATTCCAACTAAACCTGTTTTACAAGTTGAAGTACTAATCTTTTTTAACTCCCAACATTAATTACGACTTTTTGCATACCCAAACACCAAGCAATACTTTTCAAAAGGCTTTATTATATTATTTCAGAACAAGTTCTTTTCTTAATATCCCAACTAAACCTGTTTTACAAGTTGAAGTACTAATATTTTTTCGCTCTCAACATTACAACTTTTTGCATATCCCAACACCAAGAAATACATTTCAAAAGGCTTTTTTATATTACTTCAGAACAAGTTTTCTTCTTAATATTGATCCTAAACCTGTTTTACAAGTTGAAGTACTAATATTTTTTCACTCCCAACATTACTTTACGATTTATTGGATACCCTAACACCAAGCAATACTTTACAAAATGTTTATTATATTATTTCAGAACAAGTTCTTTTCTTAATATTCCACTTAAACCTGTTCTACAAGTTGAAATACTAATCTTTTTTCACTCCCAACATTACTTTACGACTTTTTGCACACCCCAACACCAAACAATATTTTCCAAAATGATTTATCATATTATTTCAGAACAAGTTCTTTACCTAATATTCCTCCTAAACATGTTTTACAAGTTGAAGTACTAATCTTTTGTCACTCCCAACGTTACTTTACGACTTTTTGTATGCCCCAACACCAAGCAGTACTTTTCAAAATGCTTTATTATATTATTTCAGAACAAGTTCTTTTCTTAATATTCCACCTAAACCTGTTCTACAAGTTGAAATACTAATCTTTTGTCACTCCCAACGTTACTTTACGACTTTTTGTATGCCCCAACACCAAGCAGTACTTTTTAAAATGCTTTATTATATTATTTCAGAACAAGTTCTTTACTTAATATTCCTCCTAAACCTGTTTTACAAGTTGAAGTACTAATCTTTTGTCACTCCCAACATTATTTTACGACTTTTTGCATACCCAAACACCAAGAAATACATTTCAAAAGGCTTTTTTATATTATTTCAGAACAAGTTCTCTTCTTGATATTCCTCCTAAACATTTTTACAAGTTGAAGTACTCATCTTTTCTCACTCCCAACACCAAGCAATACTTTTCAAAAGGCTTTATTATTTTATTTCACAACAAGTTCTTTTCTTAATATTCCTCCTAAAAACATTTTACATGTTGAAGTACTCATCTTTTTCACTCCCAACAATACTTTACAACTTTTAGCGTACCCCAACACCAAGCAATACTTTTCAAAAGGCTTTTATTTTATTATTTCAGAACAAGATCTTTTCTTAATGTTTCTCCTAAACCCGTTTTATAAGTTGAAGTACATATCCTTTTTCACTCCCAACATTACTTTACGACTGTTTGCACACCCCATTACCAAGTGATACTTTTCAAAAGGCTTTATTGTATATTTCAGAACAATTTCTCT
Organism: Artemia sinica; assembly: GCA_027921565.1. Classification (NCBI taxonomy): domain Eukaryota; kingdom Metazoa; phylum Arthropoda; class Branchiopoda; order Anostraca; family Artemiidae; genus Artemia; species Artemia sinica. The sequence goes on from CM051275.1 coordinate 24,042,958, forward strand.
GAATATTCCGCCTAAAGCCGTTTTACAAGTTGAAGTACTCATCTTTTTTAGTCCCAATATTACATTATGACTTCTTGCATACCCCAACACCAAGCAATGCTTTTCAAGAGGGAGATTATTCAACCTTTTAAGGGTAATTTAGAATAGGTTACGTGGACCATTTTTGCATATTTTTTTAATAAAGTTGGGTTTTACTCATTTTTAAGGTTAATTTAGTGTAGGTTACGTGCGCACACGTAACCTAGTCTAATTTAACCTTAAAAATGAGTAATAAGTTGGGGTTTGCAAGAAGTCGTAAGGTAATGTTGGGAGTAAAAAAGATGAGTACTTCAACATGTAAAACGGGTTTAGGCGGAATATTAAGACAAGTTGTTCTGAAATGATATAATAAAGCCTTTTGAAAAGTATTGCTAGGTGTTCGGGTATACAAAAAGTCGTAAAGTAATGTTGGGAGTGAAAAAAGATTAGTACTTCAACTTATAAAACGGTTTTAAGAGAAATATTAAGAAAAGAACTGGTTCTGAAATAATAAAATAAAAGCCTTTTGAAAAGCATTGTTTTGTGTTGGGGTATGCTAAAAGTTGTAAAGTATTGTTGGGAGTGGAAAAGATGAGAACTTCAACTTGTAAAATGGGTTTAGGAGGAATATTAAGAAAAGAACTTGTTCTGAAATTAAATAATAAAGCCTTTTGAAAAGTATTGCTTGGTGTTGGGAGTGAAAAAAGATGAGTACTTCAACTTCTAAAACATGTTTAGGAGGAATATTAAGAAGAGAACTTGTTCTGAAATAATATAGAAGAGCCTCTTGAAATGTATTTCTTGGTGTTGGAGTATGCAAAAAATTGTAAAGTAATGTTGAGAATGAAAAAAGACGAGTACTTTAACTTGTAAAACAGTTTTACGGGGAATATTAAGAAAGGAACTTGTTCTGAAATAATATAATAAATCATTTTGAAAAGTACTGCTTGGTGTTGGGGTATGCAAAGTCGTAAAGTAATGTTAGGAGGGAAAAAAGATGAGTACTTTAACTTGTAAAACAGGTTTAAGAGAATTTTTAAGAAAAGAACTTGTTCTGAAATGATATAATAAAGCCTTTTGAAATATATTTTTTGGTGTTTGGGTATGCAAAAAGTCGTCAAGTATTGTTAGGAGTGAAAAAGATGAGTACTTTAACTTGTAAAACAGGTTTAGGAGGAATATTAAGAAAAGAACTTGTTCCAAAATAATATAATAAATCCTTTGAGAAGTATTGCTTGATGTTGGGGTATGCAAAAAGTCGTAAAGTAATGATGGGAGTGAAAAAAGAGCACTTCTACTTGTAAAACAGGTTTAGGAGGAATATCAAGAAAAGAATTTGTTCTGAAATAATTTAATACAGGCTTTTGAAAAGTATTGCTTGGTGTTCGGGTATGCAAAAAGTTGTAAAGTAATGTTGGGAGTCAAAAATAGATGAGTACTTGAACTTGTAAAACAGGTTTAGGAGGAATATTAAGAAAAGAAGTTGTTCTGAAATAATATTATAAAGCCTTATGAAAAGTATTGCTTTGTGGTGGGTTATGCAAGAAGTCGTAAATTAATGGTGGGAGTGAAAAAAGGTGAGTACTTCAACATGTAAAACAGGTCTGTGAGGAATATTACGAAAAGAACTTGTTCTGAAATAATATAATAAAGCCTTTCGAAAAGTATTTGCTTGGTGTGGGGGTATACAAAAAGTTGTAAAGTAACATTGGGAGTGAAAAAGATGGGTACTTCAAATTTTAAAACAGGTTTATCGTTGATTTCGGCCATGAAATTACTTTTTTAGAAAATCAAATATTATTAATAAAACCTAATATATTTTAAACATGGGTGTCCTTATTTCCAAAAACTAAAACCCAGCTTTATTAAGAAAAATCAAATATTATTAAAATAATCAAATTTATTTCAAACATGGATATTCTTATTTCTGAAAACTAAAACCTATTTCTGAAAACTAAAACCCCACTTTATTAAAAATCAAATATTATTAGTATAATCAGATATATTTTTAACGCTGATGTTCCTATTTCCGAAAATTAAAACCGAAACTTTATTAAAAAATTATTATTAAAATCAGATGTATTTCAAACGTGGATGTTCTAATTTCTGAAAACTAAAACCCAACCTTATTAAAAAATCAAATATTATTAAAAGAAACAGATTTCTTTTAAACGTGGATGTTCCTGTTTCAGAAAACTAAAACTCTCTCTGCTGTGTGTCAGGGCGGGTGTTTGCTTGTCTGTTGAGATTTTTGAGAAAAAATTCAGCTCATCTCTCTCAGACTTTGGTAAAAGTTCTGTTAAATAATCTAATTTTCTAATATATCCACAAATAGCATGCTAGTAGTATCTTTATCTCTGAAAATTCCCTTTCTTACATCTCTGACCTTTTTGATAGATATTCTGAACGTTTGGAGTTCTAGCATACCCTAAAAATAAAGATCATGTAACAAATTAATGTGCACTATATTTTACTGAAATAATGACATGTAGAACATTAATATAAAAATATGTTTAAGACATTATTATACATTATTAACTTCATTGAACAACTTTGGACATTTTGAATCTGTTCCATAGTATAATTTATCATGTTCTCTCTTGATACTATAGTTATTCTCTTCTCTTAGTTCATAACCAGTAGAATAATCATTCATCCATTTGAGTCATACACAATTTTTACTGGGGTGTCATCTACTGGCTCAATCCACATTTCATGTTTGGTACTATTGGATTCGTTGACTATATGATCAATAGTAGTAATAACGTTCACTTGTGTTTCGTTTTCTATCAATTTATCTTTATAATCATTGATGAAATTATATTCCAATGCCCTTTTTATTTTGCTAGTTATTTCACTGTCGATTCTCACATTGTTTTTACAAAGATAACAGTTCTTGCAGGTGTCCATGATATGATTTATTACAATAGTGCAGTAATTGTCTTTTTTCCCCTTTGTATTCATTTGAATACTTATACCAGAACGAGGGGAATAAGATGCATCAGTAGGTAATGTTTTACTAGAACCATGAGCAAGAAGATGCCCCTCTTCATCAACTATTATTTTTATGTCGGCATTCTCTTTGAACAATATCATCTCTGGTAGTGATACTCTTGCATATCCACCGTTCTTACAATGGAAATTCTTGGGTACTCCAAAGAAATCTAAACTCTTACTGTCATGAAAACGCACGCATACATTTCCAATAGTGCTACCACTTGTACTTGTTTCATAGTTCAAATACTTTTCCTTGTCAGCATTCAAGACGACAATGACTTTTTCATGTGTACACACTTTCCACGAATCATTCATTTTCACTTTTTAAACAAAAATATGATGCAAATGTCAATCCTGCCAATGTAGAAAAATTACTGATTTAATACATGCAATAAAGTAGTTAGTGTCGATAACTGGGCATAGAGTATCACTGGCAAAGCCGTGTCGTGTTTATGAGCAAGCATACAGAATGATTGGTACAGCCGCAAGCATATTTCATGTTATTTTAAGATACGTAAAAAAGTTGAAAAAAACATGTTTAAAAAGATAAAAAGAAAAACTTCAAAAAAATTATTAAAAATTGGGAGATGGGCCCCAAAAAGTTGGAGGGTGGGACCCCTTGTAGGTTGAGGTCCTTGATGGTTAGGGTCATTAATGGTTGCGGTCCTTGATGTTCAAATCCATAATCGTCTCACTAATCCCATATTGTGTAATTGCTCTTTCTAAGGCATGTAAAAAAAGTTGAAATAAAATCATTATGTTAAAAAAAATAAGCTTCAAGAAGTATAAAAATAGGGGGATAGGTGCCAAAAAGATGGGAGGAGGGGGCCTCTTGGAGGTTGCGGTTACTGGTGGCTAGGATCATTGATGGTTGCGGTCCTTGATGTTCAAATCCATAATCATCTCACTAATCCCATATTGTGTACTTGTTCATTCTGACATATAAAAAAATTTGAAATAGAATTATCATGTTAAAAAAATAAACTTCAAAAAGTAAAAAATGGGGGGATGAGCCTGAAAAAGTTGGGGTCAGGGTGCCCCTTGGAGGTTGAGGTCCTTGGTGGCTAGGGACCTTCGAGGTTGCGGTCCTTGATATTCAAATCCATAGTCGTCTCACTAATCCCATATTGTGTACTTGTTCATTCTAAGACCTGTAAAAAAAGTTGAAATAAAATTATCATGTTCAAAAAATAAACTTCATTAAGTATAAAAATGCGGAGATGAGTCCAAAAAACTTGGGGGAAGGGGGCCCCTTGGAGGTTGAGGTCCTTGATGGCTAGGGTAATTGATGGTTGCGGTCCTTGATGTTCAAATCCATAATCGTCTCCCTAATCCCGTATTTTGTACTTGTTCATTCTAAGACATGTAAAAAAAGTTGAAATAAAATTTTCATGTTAAAAAAAATAAACTTCAAAAAGTATAAAAATTGGGGGATGGGTCCCAAAAAGTTGGGGGGAGGGGGCCCCTTGGAAGTTGAGGTCCTTGATTCCTAGGGTCATTGATGGTTACGGTCCTTGATGTTAAAATCCATAACCGTCTCACTATTCCCACATTTTGTACTTGTTCATTCTAAGACATGTAAATAAAGTGGAAATAATATTATCATGTTAAAAAAGCAAACTTCGAAAAGTATAAAAATGAAGGACGGGTCCCAAAATGCTGGGGGAGGGGCCCCCTTGGAGGTTGAGTTCCGTGGTGGGTAGGGACCTTGGAGGTTGCAGTCCTTTATTTTCAAATCCAGAATCGTCTCACTAATCCAATAATGTGTACTTGTTCATTCTAAGACATGTAAAAAAAATTTGAAATAAATTTATCACATTAAAAAAGTAAACTTTAAAAACTATAAAAATGGGGAGATGGTTCCAAAAAAGTTGGGTGGAGGGGGCCCCATGGAGGCTAAGGTCCTTAATGGCTAGGGTTATTGATGGTTGCTGTCCTTGATGTTCAAATTCATAATCGTCTCACTAATCCCATATTGTGTACTTGTTCATTCTAAGACATATAAAAAATTGAAATGAAATCATCATGTTAAAAAAATAAATGATTAACTTTTTATATTTACAACACTGCTTAAATGGTACTTGTGTAATATACAAAACACAATCGGGAAGTAAAGCTAGGTTAATTCTTAATGTCATCTTGACACCAACTTTTTAGCATACTCCATTGCCAAAGGCAATATTTTATAACGTCCACATCCCATATTGTGTACATGTCTATTATAACGACCACAGAATTTCACCCCAAATCATCCTCTAAAATGTCTACAACTGTTTCACCCGAATAATCCCTAAAATGTCGTTTAATTTGTTTTGAAATATATTTTTTGGTGTTGGGGTATGCAAAAAGTCGTAAAGTAATGTTGGGAGTGAAAAAAAGATGAGTACTTCAACTTGTAAAACAGGTTTAGGAGGAATATTAAGAAAAGAACTTGTTCGAAAATAATACAATAAAGCCTTTTGAAAAGTATTGCTTGGTGCTGGGGTGTGCAAAAAAATCGTAAAGTAATGTTGGGAGTGAAAAAAAGATGAGTACTTCAACTTGTAAAACAGGTTTAGGAGGAATATTAAGAAAAGAAGTTGTTCTGAAATAATATTATCAAGCCTTTTGAAAAGTATTGCTTGGTGCTGGGGTGTGCAAAAAAGTCGTAAAGTAATGTTGGGAGTGAGGAAAGGTGGGTACTTCAACATGTAAAACAGGTCTGTGAGGAATATTACGAAAAAAAGTTTTTCTGAAATAGTATAATAAAGTCTTTTGAAAAGTATTTGCTTGGTGTTGGGGTATACAAAAAGTTGTAAAGTAATGTTGGGAGTGAAAAAGATGAGTACTTCAAATTGTAAAACAGGTTTATCGTTGATTTCGACCATGAAATTACTTTATTAGAAAATCAAATATTATTAATAAAACCTAATATATTTTAAACATGGGTGTCCTTATTTCCGAAAACTAAGTTCATTTTCCATCAATTTATCTTTATAATCATTGATGATATTGTATGTCAATGCCCTTTTTATTTTGCTAGCGATTTCCCTATCGATTCTCACATTGTGTTCACAAAGGTAACAGTTCTAGCAGGTGTCCATGATATGATTCATTACATTAGTGCAGCAGTTGGCTTTTCTTTTCCCCTTTGCATTCATTTGAATACTAATACCAGAATGAGGGGAATAAGATGTATCAGTAGGTAATGTGTTACTAGAACCAAATGCAAGAAGATTCCCCTCTTCATCAACTATTATTTTTATGTCGGCATTCTCTTTCAACAATATCATCTCCGGTGATGATACTCTTGCATATCCACCGTTTTTACAATGGAAATTCTTGGATACTCCAAAGAAATCTAAACTCTCACCGTCATGAAAACGCACGCATACATTTCCAATAGTGCTACCACTTGTATTTGTTTCATAGTTCAAATACTTCTCCTTGTCAGCATTCAAGACAATAATGACTTTATCATGTGTACACACTTTCCTCGAATCATTCATTTTCACTTTATAAACAAAAATGTGATGCAGATGTCAATCCTGCCAATGTAGAAAAATTACTGATTGAATAAATGCAAAAAAGTAGGTAGTGTCGATAGCCAGGCATAGAGTATCACTGGGAAAGCCGTGCCGTGTTTATGAGCAACCATAGAGAATGATTGGTACAGCCACAAGCATATTTTATGTTATTTTAAGATACGTAAAAAGGTTGAAAAAATATGTTTAAAAAGATAATAAAAAAACTTCAAAAAAAATTATTAAAAAAATGGGGGGATGGGCCTCAAAAAGTTGGAGGGAGGGTCCCCTTGTAGGTTGAGGTCCTTGATGGCTAGGGTCATTAATGGTTGCGGTCCTTGATGTTCAAATCCATAATCGTCTCACTAATCCCATATTGTGTACTTGTTCATTCTAAGACATGTAAAAAAAGTTGAAATAAAATTATCATGTTAAAAAAATTAAACTTCAAAAAGTATAAAAATAGGGGGATAGGTCCCAAAAAGTTGGGGAGGGGGCCTCTTGGAGGTTGCAGTCATTGGTGGCTAGGGTCATTGATGGTTGCGGTCCTTGATGTTCAAATCCATAATCGTCTAGCTAATCCCATATTGTGTACTTGTTCATTCTAAGACATGTAAAAAAATTGAAATAAAATTATCATGTTAAAAAATAAATGATTAACTTTTTATATTGACAACACTTCTTAAATGGTACTTGTGTAATATACAGAACACAATCGGGAAGTAAAGCTAGGTTAATTCTCAATGTCATCTTGACACCAATGGCTCTATTACTTTCAACTTTTTAGCATACTCCATTGCAAAAAACAATATTTATATCGTCCACATCCCATATTGTGTACATGTCTGTTATAACGACCACAAAGTTTCACCCCAAATCATCCTCTAAAATGTCTCAAACTGTTTCGCCCAAATAATCCTTAAAATGTCGATTAATTTGTTTCGCCCAAATAGTCCCCTAAAATGTCGATTAGTCTCTAACGGTTCCTATGTTTGGCAACTGTGCACTGTCACATTTAAAATTCTCAGGAATCTGGTTAAGCAATATATTCAATCTTTATTAATTTCCTTGTATGCTTCATCTGTCCCCCAAGTGAAGCCATAATCATTCCCCTCTGAATCTGTATCACTTAGAAACATCTTAAATTTAGGTTATCCAAGAGATGAATTCAAGAGTCAAGATACGTTATAAGGCTTCGAAATAATAATAATTCCGGAATTTATCGCTAAGCCTAAAGAAAGTGAAGCCTTATTAAAATATAATTTCTACCTCTTTAGAGTCCCGCATAATTCCTAGAATTCAAGTGATGTCACTCCCCTTCGTATTTCTAAGTCTCTGATTGACCTAGAAAGAGGTGTGTAATCTTGCACCGCTAGTAGATCAAAAACGTTGTCATGCTCGTATTCAGTGAGCATATTGCGTCACTCCCGTCAGTATTCTATGCCCATATATGATGTCCCCTCAGAAATGGTGACCGCCTCCCTACTACTGAGATTTAACTTATATAAAAAATTAAAAAAGAGATAATTTAGGCTTGTTTCGTTTTCAAAATAAATAAGATTCTCAGTAAGACTGTTCCTTAGATATTGCTGATAACCCTTTTGATGGTCTTCATGCGGATGAGTAGCGGTTCTGGTCTCTTTTGCCGCAAGGGAAACATCCTGGTTAGCCCCCCCCCCCTGTCTTTCAGATGTTTTCAGGCTAAATTGAAAATATCAATTATTAACAAAATTTTCATTTATTCAAATTCGATTTTTCTTACTTGAAATAGGAAAAGATTTAGGAAAAATGAAAATTACAGATTTAGTTTGCTTTTGCTTACTTTCTACTACGCTCTCTACTTTATTTCAATAGAAATATAGTTTTAAAATTACAAAATGACTATACATGTTAGGTTTTTTATTTGAAATTTTGCCCCTTAAAATTTATGCACCCGGGGCAAGTCTCCCTCTCTCCCCCCTAAAGTACATCTGATGTGCATATTGTATTTTAATTTAATTTGACATCTCCCTTAATATTTCATGAAAGTTATGACTAAATACCCATAACCTAAGTAGGCCTACTAGTAATGGTAGTAGTAGCTGTAGCAGTAGTATTTGTAGTTGTCACAGTGTTATTAGTAGCAGCGGTAGCACGCACATAGTGCCTTTTGGTTAGTTCAAAATCCTCCGCAGCATGTCCCGAGAGTTCAACTTAATGCCCTAAGACCTTCCAGAAGTATTGCTGATACACCCTTTTGACAACCTCTATATACATAAAGTGTTTTGATTTAGTTCAGCATTCCCTCACATTTCCTGGAATTTTCTTTATAATACACTTAGACTTGGTAGTAGTCATGGTTGTGGCAGGAGCAGTAGCAGTAGTAACAGCAGTAGTAGTATGCACATATTGCCTTTAGGGCAACTGAACACCCCCTTCATCATGCCCTGAAAGTTTCGACTTAATACCCCAAGCCGTTTCCGAGATATTGCTAATTTGTCTGTTAACGACCTGTATGCACATAGTGTTTTGATTTAGCTCAACTCTCCCTTCAAGATTCCTTGAAAGCTCCACCTTAATACCCCTAGCCTTTTTTGACCCACGACCAAACATGCTCTCCTTTCCCAATAACAAGTGCCACACATAAACAGGTGGCCGGCGTTTACCCCCTCGGTGATTACCCCCCGCAAAACATCCCCCCGTAAAACAACCCCACCGCGGAAAATATCCCCCGGAAAATACCCCCCCCCCCGCGGAAAACACCCCCCGGAAAATCCCCCATCCCTGCGTAAAATACCCTCCCCCCCCCCCCGCGGATCATTAATAGTCATTTCACAATAGCATCTGAATAATGAGTCAGAAAAGGTAATGTTTTATCTATGTCTGTGAATTCCAGGAAAAGGGAAATTGACTATTTTTAGCCTCATATTCGTAATCGGAAGCATCAGATCTGCAATTAGCAAGACAAAATAGGGATAACAAGTCAACGAGTGTGACAGGGGGGGATGGAGGAATAACAAGACTAAGGCTCTTTCAATCTTATAGATTCAAAGTCCTTGGTTGACTCTGATTTTAACAAGTTGTGGCATAAACTATTTGTGAGACCTGGACTTAATAGACTTTATTTGTGGATACCAAAGTCACCCAACGAACCTCTATATTTAACAGAAACTGTTCAGAGACATTTAAACACCGTTTGAGGTGTTTAGGAGTATTTAACTAGGTACAAATTATTGTCATTAATTATCGTCATTAGGCTTAGTCACCTAAAGAGCCTCTATATTTAACAGAAACTGTTCAGATACATTTAAACACCGTTTGAGGTGCTTAGGAGTATTTAACTAGGTACAAATTATTGTCATTAATTATCGTCATTAGGCTTAGTCACCTAAAGTACCTCTATATTTAACAGAAACTGTTCAGATACATTTAAACACCGTTTGAGGTGTTTAGGAGTATTTAACTAGGTACAAATTATTGTCATTAATTATCGTCATTAGGCTTAGTCACCTAAAGAACCTCTATATTTAACAGAAACTGTTCAGATACATTTAAACACCGTTTGAGGTGTATAGGAGTATTTAACTAGGTACAAATTATTGTCATTAATTATCGTCATTAGGCTTAGTCACCTAAAGAACCTCTATATTTAACAGAAACTGTTCAGATACATTTAAACATCGTTTGACGTGTTTAGGAGTATTTAACTAGGTACAAATTATTGTCATTAATTATCGTCATTAGGCTTAGTCACCTAAAGAACCTCTATATTTAACAGAAACTGTTCAGATACATTTAAACACCGTTTGAGGTGTATAGGAGTATTTAACTAGGTACAAATTATTGTCATTAATTATCGTCATTAGGCTTAGTCACCTAAAGAACCTCTATATTTAACAGAAACTGTTCAGATACATTTAAACATCGTTTGACGTGTTTAGGAGTATTTAACTAGGTACAAATTATTGTCATTAATTATCGTCATTAGGCTTAGTCACCTAAAGAACCTCTATATTTAACAGAAACTGTTCAGATACATTTAAACACCGTTTGAGGTGTATAGGAGTATTTAACTAGGTACAAATTATTGTCATTAATTATCGTCATTAGGCTTAGTCACCTAAAGAACCTCTATATTTAACAGAAACTGTTCAGATACATTTAAACATCGTTTGAGGTGTTTAGGAGTATTTAACTAGGCACAAACTATTGTGTTGACTGTAATGATATTATACTTGCAAATATCCGTGGATCTGTCCTGGTGTTTCATAGCCTGTTTGTTTCCTATTTATAGACTTGCATAGTGGTTATCCCAAGACATTGTTTATCTGTACCATTTAGTTATGAGTTGGCGAGGCCCTTATCAGAGAAAGACCATTCCCTATTGCCAATTTCTCATGGGACGTCATATAGAGACAAAAATACTGCCATAGAGGTAAATTTTGGATTTTGTTATTCTCTTCAATTTTTTCTTTAAGCTATGGTTTTATAAAGAACTTAATAGATTCTCTCTACGTGAAGAATTCGGAAAAAAAAATTTACATTTTGAAGCCAGTGTTCCAGAGCCAGGTGTTCGAAATATTACGTTTATGTAGTTTGAAAAGTGTGATCTTGGTCTGGATATTAATTTAACTTATTGAAATCACAAGAGGACAAACACTTTTCGCAGTCTTTTATAAGTTGACTAAGTTACTCAACAATGTTGCAGATGAAAAATTGAAGTTGTCTTTTGTTTTTATCCAAACAGAAACTTTTGGCAGCTTGCCGTAAAAGGATGGTATATGAAATAAAATCTAAGTTTCTTTGAGAAAATGGTAGCGCATTTCGCAAGCCAAAATTTAGCTGAATTAGGTGATTTGGAGTGAGTTGTAATTGTGATGACTTCCCATTGATCCTATAATACAACTCTGAGCTTGTAATATATCCTGATTTCGACAGTGCTCAGAATTGTTTCGTTTTTTAGGGGGGGGGAGGTTTCCTCCTCACATTGGAGAGTCCTTACAATTGTAACAACTCAATCTTGTTTCAAAATTAAAGAGCACTGTATTTTAAGTTGTTCTTGTTGACCACTAAAAAATTTAATCTAGTTTTAATTCTTCCCATCTTACAGGGAAGGTATGCTGTGAGAAGACTAACATTGCATAGACCTGATATGATAGTTGAAAGAATGAAGAAAAGAAAAATGAGGAAGTTAATAAAGGATGAGTCTATGAAAGTAGAAGGCAAGAAAAATGTGTTTCAGGGAAAAGTAAAGAATTGGAAAATATTAGGCGAAAATTCGCAAAAAAAGAAAAATCCAGTGGCAGTTAGACGAAAGGAACTTTTTTCAAATTTTCCTAACAGGCGCAATATCCCTAAAGTGGGCACTGAAAGTCCCGTGACTAGAGCACAAAAAACTTCCCCTCTCATATCAAGCAGTACCGTAGATCTACCCATGCCTTCCACTGAAATACTTGAAGAAAAAAATATCAACTTAAGAGGAGATGATCATATTTTTGGTGCAAGTTCAGACAATCCATTGATGATTACGAAGGAGCACAATAATAGTAAAACATTCCCCAAAGAAATAAAGGAAGACCCAAAAACAAGTGCTGAAACTAACTTATCAATGGAACGCCACGTTGTTGAAATTTTAGCGGGTAAAGAAATTCCATCATTCATTTATAAAATACCTTTGACCCAACAAGAAGAAGAGGTGGTATCAGATGGAGTAAATAAAGCAGATGAAAATGAACTAGCTAAAGAAACAGAGGCAAAACAACTGTCCAAAGGCCTCGATCCTGTCTCCGATAAAAACTTGAGCAGCAAAATGAAAAATTTGAAGGAGAATAATATTCCTGCCGGGTTTGAAAAAGGCAAGCAACAAAATAAGGCTCAAGAAAACTCCGATGCAAACCAATCAGTTGAGCTTTTTTCGAAAATAGCAGACTCGGATAATTTTGGAACTGTTGATATGGATATAGGAAATGACAAAAAACTTAAAAAGCAAAGGCAGGAAAATGATTTTGTTAATGACTCAAAAAAAGATGAAGCAAATCATGCCAGTCAAGTTGAAAATGGAGTAACTAATATGCCTCTCTTAAAAGCATACAAAAATTATGACAAAAAAACTGGTACTAATAAGGCGAACGACAATACTAAAAATGGAATCAAACTTTCACGTGACAAGGTTGTTCAGAACAAAACAAAAATGGAAATTTCCAGAAAAAAATCCGATAAGAAAAGTCAAGAACAACCGAAGAAAAAGGCCAAGAGTCAAAGAGACCCTGTCAATACCCCAAATGTATTTGACAATCCACTAACAGCCATGATGTTTGGTATGGCTCACTTAGCGACTGGTGCGAATAGTAACATGGAGTTTTTTAAGATGTAAAAAAGCACAGTTGTGATACTGCGTGATTAAACTATAAACTTCATAATGTTAAAAAGACCATACAAATATTTTGAAATAAAACTAACATTTTTTTCTGATTTGAAGTCAATGATTTGCATTCCTTAAAAAAAAAAAAAGCTGGCGAACATTTTAGCCCACAATATGGTCTGAGTTTGGACGATAAACACGAGGAATAATAGATAGGCTATAACCAGAAGCCAAAAAAGGTAGAAAGTCAAAGGTAGGAGTACCTTACATAGCAATAGGTGCCAAATCAGCTTTGTCTGCAGTGACGGATCAAGAGGAGGGGCGAGGGGGCGCGCGCCCCCGTAACGTAGTCTAAAGTAGTGTAGTTTACTTAATTAACACAAGTTTGCGTTAATTAAACTTGCTCCTAACGCAAGTTTATCGGAACAACCTATTTTGTGCCCCCCCCCCTCTCCTAAAAAAATCCTAGATTCACCCCTGTTTGTCTGTGGCCAGTTCATGTTGGTCACATATTTCCTCCTCTATTGTAAAATTGGCAACTGTTTAGTATGATTTAAGTTTCCTTTTGGATATTTTGGCTCGTAATCATACTGACAGAGGCGTCTGTGCTGAATTTTAGATGAGAACAAAAGTGGATACCCTGGTTTTTTATTCGTTTTATATGGCAAATCCATTGGCACCCGTTTCAGCTGAAATCCTTTCGATATCTACTGTATTTGAAGCTTTCTAAAGTCAAGTTCTGTATATGTCCAACAGAAGAAATTTGGGCCATGGAGTCATAGACCCTAAAACGTTTTCTTTGAATGATTTTTAGAGAAAAACCGATAACGTTCTGAAGAGATTTGGACTTGTGCTTCAACTTAGGCATGACTCATCTTGTCCAGTAAAAAGCCTAGTTAAATCCAAAACCGAACCATTGTCGAGAGTGAATTGTTTCGCCCCTGTCCGGTTTTCATTGATTTTAAGTACAGTAATTTCTGGCAGGCCTATATAAGTACATCCTTTAGTACTTCTCGTTCACACGGAGAAGAGTCTATCATCAACCATAATCAAGACCAGATGAACACCATAATCAACATTAGTGATAATTTGAAGCCTTTGAATATTTTTAAGCCTTGGAGTCCTCCTCTCCTAACAAAAGAAAACTTATACCCCATCCCTAGAGACTAACAAGCATTTGCATATTTCAGTGGCGTCTATTCGCAGAAATATAGAAGGGGGCGAAAAGTGTGTTTTTTTAAATCCTGGGGGGCAGTTTTTTTCAATGAAAATACCAAAAAGATCTTATTTTAATGAAAATACCCTGAAAAGGGATTTTTCAAATTCCAAAGGAGAGAATAAGAAAACCGGAGTGAACTTCCCTCTCCCAATATATACCCCGGTACAATTAGTAGGCGATTAAAGAACTGCTAGGTAGAGAAAGGAAATACGTAAGCCTAAAAAGGAAATGTCAAGATCATTTCTATCAAATTTAGTTTCATCCCCGTCGTTCTATCCTAGTTTTTGGATGTAGGGAATTCCCAGAGATGGGGATGTTAGCAACCCCCCTTCCTCCGAGAAGTATCTTATTCGTCTTGAATACTGTATCGTCACGCATTATTATCTGCTCGTGGGGTATCAGGCAAGTAGACAGGAAGGGCAGGTATAAACGAAGAACTTTATTTTCAGAAACTGTTTTTTTCTTTTAAACCCCCCACCCATGGGTGCCCGCAGGGGCAGGGGGGGGGAATTGCCCCCCCTGGAATTTGGACCAGAGTAGGAAGAATTTAACAACTAATCAAAGAAAAAGAATTTCTTATTTTGTTTTGTCTTTAAGAACTGCTATGAAACTTGTTTAGAATCAATTCAGAATTTTCTTCAATTCTTAGATTAACTCGATATAGGTCATTATTTATCTATCTAAAGGAGACCGAAACCGGAACCCAATTTAGGGTGTAGAGTAAATACTCTCAAGGGCATTCTTACGCCCTAGCAATAGTGTGACAAGCTTGATAAAGTCTACTTCATTTTGGCATTAATAAACAAAGAAAGTTTTATTTATAATATAATAATAATAATCTGTATTTAAAAGCCAATTAAAGCCATATACAAAAAAAACAAATACTAAAGAAAAATATTAATTTATAATAATTGTATATTAATGTACATTAATTAATTGAAAACCAAAGTTTTACCGAGGGAAGTAAAGAGCGAAGTTGAAACTTAAAACGGACAAAAATTATTACTTCACAGCCTATTTAATATATATTAATATAACTAGTATAAATAAACCAACTAATTATGTTTCTCTATGCCTTTAGGATTATACTAAACTAGCGCTTTGCTGAAAACACAAAAGTCAAGTATATAAAAAAAACAGGATTATTGATTTAAGAGTTAAAAGTGAGTATGCAGCCTGACAACACTAAACGAATCAATAAAGCTTTTCATAGTCTTTCACCAGTTTCGACATTAGTAACTTTCAGTATACAATTAAAATTATCTTAAAAACATAAGCGTAAAACTAAGTATTTTTTAATAACCGCGAAGTAATTGAACAGCATACAGGAATATTCGATTGATTTATCAAGCAGCATTTTGCTCTAACCAGCTATAATACCAATAGTGGGTAATAGACAGTCTTAAATTGTAAGAAATATACTTTAGTATCACTTGAAATGAAGATCAAATAAGACAAATACGAACTCTGGAAATCCGATTATTTCTCTCTATACAAGAGTGAATTTCAAGCTATGATACAAATTCTAAAGCTAGTCTATAGTCCTAATACTATCAATCATGACATGTCCTTTTAAGAACCAAAATGAGAGCCAGTCATTGGACGGACCCATTGTGCAGAAGTGACACCAAATTAAACGTAAAAAACTAAAGAAAATCCTAAAGTATATTGTTGCTTTATCTTAAAAGGGATTGATAATATATTGATTCTATTAAAAGTGCCTTTAATTGGTTCGCTTTTACTGTACCAAAAGTCCTATATTATTTTGTGTTTTCAGTAAAGCGCGAGTTTTGTATAATCCTAAAAGCATAGGGAAACATAATTAGTTGGTTTATTTATACTAGTTATATTAATTTATATTAAATAGGCTGTGAAGTAAAAATGTTTGTCCGTTTTAAGCTTCAACTTCGCTCTTCACTTCCCTCGGAAAAACTTTTTTTTAAATTAATCTTTGTTCGTTTTTGATTAAAATTTAATGCAGAAACAACACTACCATGATCTTTTTTATTTATAAGGAATAATGTATGCTCGTTTTAAGTGTTAATGTCACTTCTTAGTTTCAGTCGAAAATTTATTTTTAATATAATTTCTAATTATCACCGATCTAGGGGAGATAAGACAGCTCTAAAAAATACTGCAAGCCACCTTGACAGCTAAAAAAATCTTAGTCTATAACATAAACTTCATTATCCATACTTCACAAAACAATACATGTTTTTAAGGAACGTTTGTTTTTCGATGAGCAAAAAGCTGTTTTTACTCGGCCGACTTCGCCTGAAAAAGCCATAATGAAGACAGGGCTTTATAAATCACCTACCGACTAGCAGAAAATAGAAGGCTTCTGTAACAAAAGAAAGCCTTTTAAGGGATCGTTTAAAATTTTATATTTATACTTAATCGCTTTTTATAAATTTCACTTGATAGCTCATTCCCACAAAGTGCACTTTCGGTTGTTTCCCCAATTTTTTTAAATGAAACAAGTGCCTTTTCCAATGAAATGACCAAAAAAAAGGTGATTTCAAAACCTAAGCAAGAGCAAAAACTAAGGGGGCAAGGACGTCCCTTTCCCTCAATTACCACCGTTAGAACTAGCACACAGGCTTCATCACAGAGTGAAGTTTGAAGGTTCTATTCAAAACTGTTGATCAATCAAGCTTAATTTTTGGTAGATGTTTAGTTGAAAAGTTTTTAGTTTTAGTTAATTTGCTTTCGCAATAATCTTTTAGTTTTAATATGACTAGTTGATTTAAGAAACTTACTAAGAGGGTCTGGATGGGGAGTATATATGAGGGGATCTTACAAGCCTCCAGTTAAGGGCTTTGGACCATAATTATTGCAATGGTACAGTTTTATGCTTCCAAACTCTTCCACTTAAGAAGTGGTACCAAAAGTGCCATTTTTCGTGCTACATGGCACTTTTGGATGGTAAAATTGATGTAAAGCACGTAGATATGAGTAATAGGTTTAAAATCTGCCTTCCCGGGATATGCCTTAAAAATGAGTGCCATTAAACATCACTTTTTAAAGTTCTGCTAGCCCATTAGCCCCACACTGTAAAAAAAAATCGTTTGAGATTCAACAAAAATTGTTTGTAATGTTTATCACAAACAAAATTTGAATTTCTTTAACTGAAATTGAATATTGGAGACCGTTTTGGAATTCCATGGTCATTATTGAATTTCCAATTTGTTGAGAAACAAAAATGTTGAATTTCCATACCCGAATTGAATTTTCAGATTGTTGACAAAACATTATGTTGGATTTTAAAATCCTTATTGGGTTTCTATCTTGTTTGCTGGATTTCCCGTTCTTTTATTGGATTTCCATCACTAGCGTTGTTCAATTTCCTAGGTCTACAGTCTAATATCTAGTTTTAAGGATTCAGTTTCCCTTTCTTCTTTCTGAAGCATCAATAAATACAAAAAATAATCTCATTTATTTTAAAAGAGCAGAAAATTACAACAACAAATTTCTCCCAGATAATATGATAGTAGTAATCTAAGTTATACTTTGCTTAGACATATAGCAATCTCCATGTTATTCTACGTTCCATGGAAGCTTTCCAAGGCAGATTACCAGACTGGTTATTTGGCAGTGTATAATGTAGTCAAACATGTTTCGAGAGTATTATCGTAATTATATAACTTAAGCAGACAGGTTTTTTTCTGTTAATCTATGGAATTTGCTTGGGGGTATAGCAATTCCCATCCTATGATTACCAGACTGGTTGGCTATCATGTTTTTCCGAACTTTCTAGGACGGGGGTAAGTATTTAGTTTAAATAATTCTAGGAGGAATTGAGTTTTGTGGCTGGTGTGGAAAAATGGTACTTGTTAAATATTCGGGTAGACATACGACTAAGAAACGCTTCCCTATAAATAGGGCTATTGTGTTTTTCTGAACTTTCTAGGGCGGGGGTAACTATTTAGTTTAAATAATTCTAGGAGGAGTTGAGTTTTATGGATGGTATGGAAAAATGGTACTTGTTAAATATTCGGGTAAACATACGACTAAGAAACGCTTCACTATAAATAAGGCTATCGTGTTTTTCCGAACTTTCTAGGGCGGTGGTAACTATTTAGTTTAAATAATTCTAGGAGAAATTGAGTTTTATGGATGGTATGGAAAAATGGTACTTGTTAAATATTCGGGTAGACATACGACTAAGAAACGCTTCACTATAAATAAGGCAATCGTGTTTTTCCAAACTTTCTAGGGCGGGGGTAACTATTTAGTTTAAATAATTCTAGGAGGAATTGAGTTTTATGGATGGTATGGAAAAATGGTACTTGTTAAATATTCGGATAAACATACGACTAAGAAACGCTTCACTATAAATAAGGCTATCGTTTTTTTCCGAACTTTCTAGGGCGGGGGTAAGTATTTAGTCTAAATAATTCTAGGAGGAATTGAGTTTTGTGGCTGGTGTGGAAAAATGGTACTTGTTAAATATTCGGGTAAACATACGACTAAGAAACGCTTCACTATAAATAAGACTGTTGTGTTTTTCTGAACTTTCTAGGGCGGGGGTAACTATTTAGTTTAAATAATTCTAGGAGGAATTGAGTTTTATGGATGGTATGGAAAAATGGTACTTGTTAAATATTCGGATAAACATACGACTAAGAAACGCTTCACTATAAATAAGGCAATCGTGTTTTTCCTAACTTTCTAGGGCGGGGGTAAGTATTTAGTTAAAATAATTCTAGGAGGAATTGAGTTTTGTGGCTGGTGTGGAAAAATGGTACTTGTTAAATATTCGGGTAAACATACGACTAAGAAACGCTTCACTATAAATAAGGCTGTTCTGTTTTTCTGAACTTTCTAGGGCGGGGGTAACTATTTAGTTTAAATAATTCTAGGAGGAATTGAGTTTTATGGATGGTATGAAAAAATGGTACTTGTTAAATATTCGGGTAAACATACGACTAAGAAACGCTTCACTATAAATAAAGCTATCGTGTTTTTCCGAACTTTCTAGGACGGGGGGGAGGTAACGATTTAGTTTAAATAATTCTAGGAGGAATTGAGTTTTATGGATGGTATGGAAAAATGGTACTTGTTAAATATTCGGGTAAACATACGACTAACAAACGCTTCACTATAAATAAGGCTATCGTGTTTTTCCGAACTTTCTAGGGCAGGGGTAAATATTTAGTTTAAATAATTCTAGGAGGAATTGATTTTTGTGGGTGGTACGGAAAAATGGTACGTGTTAAATACTCGGGTAAACATTCGACTATAAATAAGGCTATTGTGTCTTTCTGAAATTTCTGTGAGATGCGGGGGTAAGTATTTAGTTTAAATAATTCTAGGAGGAATTGAGTTTTGTGGCTGGTGTGGAAAAATGGTACTTGTTAAATATTCGGGTAAACATACGACTAACAAACGCTTCACTATAAATAAGGCTATCGTGTTTTTCCGAACTTTCTAGGGCGGGGGTAACTATTTAGTTTAAATAATTCTAGGAGGAATTGAGTTTTATGGATGGTATGGAAAAAATGGTACTTGTTAAATATTCGGGTAAACATACGACTAAGAAACGCTTCATTATAAATAAGGCTATCGTGTTTTTCTGAACTTTCTAGGGCGGGGGTAACTATTTAGTTTAAATAATTTTAGGAGGAATTGAGTTTTATGGATGGCATGGAAAAATGGTACTTGTTAAATATTCGGGTAAACATACGACTAACAAACGCTTCACTATAAATAAGGCTATCGTGTTTTTCCGAACTTTCTAGGGCGGGGGTAACTATTTAGTTTAAATAATTCTAGGAGGAATTGAGTTTTATGGATGGTATGGAAAAAATGGTATTTGTTAAATATTCGGGTAAACATACGACTAAGAAACGCTTCATTATAAATAAGGCTATCGTGTTTTTCCGAACTTTCTAGGGCGGGGGTAAGTATTTAGTTTAAATAATTCTAGGAGGAATTGGGTTTTGTGGCTGGTGTGGAAAAATGGTACATGTTGAATATTTGGGTAAACATACGACTAAGAAACGCTTCACTATAAATAAGGCTATTGTGTTTTTCTGAACTTTCTAGGACGGGGGTAACTATTTAGTTTAAATAATTCTAGGAGGAATTGATTTTTATGGATGGTATGGAAAAATGGTACTTGTTAAATATTCGGGTAAACATACGACTAAGAAACGCTTCACTATAAATAAGGCTATCGTGTTTTTCCGAACTTTCTAGGGCGGGGGTAACTATTTAGTTTAAATAATTCTAGGAGGAATTGAGTTTTGTGGCTGGTGTGGAAAAATGGTACTTGTTAAATATTCGGGTAAACATACGACTAAGAAACGCTTCACTATAAATAAGGCTATTGTGTTTTTCTGAACTTTCTAGGGCGGGGGTAAGTATTTAGTTTAAATAATTCAAGGAGGACTTTAATTTGGTGGGTGGTACGGAAAAATGGTACGTGTTAAATATTCGGGTAAACATTCGACTACACACACACACACACACACACACACACACACACACACACACACACACACACACACACACACACACACACACACACACACACACACACACACACACACACACAC
>CM051275.1:24068594-24206094 GCA_027921565.1 Artemia sinica
TTTAATAGACATTCTAAACTTTCGATATGCTAGCTTACTCTAAAAATAATGAACACATAACAATGTAATGCATAATATATTTTTAATGAAATAATGTCATGTAGAATATTAATACAAAAAATGTATATTATTATACATTATTAATATCAATGAACAACTTTGGACATTTTGAATATGTTCCATAAATTGGTTCACCATCTTCTCTCTTGATACTATAGCTATTGTCTTCTCTTACTTCGTAATCAGTAGAATAAGCATTATTCAATTTTGACTCATACACAATTTTTATAGGTGTGTCATCGACAGGGTTAATATGCTTTTCGTCTTTGATATTATTTGATTCATTGACTGTTTGATCAATGGCAGTAACGTTTGCTGGTACTTTGTTTTTCATTGATTCATCTTTATATTCCTTAGTGATATTTTCTGCCAATGCCCTTTTTATTTTTCTAGCAATTTCATTGTCTATTATCACACTATTTTTACACAGGTAACAGTTCCGGCACGTAGACAGGATATGGTTTATGATATTAGTAGAAGAGTAGGCCTTTCTTTTCGTCTTTGCTTTCATTTGAATGCTAATACCCGAAAGCTGAGGATATGGTTTAACACTGGGTAACATGTTACCACAAGCACTAGCAAGAAGATGCCCCTCTTTATAAACTATTATTTTTATGTTGGCATTCTCTTTGAGTGCAATCATCTCCGGAGATCTCAATCTCGCATATCCACCATCATAAGAGTTGAATTTTTTTGGTACTCCAAAGAAATTCAATTTCTTACTGTCATGACAATGCACGCATACGTTTCTGATAGTGCTACCACTTGTACTTATTTCATAGTTTAAATACTTCTCCTTGTCAGCATTCAATGCTACAATAACACTATCATGTGAACACACTTTCTTAAAATGCTTCATCTTCACTTTTTTAGAGATATTAGTTATGTGTTTATCGTTCCACTGTGTAAAAAATACTGATTTAATACATGCAATAAACTAGGTAGTGTCGATAACCGGCCATAGAGCAATAGTGGGAAAGCCACATCGTATCTCTGGGCAAGCATAGAGTACAATTGTTAGAGCCATAAAAATATATGTCGAGGAGGTATCATTAGCAATAACCTACTTCTAATGAAGCATATCAAGTCACCTGTTTACCGGGTACTAAATAACTACCATTTTTACTCCCCCTAGCATTATATTGGCTTACACTGAAAATAATTGAACGGAAAAAATTAAAGCCCGATAAATATTTAGTAGTTGGTGTGACAAACACAGCGCAACGTTTAGCTAGATAAGAAGAAGAAGAAGAATACGGAGAATTAATAGTCTTTTGTTCACCATTTTACATGAATAAACTGATTTAGTCGAGGGAATGAATCCTTATTCTAGAAGTCCTATTCCTACAAGTTAAGTTAGAATAAAAGAATGAGGCAATTATATTGGCTTACACTGAAAATAATTGAACAGAAAAAATAAAACCCCGATAAATATTTACTAGTTGGTGTGACAAACACAGAGCAACGTTTGGCTAATAGCTATAAAATACAATAAAAAAAAAATATCTGTCGAGGAGGTATCATTAGCAATAAACTATTTCTAATGAAGCATTTCAAGTCACCTGTTTACGGGGAAACTAAATAACTACCATTTTTACCCCCCCCCTCAAAACTTAATTTACCCCACACATACCATTTTTTCCGCATCAGCCACAAAACTCAATTCCTCCTAGAATTATTTAAACTAAATACTTACCCCCGCCTCTCACAGAAAGTTCAGAAAGACACAATAGCCTTATTTATAGTCGAATGTTTACCCGAATATTTAACACGTACCATTTTTCCGTACCACCCACAAAACTCAATTCCTCCTAGAATTATTTAAACTAAATAGTTACCCCCGCCCTAGAAAGTTCAGGAAAACACAATAGCCTTATTTATAGTGAAGCGTTTCTTAGTCGTATGTTTACCCAAATATTTAACAAGTACCATTTTTCCACACCAGCCACAAAACTCAATTCCTCCTAGAATTATTTAAACTAAATAGTTACCCCCGCCCTAGAAAGTTCGAAAAAACAAGATAGCCTTATTTATAGTGAAGCGTTTCTTAGTCGTATGTTTACCCGAATATTTAACAAGTACCATTTTTCCATACCATCCATAAAACTCAATTTCTCCTAGAATTATTTAAACTAAATAGTTACCCCGTCCTAGAAAGTTCGGAAAAACACGATAGCTTTATTTATAGTGAAGCGTTTCTTAGTCGTATGTTTACCCGAATATTTAACAAGTACCATTTTTCCATACCATCCATAAAACTCAATTCCTCCTAGAATTATTTAAACTAAATAGTTACCCCCGCCCTAGAAAGTTCAGAAAAACACAATAGCCTTATTTATAGTGAAGCGTTTCTTAGTCGTATGTTTACCCAAATATTCAACACGTACCATTTTTCCACACCAGCCACAAAACTCAATTCCTCCTAGAATTATTTAAACTAAATAGTTACCCCCGCCCTAGAAAGTTCGGAAAAACACGATACCCTTATTTATAGTGAAGCGTTTCTTAGTCGTATGTTTACCCGAATGTTTAACAAGTACCATTTTTTCCATACCATCCATAAAACTCAATTCCTCCTAGAATTATTTAAACTAAATAGTTACCCCCGCCTTAGAAAGTTCGGAAAAACACGATAGCCTTATTTATAGTGAAGCGTTTCTTAGTCGTATGTTTACCCGAATATTTAACAAATATCCATTTTTCCACACCAGCCACAAAACTCAATTCCTCCTAGAATTATTTAAACTAAATACATACCCCTGCCTCTCACAGAAAGTTCAGAAAGACACAATAGCCTTATTTATAGTCGAATGTTTACCCGAATATTTAACACGTACCATTTTTCCATACCATCCATAAAACTCAATTCCTCCTAGAATTATTTAAACTAAATAGTTACCCCCCGTCCTAGAAAGTTCGGAAAAACGCGATAGCTTTATTTATAGTGAAGCGTTTCTTAGTCGTATGTTTACCCGAATATTTAACAAGTACCATTTTTCCATACCATCTATAAAACTCAATTCCTCCTAGAATTATTTAAACTAAATAGTTACCCCCGCCCTAGAAAGTTCAGAAAAACACAACAGCCTTATTTATAGTGAAGCGTTTCTTAGTCGTATGTTTACCGGAATATGTAACAAGTACCAATTTTCCACACCAGCCATAAAACTCAATTCCTCCTAGAATTATTTAAAATAAATACTTACCCCCGCCCTAGAAAGTTCGAAAAAACACGATAGCCTTATTTATAGTGAAGCGTTTCTTAGTCGTATGTTTATCCGAATATTTAACAAGTACCATTTTTCCATACCATCCATAAAAATCAATTCCTCCTAGAATTGTTTAAACTAAATAGTTACCCCCGCCCTAGAAAATTCAGAAAAACACAACAGTCTTATTTATAGTGAAGCGTTTCTTAGTCGTATGTTTACCCGAATATTTAACAAGTACCATTTTTCCACACCAGCCACAAAACTCAATTCCTCCTAGAATTATTTAAACTAAATACTTACCCCCGCCCTAGAAAGTTCGGAAAAACACGATAGCCTTATTTATACTGAAGCGTTTCTTAGTCGTATGTTTATCCGAATATTTAACAAGTACCATTTTTCCATACCATCCATAAAACTCAATTCCTTCTAGAATTATTTAAACTAAATAGTTACCCCCGCCCTAGAAAATTCGGAAAAACTCGATAGCCTTATTTATAGTGAAGCGTTTCTTAGTCGTATGTCTACCCGAATATTTAACAAGTACCATTTTTCCATACCATCCATAAAACTCAATTCCTCCTAGAATTATTTAAACTAAATAGTTACCCCCGCCCTAGAAAGTTCGGAAAAACACGATAGCCTTATTTATAGTGAAGCGTTTCTTAGTCGTATGTTTACCCGAATATTTAACAAGTACCATTTTTCCATACCATCCATAAAACTCAATTCCTCCTAGAATTATTTAAATTAAATAGTTACCCCCGCCCTAGAAAGTTCAGAAAAACACAATAGCCTTATTTATAGTGAAGCGTTTCTTAGTCTTATGTTTACCCGAATATTTAACAAGTACCATTTTTCCATACCATCCATAAAACTCAATTCCTCCTAGAATTATTTAAACTAAATACTTACCCCCGTCCTAGAAAGTTCGGAAAAACATGATAGCCAACCAGTCTGGTAATCATAGCATGGGAATTGCTATACCCCCGAGCAAATTCCATAGATTAACAGAAAAACCAGTCTGCTTAAGTTATATAATTACGATAATACTATGTTTGACTACATTATACACTGCCAAATAACCAGTCTGGTAATCTTCCTTGGAAAGCTGCCATGGAACATAGAATAACATGGAGATTGCTATATGTCTAAGCAAAGTATAACTTAGATTACTACTTATGATACCTCTTAACGGCTGCATTTTTTCATGGTGAAAATCAGTAAATCAATGGCGTAGTAGCAGGCCGACAGAAGACACTTGAGTAAAAAATATCTTCCAATCAGGAAAACAGTGACACTCGGACCTGAAGTGAAGATGAAATCAAATCGAGGCACAAATAAAAGAAAGACTTCCCCCCTCTTTTCTACCTCCAGAGGTGAACAGTTGCAATAATAATGCTACGAATCCTGTCTTTTCTGAATACCTTTGACTTACTCATCAGATCTCATCAAATCTCTTGTTCACCGCCTCATTAAATTTGTGTATTATAAAATTGAAACCTTACAAAATAGATCTTCTGCTTAGATGAAGTACAACAAAATTGTTTTCAGCTTCACAATTTTGCTCCATCCCAATTTATAAGGTTTTAAATATATGCAAATACATTTACTAAGTTTGGAAGAAAAAAAACAGTGATATTGCTTAAAATTCTACTCAAATAACAGGAATTGCATTTTTGGAACTAAACCTTGAGAAAAAGAAACTGATAACCGAAGATTAAGGTAAAATGTTGTTTTCTCAAAATTTCACTAAGCATAGACCTGTCATGTAGGCAAATTTAAAGATCCTCTAGAGAGAGAAGGAGTGGAGGTAGGTACTTCAAAATACCTTCCCGGGACATACTTTGATACTTATGTACTATCTGGAACACATGCGCTATATTATATAGGGAAGATGCGGGTTTCTTTCGAAACGGGTTTCTTTCAATAGAGAACTGGATTGTAAAGCGTGGTTTGTTATTGGGTTTACAATATTTAAACTATTGTTTTATGAGGTTTAGGGGGGAAAAAGGTACCTAGGTTTGGTAAGGTATTTAATATATGCTATGCTTTACCCCCCCCCCATAATGTGCGAATATATAGCCGAAATTTGTTTCTAAACTATTATATTTTTACCCTATTTTGTTTTCCTTCATTAGCATCAACCAAACTTTATTTTTCGCGTGTGTTCCAGATAGTACATAATTACCCATACTTTAGCCTGTAGACCCATCCCTGAAAGTTTTATTTTCCTAACCTAACCCCTTTCCAAGTTAGCCAAAAGTAGCTAAAGTAGAATTGGTACTGTTCTACTAGCTGTAAGCCACGCAAGATAGATGATAAAAGAAACTAGTCAAACAGGTTCTCTAAACGGAGAATTGAATGGCAAACAGTGGTTTCTAACTGTGTTTACAATATTTAAACTTTAGTTTTTAGGGTTTAGGGGGAAAAAAGGTACCTAGGTTAGTTTAAATATTTAATATATGTTATGCTTTACCCCCCCCCCTAATGTGCAAATACATAACGGAATTTTGTCTTTAAACTGTTATATTTTTATCCTGTTTTCTTTTATTTCATTAGCATTAACCGAACTTCACTTCTTGCATGGTTTACAGCTAATAGAATAGTACCGTAGAATTTTACCAAACTATTTTTTATTTATAAAAATGTACTATCTTATCCATTTTAGGAAACACAAGACACAGCTATTTATATTAATAAATTAAACCGAATACTTACCTTCACAATCAGAATGTTTTCTCTCTGATCTGAATGCCCGCTAGGTAAAATCGTCGCTTCGTCGTTTGAAGGTCTAAACATTAAATCTACTTCTGTATTATATGTTTGTAGGTAGTTGAAAGAGATGATTTTTTGTTTGTTTGTCAAATTGATCTTAAATCATAACATTCGAAAACAAAATAAGAGACAAATTAGGTCTTGGGAGGAGGTTAAGTTGCCCTCCAATCTTTACGGTCTCTTAAAAAGGACATTAGAACAAATAAACATCAAACAGAAACATATCCGTGATCAGTCTTCTGGCAAAAACATTAATTCCACATTTGTGCAGATAGGAGATCATAACCCCCACAATAACATTTTCTGATATGCTGAATCTGAAGGTCTGATTTACATTAAGATTTATTGACTTTTTTTTTTGGGGGGGGGGGGGGGGTTTCTCCCTTTTTCGACAATCGTTTCCCTGTTTTCAAATCCCTTCTTCTTCTGAGGCTTGGAGCCTTTGGTGGGTGGATATTAAACGTAATGAAATTTACATATTTGCAATCTGCATAAAAACCCAATTCTTAGCAATTGTTATCAAAATTTCATTTTTGAATTTCGGTTACAATTGAGCTGAGTCGCTCCTTAATTACATTTTAACAGTGTGAACTGTTTGATAAAATTTATTGGGTTAACGTCGTATTTTTTAATTAATCCTTTAGTAAACCGGCACGATTCATGCTATGAAAGAGTAGTATTTCTGAGTCCAGTTGAAAAGTGCACCATTTTAGAAAATCCTCTTTTTTGGGGAGGCTTTTGGTTCATTTATGTGTACGTAAGGAACCGAAATACCCTTACATGCGTCTTCTTTTCTTCGATATATTGGCTTACTTGGTTATTCAGCGTAAGCAGCAATTTATGGCAAATCCAGGGAAGAATTTTTTTTGAAACGCTTTTTGGGTCTCATTCCAAAAATGGCGTTCATCGCAAAAACATAAGTTGTTCCCATAAAAGGATTTTCGTTCTTAATTAGAAAAAATTGAATTCAGAAAGCAATATATTTTCACCGTTAGTACTGTTAAGGTTAGGGTAGCATCTCTAGAAATTTTCTACCTACAGAAACTCACAAAAAATGTATTTAAATAAACCGATTGTAAAAGTTAAAAGATAATTTTTGTACATAAATTTCTGCGTGTTCATTTTGCAGACAAGAAAGCTCAACTTATTTCAAAGTAAAGATATATTTCCTTATTTTTATAATTATCTTTTCATACTCAAAATTCGATTAGCATTTCACTTTTTCTGCTACAACTCAAATATTTGAATTGAACTTGTACTGAACATATTGCATTCAATGGTCCTATAGTCAAATTTAAAATGATATTCAAGAAACTTTAAACTACTGCTGAAGTTGAAACCGTGTAGATTGATATAGTCTATTTACGGTGAAAATTACATTTTTTCTACTGAAAAGTACATAAATCATAATAATTTCAATAATTTGTTGGAATGCAATAAGCAAGTCACAATTTCAAAAGAAAAATTGGATTTTTTTTTACTTGTTTCAAACAAGTTGCTTACTTGCTTATTTAATTCAAACAAGTTGTTTGAATTAAATAAGCAAGTCACAATTCCAACAGAAACTTTGGATGTTTTTTTGACTTGTTTGAATTCGAGCAAAACATTTTGTTGGAAATCAATTTTTTATTACAGTGCAGCTTTTCCACTTAAGATAACACCAAAAGTGCCGTTTTTAGAGCCATTTGAACTTGATGATGGTGGAATTTATATGAAAGACGTAGATATGTGCAGTATCTTTTATATGAGTTATAAAAGATCTACCAACGATGTTCGGGTAGCCTGCTAGTGCCACCCTTTGAGAAATAGCACAAAAAGTGCCATTTTAGTGCCATATGGCACTTGCAGATGGCAGAATTTAAAAAAGCATGTAGATATGACAAATAGCTTTTGAATGAGCCATTAAGAATCTCTTTATGATATTCTGGTAGCCCGCTAGACCTGCTGAAAAAAAAAAAAAAAAAAAAAAAAAAAAAAAAAAAAAAAAAAAAAAAAAAAAAAAAAAAAAAAAAAAAAAAAAACGGGAGACAGATCAGTGCTACCGATGCAAAAAATTTAATTTTCCTTATTGTTCAAGGAGGGGGGCTGTAACTTCGCCGTATAAGGTTTTGACCATGTTGATTCCAATGGTACACTTTCCATTTTGATATGACGCCATTTTCGAGGGGTGTGAGGCTTCTTTTTCGAAATCAACATAAATTTCTTTTCACAAAAAAATTTTACCTTTAAGACGAACCGAAATGATAATTAACGTTCCTGAGTCAGTGTTAGATGGAAATTTTTTTTCACTAGGCAGTTTTTTTTCAAAACGCTTTTTTAACTTTTGGTTACTATGGGCTGTGGTTCGCTCTTTACTAGGGTGCAGCTGCCGCTGCAACCATGATACCTTGCCGGGACATGCTTTAAAAAAATGAGCCTAGAAAATGACTGAAAAAAAACGACAGCGGATACCGATATTCCCAATACGATACATGCGATACCAATACGCGAGATACCGATGCGTGTGATATCGATACGCAGATAGTAGGGAGAGGGTAACCATTTCAAACTATACAATATCATTGACCTCCAATGAGCTAGAATACCGGGATAACAAGGTGATATCATCAGATAAGGAAATTTCACATCGTGAACATTCTTATCAGGGAGTTAGAAATACTGACGGGACATGATATCTGTTTGACACAATTTCTCCAAGAGATATGTTTATAAATTTGGAAGTTTCATGAGAATCTAAAAATGTATCCGTGCACAGTTGCCAGAACATAGGAAACGTCAGAGATTAATTGACACTTTAGGGGATTTGAAAGTAGAAACGAAAAAGGTAAGGCATCTCAGGGAATGCTAACTCTATTAAGAGATACATATTATTTTTGATTTTGGTGGTACTCGAGTGTGTTCTTTATAATACACAAGTACCATCGAGCTGTGTTGTCAATATAAAATATGTAATAAAATAGATCGAAATTTGTGACTTAACGCTAAAAAAGTTGAAAGTAATAGAC
Organism: Artemia sinica; assembly: GCA_027921565.1. Taxonomy (NCBI): domain Eukaryota; kingdom Metazoa; phylum Arthropoda; class Branchiopoda; order Anostraca; family Artemiidae; genus Artemia; species Artemia sinica. Next base: position 24,077,647 of record CM051275.1, read on the forward strand.
TCATCAAGATGACCTGGCTTTACTTCTCGACTGTGGTTGCCATAATAGACAAGTACACAATATTGGATTAGTGAGACGACTATAGATTTGAACCATCAAGGACCGCAAGCATCAATGACCTCAACCTCCAAGGGTCCCCTCTCCCCAACCTCCTAGGGGCTCCTTCCTCCATGACCTCAACCTCCAAGGGTCCAATCTCCCCAACCTCCTAGGGGGCCCTTCCTCCAACTTTTTTTGAGGATACCCCTCAATTTTCAATAATGAGACTCCATTAGGAGTTAAAAATGTGTAAGAAAAAAGTTATCAGAACGTCATTTCTGACCTCATCTTTTAGAACTTAGACAAGCAGATGCTTTGAACATCCAATTCTGATACTTTTTGCCTAAAATTATCAAATATGTCATTTAGAATGTTATCCTTTTTTTTCAAAAAGTCCCCCGTGGCCTAAAATGTTTCCTCATTATGACTTTTTTATTTACTAACCTTAGCACATCAGCTATTCATGCAAACATTCACCAATAAAATCCATATTAAAAGAAATTACCAGCACTTTAAAAATTAAGACAAATCGAAACATCTATTTTCAAAGCACATTTTCTCATCGACTACATTAAATGTCTGCTGGCTAGATACAGGTTGAAAATAGTTTACAAAACGTTGAATATTTCTTTGTTCCTAAGTGACGCGCTTGAGACACAGAAATTAAAAAGTACAAAAAGGTTTTTCAGCTAGAGCAGGGAACAAGTTTAAAACTTAAAATAAATATAATTACTCTCTATTTGTACAAAACTTCTGGCTGTTTTCCAAATCACACCCGGACCTATCCAAGATATAATTTGAGGTGTCGTCCCCTTAAAATCCTGATTAATTGCATTTAAAACATGTAAATAAATAACGATATTTAAGATATAGTAAAATGGATTGTAAAAACATGAAAATAGGGGGGACAAGGAAATGTCAGACAAATTTAGTAACTGTATTTAGTGATTTAATGAGCTTAGGCTTATAAATAATGCCTAAAAAGACATATTTTTAGCCTTATGTAAATTTGAGGTAACGAGATGACTTCTTTATTCGAATATTCTCGTTTTTTTTTTGTTGCAGTTGTCTTTTTTTTGTTCAACTTGATATGAATTCTGAAACAAGTTGACAGTTGAAATTTCTTGGTGACTAAAGATTTTTTTTTCTTCTAAAAGGCGTAATATATGAATATTCTCAGGCTCTTTGCTTTTGAAGGATAACATTAAACCTAAGGAAATTTATGTATTTGGAATAAGCATACAGAGCCAATCATTTTTATGTATCTATTGTTATTAAAATTCATTTTTTAGAGCTATGGTTACTTTCGGGCCGAGTCGCACTTTACTTTCACATTGTTCCAAAAAACTGTTTAAAATTATTTTTTTGTTGTAGTTTTGTTTTTTTTTGTTCAACTTGATAGGAATTCTGAAACAAGTTGGCAATATTTTTTTCTTCTAAAAGGTGTAATATAGGAATATTCTCTAGCTCTTAGCTTTTGACGGATAACATTAAACTTAAGGAAATTTATGTGTTTGGAATCAGCATACAAAGCCAATCGGGTTTGTGTTAGGAATATAATGTGTGTAAGCGTACGAAACAGATCTCAAGATGTTTTTCAATGGTTTTATTTTATCATTTCAACGGTCCCAGGGAGATAGGGGATGATCTTAGCCTGTCATAGGAGTGTGTTGTCTGAAATCTATGATTTGAGATGTTTGGTTTACTTTTTTAGACTTTTCTTAGCTAGGTTTCTTAACCTTTCGTAGAAGTGAGATGCATAAAACTCATGATTCGGGTTGTCTAGTTTGCTATTTTTGAAGTTTCTGAGCTAGATTTCATAACCTTTCATAGGTGTATGTCTGGTTTTATTAATAATATTTGATTTTCTAGTAAAAGTGGGTTTTAATTTTCATACATAAGAACACCCTTATTTAAAATACATCTGATTTTATTGATAAAATTTGATTTCCTTTAATAGTTGGGTACATTTTTGCATATTTTTAAATAAAGTTGGGTTATAGTTTTCAGAAATATGAACATTCCCAGTTTAAAATACATCTGATTTTATTAATAACGTTTTCTTAGCTAGGTTTCTTAACCTTTCGTAGGTGTATGTCTGGTTTTATCAATAATATTTGTCCTAAATATGTTTTACAAGTTAAAGTACTCATCATTTTTCACTCCCAACATTACTTTACGACATTTTGCAGGAGCCTTCAGATAATAATTTTAGCCATTAACTTCATGATTTCCATCAACTCTCTATTACGCTTACTATAAAATTTTTAAAAATTGTTTGAAACCATTTTTTTAAAAATACAATAATATTAATAACATGGTTTTTTCACTATTTTTACATAATGATTCAAGCCATTATCGCTATTATATTCCACTGTCTCCTTTAAAAAATCTTGTAGTGCACGTATATCCGTACTCACACTATATACTTGGTCAATATTATCCCTTTTATACGCGTAGAATTTAAAGAAGTGAAGAGGGAAAGACAATAACTAGTTGCTCTTCAATAACTAGAGAATAGTGATGAATAGTTCAAACGATCTAAAACTTTTTGTTTTTGTTTTGTTTTATTGTTTAAAAAGAAGTAAATTGTCAAACATAGTCAAAATGAAATCTCTTAGTTTGGTTGATGTATGGACCTTTCAACTATGCCGGACAAAAAAAATAACTAGTTGAAGGTGTCTTTAAATTCTTCTTGAATCAAGAGATGATCAGTGTCCAAAATTATTTTGGACAGACGAAACAGTTTATTCATCCCCCTTCCCCCACCTCCCGAAGAAAAAATGATAAAATAGCGTAGATGTCGAATAAAATGCAACAATCTTTTTCGATAAGAAATTGAAAATATTTTGAAACTAAAGAAAACCTTAAAAGAAGTGAATTGTAAAACAAAGTCAAAAAGAAATCCTATAGTTTGTCTGAGGTAAGGACCTTTCAACTATGCAGGACAAAAAATAACTAGTTGAAACTGTGTTTAAATTCTTGATCAACATGAACTCGAAAACATTTTGAAACTAAAGAAAACCTTAAAGGAAATAAATTGTCAAGAGATGCTCAGTGGCCAAAATTATATTGGACTGATGAAATAGCTTATTCATCCCCCTCCCCCCCCCCGAAAAAATGATAGAATAATGTAGATGTCGATTAAAAATGCAACTATCTTTTTCAATAAGAAATCGAAAACATTTTGAAACTAAAGAAAACCTTGAAAGAAGTAAATTGTCAAACAAAGTCAAAATGAAATCTCTTAGTTTGTCTGAGGTATGGACCTTTCAACTATGTCGGACAATAAAAAAATAACTAGTTGAAGCTATGTTTAAATTCTTCATCAATATGAAATCGAAAACATTTTGAAACTAAAGAAAACCTTAAAAAGAAGTAAATTGTCAAACAAAGTTCAGATATTTCAATTTAAGAAGCTATTGCTTTTCTTTGGAAGTTCAATATTTCAATCAAGAGATGGTCAGTGTCCAAAATTATTTTGGAAAGATGAAATAGCTTATTCATCCCCCCCCCCCAAAAAAAAAGATATAATAATGTAGGTGACGATTAAAAATGCAAGCACCTTTTTCAATAAGAAATCAAAACAGTTTGAAACTAAAGAAAACCTTAAAAGAAGTAAATTGTCAAGCAAAGTCAAAATGAAATCTCTTAGTTTGTCTGAGGTGTGGACCTGTCAACTACGCCGGACAAAAAAAAACTAGTTGAAGCTGTGTTTAAATTCTTCATCAATATAAAATTGAAAACATTTTGAAACTAAAGAAAACATTAAAAAGAAGTAAATTGTCAAACAAAGTCAAAATGAAATCTCTTAGTTTGTCTGAGGTGTGGACCTGTCAACTACGCCGGACAAAAAAAACTAGTTGAAGCTGTGTTTAAATTCTTCATCAATATGAAATCGAAAACATTTTGAAACTAAAGAAAACCTTAAAAAGAAGTAAATTATCAAACAAAGTTCAGATATTTCAATTTAAGAAGCTATTACTTTTCTTTAGAAGTTCAATATTTGAATCAAGGTATTGTCAGTGTCCAAAATTATTTTGGACAGACGAAATAGCTTATTCAGCCCCTCCCCCCGCCCGAAAAAGAATGATAAAATAGCGTAGACTTCGATTGAAAACGCAACCATCTTTTTGGATAAGAAATCGAAAACATTTTGAAACTAAAGAAAACATTAAAAAGAAGTAAATTGTCAAACAAAGTCAAAATGAAATCTCTTAGTTTGTCTGAGCTATGGACCTTTCAACTATGCCGGACAAAAAATAAATAGTTCCGATATTTCAATTTAAGAAGCTATTACTTTTCTTTGGAAGTTCAATATTTGAATCAAGGATGGTCAGTGTCCAATCCGGCAAAAGCTAAGAGCCTGAGAATACTCCTATATTACATCTTTTAGATGAAAAAAAATCTTTAGTCACCAAGAAATTTCAACTGCCAACTTGTTTCAGAATTTCTGTCAAGTCGAAAAAAAAAGAAAACAACTATAACAAAAAAAACAATTTTAAACAGTTCTTGGGAACAAAGTGAAAGTAAAGTGCAACTCGGCCCGAAAGTAACCATAACTCTAAAAACGGAACTTTAATATTAATAGATACATAAAAATGATTGGCTTTGTATGCTGAGTTTGATTACGCATCAAATCCAAAACAGGGATAATTTTTTTACGTTATCAAGGGAAAGGTCCATACCCACAAAAAAATAACTAGAAAAAATTTTGAAAGTAAAGAAAACCGAACATTTTGAAACTAAAGAAGACCTTAAAGGAAATAAATTGTCAAACACAGTTCAGATATTTAAACTTAAGAAGCTATTGCTTTTCTTTGGAAGTTCAATATTTGAATCAAGAGATGGCCAGTGTCCAAAATTATTTTGGACCGATGAAATAGCTTATTCATCCCCTCCCCCCCAAAAAAAAATGATATAATAATGTAGGTGTCGATCAAAAATGCAACTATCTTTTTCAATAAGAAGTCAAAAACATTTTGAAAATAAAGTAAACCTTAAAAGAAGTAAATTGTCAAACAAAGTCAAAATGAAATCTCTTAGTTTGTCTGAGGTATGGACCTTTCAACTGTGCCGGACAAAAAAAAATTAGTTGAAGCTGTGTTGAAATTCTTCATCAATATGAAATCGAAAACATTTTGAAACTAAAGAAAACCTTAAAAGAAGTAAATTGTCAAACAAAGTCAAAATGAAATCTCTTAGGTTGTCTGAGGTATGGACCTTTCAACTATGCCGGAAAAAAAAATTAGTTGAAGCTGTGTTTACATTCTTCATCAATATGAAATCGAAAACATTTTGAAACTAAAGAAAACCTTAAAAAGAAGTAAATTGTCAAACAAAGTTCAGATATTTCAATTTAAGAAGCTATTACTCTTCTTTGGAAGTTCAACATTAGAATCATGAGATGATCAATGTCCAATCTGGCAAAAGCTAAGAGCCTGAGAATATTACTATATTTCGTATTTTAGAAGAAAAAATCTTTAGTCACCAAGAAATTTCAACTGCCAACTTGTTTCAGAATTTCTGTCAAGTCGAACAAAAAAAAACAAAAAAAAAACAAAAAACAACTATAACAAAAAAAACAATTTTAAACAGTTCTTGGGAATAAAGTGAAAGTAAAGCGCAACTCGGCTCGAAAGTAACCATAACTCTAAAAAAGGAACTTTAATAACAATAGATACATAAAAATGATTGGCTTTGTATGCTGAGTTTGATTACGCATCAAGTCCAAACAGAGATAATTTTTTTACGTTACCAAAAGTAATGGATTCTTAAGACTTTACAGTCTTATAAAATGTAATTAAACAAAGAGAAAATGTTTTTCAGCTAAAGTAAGGAACAAGTTTAAAAATAAATTGAAATACTCTTTATTTTTACAAAACTTCTGGCTTTTTTTCCAAATCATACTCGAGCCCTACCCGAGAGATAATTTGAGGTATCGGCCCCTTAAAATCCTGATTAGTTTCTTCAGTTTCCTATTTTTTGTTGTTGTTTTTTTTAAATTTCGATATGGATTCTTGAATTCAACAACTTATTCATATTATATAATTCAGGAGTAAAGTGGGGCGTATATAAGGGATAATATTGACCAAGTATATAGTGTGAGTACGGATATACGTACACTATAAGAACTTTTAAAGGAGACTTTGGAATATAATAGCGAGAATAGCTTGAATCATTATGTAAAAATAGTGAGAAAACCATGTTATTAATATTATTGTACTTTGAAAATAAAAAATGTTTTGACATCATTTAAAATTTTTTTTTATAGAAAACGTTAATAGAGAGTTAACGGAAATCATGAAGTTAATAGCTAAAGTTATTATCAGACGGGTCCTGCAAAATGTCGTAAAGTAATGTTGGGAGTGAAAAAAGATGAGTACTTTAACTTGTAAAACAAGTTTAGGACAAATATTATTAATAAAACAGGACCTACACCTACGAAAGGTTAAGAAATATAGCTAAGAAAATTTTATTAATAAGATCAGATGTAGTTTAAACTGGGAATGTTCATATTTCTGGAATATAACCCAACTTTATTTAAAAATATTCAAAAATGTACCCAATTATTAAAGGAAATCAAATATTATTAATAAAATTAGATGTATTTTAAACAAGGGTGTTCTTATTTCTGAAAATTAAAACCCTACTTTATTAGAAAATAAAACATTTTTAATAAAACCAGACATACACCTATGAAAGGTTAGGAAATATAGCTCAGAAATGTCCCAAATAGCAAACTAGACAACCCAAATCATGAGTTTGATGCATCTCACATCTACGAAAGGTTAAGAAACCTAGCTTAAAAAAAATTTAAAATAGTAAACCAAACATCTCAAATCATAAATTTCAGACAACACACTCCTACGACAGGCTAAAATCACCCCCATCCCCCTGGGACCGTTGAAATGATAAAATAAAACCATTGAAACACATCTTGAGATCTGTTTCGTACGCTTTCACACATTATATTCCCAACACAAACCCGATTGGCTTTGTATGCTCATTCCAAATACATAAATTTCCTTAGGTTTAATGTTATCCCTCAAAAGCTAAGAGCATGAGAATATTCCTATATTACGCCTTTTAGAAGAAAAAAAATCTTTAGTCACCAAGAAATTTCAACTGCCAACTTGTTTCAGAATTCCTATCAAGTCGAACAAAAAAAAAAACAAAAAACAACTACAACAAAAAAACCAATTTTAAACAGTTCTTGGGAACAATGTGAAAGTAAAGTGCGGCTCGGCCCGAAAGTAACCATAACTGTAAAATCGGAATTTTAACAACAATAGACACATAAAAATGATTTGCTTTGTATGCTGATTCCAAATACATAAATTTCCTTAGGTTTAATGTTATTCGTCAAAAGCTAAGAGCCTGAGAATATTCATATATTAAGGCTTTTAGAAGAAAAAAAAATCTTTAGTCACCAAGAAATTTCAACTGTCAACTTGTTTCAGCATTCCTATCAAGTCGAACAAAAAAAAAACAAAAAAAAAACAACTAAAAAAAAAACCGAGAATATTCGAACAAAGAAGTCATCTCGTTACCTAAAATTTATTTGAGGCGAAAAATATGTCTTTTTGGCATTATTTATAAGCCTAAACTCATTAAATCACTAAATACAGTTACTAAATTTATCTGACATTTCCATGTCCCCCCCCCTCTATTTTCATGTTTTTGCAATCCATTTATACTATATCTTAAATATTGTTATTTATTTACATGTTTTAAATACAATTAATCAGTGTTTTACGGGACTGATACCTCAAATTATATCTTGGATAGGTCCGGGCATGATTTTGGAAAACAGCCAGAAGTTTTGTACAAATAGAGAGTAATTATATTTATTTTAAGTTTTAAACTTGTTCCCTGCTTCAGCTGAAAAACCTTTTTCTATTTTTTAATTTCTGCGTCTCAAGCGCGTCACTTAAGAATAATGAACTATTCAACGTTTTGTAAACGATTTTCAACCTGTATCTAGCCAGCAGAGATTTAATTTAGTCGATCAGAAAATATGCTTTGAAAATAGATGTTTCGATGTGTCTGAATTTTTAAAGTGTTGGTAATTTCTTTTAATATGGATTTTATTGGTGGACGTTTGAATGAATAGGTGATGCGCTAAGGTTAGTAAATAGAAAAGTTATAATGAGGAAACATTTTAGGTGACGGGGGGAATTTCAAGGAGGCACACTTGTGCCTCTATAAAGAGGCGACCCACCACAATGTTAAGCGATTTCAGGTCCTAGAGGTCGCAGAGAGACGGCGGTAATTGCATTTTGTAGCCCAAGCTCAAACTAAGAAACTTGCAAAATTTCATCCTCCTCCGACTTTATCTTCATGGGGTAAACTGGGCCGGAAGTTTGGACCCTCCCACCACAGCCCCCCTTTAACGTTGTCCGATTGGGCTGAAATTTAGAGGTTAAGCTTTCCTAGGGCCCGGGAGCTTATCCTCGAAATTTCAGCTCAATCCGATCACTCCTTCCCTGTTTTCAAAAAACCAAATATAGCCACTTAAAATTCATCTCTTTTTTTTTTGTTAGCCACGCCTACAGGCCACAGTTGGCAACGGATCCGGTTGAATGAGGACTCATTCGAAGCAGAATTCGACCTGTTAGGGCCTTTTGATATTTTCAGACCGAAAAAATTATCCCCCGAATTTACATTTACGAAAAACCTCGTTTTCCTATATTAGCCCATGTTAATTTTTCCCTCCACAACCCCCCCTTTAACGTTGTCTGATCGGGCTGAAATTTAGAGGATAAGCTTTCCTGGGGCCTGGGAGCTTATCGTCGAAATTTCAGCTCAATCTGATCACTCCTTCCCTGTTTTCCAAAAACCACATATCAAGATTTTTGGGAATTTGCTTGCGTCGAAAATACCTTCTATTTTCTAAACAACAATTACTATTGTGTTTGTATAGTCCAGCGGCTGAGACTTCAGACTTTCACGCGGAAAACTCGGGTTCGATTCACCATCAGAGCAACTTTTTTATATACTTTGAAAAGAAACTCAGTTTCTTTTTTAAATTATTTGAAAAAAATTACGTTTTCTAAAGAGTTAAAGAGGCTGAGTTACAAGGTCGACCCTTAAAACGTACAGGGATTAGGAGGCACAGTTGGGGGGCTGTTAAAGAGGCTGAGTCACAAGTTCGAACCTTAAAACGTACAGGGATTAGGAGGCACCCTGTACGACGTGATTTGAGTATTCAGGAATTAAAAGCCTTAACACAAGAATGTTCAAGAGCGGGGGGTTTGGGGGGCGGAAGCCCCCCAACTTTAACTCCTGACACGATCAGCTAACAGTTAGTCAAGCAATAATAAGTAATAAACTGTACAAAAACGTGCAGAAATTATTTGAAAAAAACTACGTTTTCTAAAGAGTTAAAGAGGCTGAGTTACTCGGTCATATCTTCCATATTTAAAAACCAGACTCAACCCAGAAAGAGCAGTAAGCCAAAAAACGGTCCAAACACACAACAGAGTACAAACAGTGGCGCCTCAACGTGGCGGGGAAGTGGCAACGGGTTGCAATTACGCTAAATATAATCGTAAATGCAAGCCGGCTAACATCACTGTTTCCACATTCCTTTCCTAGTTTTACAGATTGGTAAGACACACCCAGATAAGGGACATCTTGCGGGTTGCACTTGAAACTGATTGTGCACCACATTTTGGAAGTCTTCTCTTCATGCATAAATTGTTTGAAAAAAACTACGTTTTCTAAAGAGTTAAAGAGGCTGAGTTACAAGGTCAACCCTTAAAACGTAAAGGGATTAGGAGGCACAGTTGGGGGGGCTGTTAAAGAGGCTGAGTCACAAGTTCGAACCTTAAAACGTACAGGGATTAGGAGGCACCCTGTACGACGTGATTTGAGTATTCAGGAATTAAAAGCCTTAACATAAGAATGTTCAAGAGCGGGGGTTTGGGGGGCGGCAGCCCCCCAACTTTAACTCCTGACACGATCAGCTAACAGTTAGTCAAGCAATAATAAGTAATAAACTGTACAAAAACGTGCAGAAATTATTTGAAAAAAACTACGTTTTCTAAAGAGTTAAAGAGGCTGAGTTACAAGGTCGAACCTTAAAACGTACAGGGATTAGGAGGCACAGTTGGGGGGCTGCCGCCCCCCAAACCCCCCGCTTTCGCAGCCTTTAAATATAAAAAAAAAATTTCTTTAAACTGAAAGTAAGGAGCGACATTAAAACTTAAAAAGAACAGAAATTATTCCGTATATGAAAGAGGCTGTGCCCTCCTCAACGCCTCGCTCTTTACGCTAAAGTTTGACTTTCTCACAACTCTTTTTTTAAACAATAAAAACTTTAGCGTAAAGAGCGAGGCGTTGAGGAGGGCACAGCCTCTTTCATATACGGAATAATTTCTGTTCTTTTTAAGTTTTAATGTCGCTCCTTACTTTCAGTTTAAAGAAATTTTTTTTTATATTTAAAGGCTGCGAAAGCGGGGGTTTGGGGGGCGGCAGCCCCCCAACTGTGCCTCCTAATCCCTGTACGTTTTAAGGTTCGACCTTGTAACTCAGCCTCTTTAACTCTTTAGAAAACGTAGTTTTTTCAAATAATTTAAAAAAAGGACAACATTCTAAATGACATATTTGATAATGTTACGCAAAAAGTATCAGAATTGGATGTTCAAAGCATCTGCTTGTCTAAGTTCTAAAAGATGAGGTCAGAAATGACGTTCTGATAACTTTTTTCTTACACATTTTTAACTCCTAATGGAGTCTCATTATTGAAAATTGAGGGGTATCCTCAAAAAAAGTTGGAGGAAGGGCCCCCTAGGAGGTTGGGGAGATTGGACCCTTGGAGGTTGAGGTCATGGAGGAAGGAGCCCCTAGGAGGTTGGGGAGAGGGGACCCTTGGAGTTTGAGGTCATTGATGCTTGCGGTCCTTGATGGTTCAAATCCATAATCGTCTCACTAATCCAATAAGGTGTACTTGTCTATTATAGCGACCACAGTCGAGAAGTAAAGCCAGGTCATCTTGATGAGTCTATTACTTTCAACTTTTTTAGCGTTAAATCACAAATTTCTATCTCTTTTATTACATATTTTATATTGACAACACTGCTCGATGGTACTTGTGTATTAAATAGAACACACTTGAGTACTACCAAAATAAAAATCATATGTATCTCTTAATAGAGTTAACATTCCCTGAGATGCCTTAGCTTTTTCGTTTCTACTTTCAAATCCCCTAAAATTTCAATAAATCTCTGATTAATTGACAGGGCCGCCTTCTAGCCCTTCTAGAAAAAAACGGAGACAGATCAGTGCTACCCATGCAAAAAAGTCATTTTCCTTGGTGTTCAAGGTGGGGGACTGTAATTATCTAAAAAAAGGTTTTTGACCACGCTGATTCCAATGGTGCACTTTTAATTTCGATTTAGCGCCATTTCAAGGGGTTTCAGGCTCTTTTTCGAAATGACCATAAATTTGTTTTCCCAATAAACTTTTACTTCTAAAATTATCTGAAACAATTGTTACCCTTCCTGATTCAGTGTCAAATGGCAATTTTTTCCCACTACACAGTTTTTTGAAATCACATTTCTCAACTTTTGATTAGTATAGACTGTGGCTCGCTCTTTACTAGGTTGCAGCTGCCCCTGCAACCATGATACAGAGTCGTGTCCTGCCATGTGTCGTGCCCTGCCATGCGTCGTGTCAGTTTTGTCTTGGTTTTTGCTCATATTTTGTCAAGCTAAAAACATAAGTCTATTTTTTTATTCTTTTCCTTAATTTTTAAAATATAATCCTAGTAAGGGATAAGATTCTAATTTTGCTTAAGTCTATAATAATCATCCTGTGTCTATTCCATTGGTTGTATCCTATAAGGTCTTATCCTATTAGGAATTTTGGTTGCTTTTCTTTCATAATAATGAATCTTAACTTTTAGCTTAAACCTGAACGGGAATTTAGTCAAGATTCCAGAATTTGTGAATTGAAAACATTGGTCTTTTAATAAATCAGCAAATAATTAATAATCAATCAACAAATAATTCTAAATAAATTACAAATAAATGATTTAAATTAAATAGTAAAGTTACTAGTAATTAGTAAAAATATTAGTAAAATAGTAACCATTCTTTTTTTTAAAGTAAAACTCTCGGTTTTTGTATACCGGTATAGAATCACATTTTTGTACCACTCACTGTTTGAAATATGACCAGTCTGGTGGCCGGTGTTTACCTCCCCCCGGCGATTACCCCCTTGGAAAAATCCCCCCCCGCAAAAAAAAAATGCTTCTTTGTATTTTTTAACACGAAATTTATTTCTCCTCCAATCTCCGCTATTCTGGTATCTGGCCCCCCTGGAAAATTTTCTGCGGGCACCCTTGCCCCCACCCTATCAATACATAAGTGCCTAGCCCCATGTCACCTGGTTACATTCCTTTTTATTTGTGTGTCATTGCTTTAAAGATGTCCCACAGGGATTTCATTGAACTATGAACACCAATAGTAATTATTTATCCGCATTATTTATGCTTTGAACAATTTTCATCCGTTTGACAGTTTTTGAACACGACACGGACTTACATTATGATACCAATGGTTAAAATTAAGGTTGTATCCAGGAAGAGGGGCTTACCTGGTTTGACCCTTCACCCCGCGAAATTTTTTTCCGGTTCGTAAAAACGTAACAAAAATGCATGTAAAGAAATTTTTTAGTTCATTTATAAAGTTATTTTGTCATCCTTCCCCCGAAAATAAAACAAACTCTGGAAAGGCACTTGTTACAAATACATGTTTTATAAGCAAGGTTCCCGTGTATTGTATGATAGTTTCAATTTTTACCCTTTCAGGTTTAAGTTCTACTTAAATTAAATGGAAAAATTCCTATTCACACCCTGCTTTGAGCCAGAAGTCACCCTTGAAGTTTTTTTTTTCTTTTTTAACATGCTAAGCCTGGATATTGAAATATTCTCACTGTCTTGATTTTCACATTTTCCACACTAAAACTGAATAGAAAGTAAAATTCCCTGGCAGTGTGTTTCTATGCTACCCCCCGAAAGGAAAATTTTAATTTCCATGGAAAGAGGCGTCACCCAGCTTTCTTTTCAGGAGGCGTCACCAAGCTTTCTTTCAAGAGGATTCATAAGTTTTTCTATAGATGTGGAACTAAATAACCCGCAGTTGTTAGAATTTTTCTGTTTTAAGCATGGTTTATGCCTTTTTTCAACATTAAGAACGTCAGAACATTAAGAGCGTCATCTCTCCTCGAAATGACGCTCAGGCTTGTAAAAAAAGAGAAACAAAAGAGGGGAAAAAAAAATCAAACTAGAAGTTTGTAATTATTATTGTTTTTTTCTACAAAAGTACTATCAAAGTAAATGAAACAAAAATTGACAGTTAAATTTGCAAATCAAGTAGAACTTTAAATTTGCACATCACTCTTGTGATTAACTCAGACTGGCTAATTAATAAGCATTTTTTATTTAATAATGGAAGCTTCATTATTTTGCATGTATTTCTCAATGAACACATATGACTTTATAATGAGAGCTGATAAGCCAAAGATTATACCCATTGTTGACTGGCATTCCATTAATTGATGTTAAAAGGAAATTAACCTCATATTAACAGATCTAAGGATCAAGATACAATTATTATTTGCTTTTCTTCAGTGGATGATAAAAGGACTACTGTATTTACAAATAGAAACTCAGCTAGTTTAAAAGAAAGGTAAGAAAATGTTTCATGTAGGCTTTAAAGGGGTGTTATCAATGGTTCTAGGTGCTTACCCCCCGTGGTAAATACCCCCCCCCCCTGTGGAAAATACACCTCTCCCCGTGGAAAGTAAGGCTTTCCGAATTTGAAAATACCCCCCATGGAAAATACCCCCCGAGAAAATGCCCCTCCGGAAAAGACCCCCCGTGGAAAATAAGGCTTTCCAAATTTGAGAATTTTATTTGAGTTTTTTTCCGTAGGGGGAAGGAATTTTGGTACTTGTGTATTATGCGCAACTCACTCAAATTTGCGCTGAGTAAAATTCGAGAACACATCAGTTTTTTCGTTAGTTTCCTCGTTACTTTAGAAATAAATTTGGGCTATAAATTTTAATGTTACGGGGGGGGGGGTAAAGTATAGCGGGTCTGCATGCAAAATGTCTGGTACAAGTATTCTGCATATTAGATAGCTAGATAGAGAAGTGTATTTTAAAATAAAATATATGGCCATGAACATAGTAAAATAACATACATGAAAGGCACAAATAACATAAACTTTGATCAGCGATCATCTTAAAACACTTGAATGAAACACTTCATTAACTTAATAATAGTACTTAATACTTGGAAAAACGGTCATTGAAAAAAAAAACACTTAACGCTTGGAAAAAAACACTTAACTGAAACATTACGTTAGCTTTATACTGGGATGTTTTTTTTTGTTTTTTTTTTTTTTTTTTTTTTTGTTAGTTAACAAAATTTCCAGGTACGCTGATATTTTTCTGTAATTTTTTAGTGAAAAAATTGTTTTCTGACTTCAAACTTTCCAAATACTTTACCACCCCCCCCCCCTATGTGCATATATATAGACCAAGTTATATATTTCCCATATACTCTGTCACTTGTCTTTGTCTTGTGCTAAGCTGAAAAAACTAACGAAGAAACCGGTTTTGTTCTTGAGTTTTACATAGCGTAAACTTGAGTGAGTTTCCCATAATACACAAGTAACAAAACCCTCTCCCATACGGAAATTAAAAAAATAGAACTCAAATAAAATTCGCAAATTGTTCGCCTATATTTTTTTCTTCTTCAATTGAATAGTCCAAATTATACATTTCCCATATATTCTGTCACTTGTCTTTGTCTTGTCTCGCGCTAAGCTGAAAAGAACTAACGAAGAAACCGGTTTGTTCTCGAGTTTTACACAGCGTAAACTTGAGTGAGTTGCCCATAATACACAAGTACCACAACTCATTTCCCCTACGGATATAAAAAAAAAAAACTCAAATACAAATCTCAAATTTGGAAAGCCTTCTTTTCCAAGGGGGGGGGGATATTTACCGGGGGAGTAAAGTATTTGGACGGTTTGAAGTCAGAATTCTTTTTAGGTATATACCCACTAAAAAATTACGGAAGAATAGTAAGGTATCTGGAAATCTTGTTAACTTAAAAAAAAAAAATCCCAGTATAAAGTAAATGTAATGTTTCATTTAACGGCCACTAAATTATGGAATATTTCATTTAATGGAATTATGAAATTATTTCATTTAACGGCAACTAAATTCGAGAATTTTATTTGAATTACATTTTTTTTATTTCCGTAGGGGGAAGAAATTTTGGTACCTATGTACTATGCCCCACTCACTCAAGTTTACGCTGTGTAAAATTTGAGAACACACCAGTTTCTTCATTAGTTTTTTCGTTACTTTAGAAGTAAATTTGGGCTATGGATTTGTATATTAGGGGAGGGGAGGGGGGAAGTATAGCAGATCTGCATGCAAAATGTTTGGTACATGTATTCTGCATATTAGATAGATAGATAGAGAAGTGGATTTTAAAGCCAAATATACGACCATGAACATAGTAAAATAACATAAATGAAAGGAAAATAACACAAACTTTTATCAGCGATCATCATCAAACACTTAAATGAAACATTACATTTTCTTTATACTGGGATTTTTTTTTTATACTTAACAACATTTCCAGATACCTCACTTTTCTTCTGTAATTTTTTAGTGGCTATAATGAAAGTAAAGGACCATGAGTGTATTATTTTTGTTTTTACCAGAGGAACTTCATATGGAGGGGATGTTTCTATAAACTTTGAAGGGGTTTAATTCGGTTTGAAATTGAAGCTTTTAGTGCCTTTTTGGAGAGTCAAGAGTGATCAGGAGAGAACCAACCCCATGCCCTTTTCTCCCAAATGCAACTAATCGAAATTTGGAATATCCATTTTGTTCAAAATAGTCAAAAAGTCAAATAAGTAGGCTCTAGGGTTGACAAAACCTTCCACACCTTCCGTGGCAAAGGCTGTAAGATATGCAAGCTGCCCATTGTTAACGTATAAGGTCTTTTTTGTTTAAGGACGGTCGTATAGACTTTGGAGATAACTAATTCAATTGGAAATCGGATATTTTAGTGTCCTTTTTAAGAGTCAAAAGTGATTGGAGGGCACCCCCCCCCCATGTACATTTCCCCCAAAAGTCATAAAATCAAACGTTTGAGAATTGAGATAGTCATGCTGTTTAAAATAGTCCAAAGGTCATATAGCTATACTTCCGGGTTTCACAACCACCCCAACCCGTCCCTGAGGTAAGAGCTATTAGTTATCCAAGCTGCCATTTACAGTAAAGTTTTTTTTATTGGAAAAGAGGGTATGTTTGAATCTGAGTCTCCAAATAGGTTTAGGGTATTAAGGTAAAACTTTAAGGAAATGTTTAGAGGGATGTCGAACACAACAAAAAGACATTATGTGCCTGCTGGTTGCGAAAAGCGAATATCAGCAATACCTAAGGAACCGCAGAGAGAATTAAGCTGAAACTTTCAAAATATGTCGAAGAGAGAATGTAGGGCAACCAGCCCCTACTTAAGCTTCTTCTTATTCTTTTTAGGTGACTCCTCTGCTCAAAACTTCATTTTTTTAAATAGTGTAAAGGTCAAATAACTATGCCTAGGGTTATGACACAGCCCCCAAGAGCTTTCGAGAAAACAATGAGAGAAAAAATCTTCAAAAGAAGAACTAAATAAACGGAACAATGTGCAGTAGAAGGAAAAGACAAGTTAAAATGACACGGCTGTTTCGCCTGTATAAAACAAGTCGTCTTCAATGCCAAATGTACAAGAAACTAAATAATAGAACTAAAGGTAAAATCTAAACATAATCTACGAAATTAAAATAAATAAAATCTAAACAAACATTAAAAAATAAATAAGAAACAAACCACATATATACAATTAATACTACTGCGATTAAACACCTCAGAGTATTTTCTATACACAATTGCGAGTGACTTCAGTTTGTATGCTGGTTGCCAAAAGGACGTATCGGCAGTATCTAAGGAGTGGAAAAGAGTATTAAGTCTAAGGGGATGTTGAAAAAGTGACTCATGGACAACCAGCCCCCTTCAACTTTTTAGATGCTCTTTTCCCTCATCACTCATTAAAACGAAATTTTGAAAAAGTAATTCGTGCAAAACAGTCAAAACGTCGGGTAACCATACATCCAGGGATGTCATGCCCCCCCCCCCCACAGCCCCATGGCAAGGATTGTAAATTATGCAGTTTGTCCCTTTTATATGCATGATTTGTCATTGGGAAAAGGGGATTTTCAATCTGGGAGTCAATGGAAAGGCGAAACTTTGGGGAATGTTGAGGGGCATGTTAAACTAAATCTTGCCCTTTGGTATGCCCCCCTCAACGCTGATAGAAACTTTAAATATAAATTTTATTCAAAATAATGAAAAGGTCTAATAGATCTGCCTCCGGGGATGCCAAGCTAACACAGCCCCGGGGCAAGCAATGCAAAGTTAGCAATTTGTCAATTTTTAACATGTAGGATTTATAATTAGGAAAGAGGGGAATGTTTGACCCTGAGTGTGTCCCAAAATACTAAGGATTTGAGGCGAATTTTCGGTAAATATTGAGGGGTATGTTGAACTAAACCAAAAGAAGCTACCTTTATCCAAGTTATCAAAAAGGTGTATTTGTAGTATCTTAGGAACGGGTAAGGGTATTAACTTTCAGGACAACTCTTACTACCGCGACAACAAATGTGACTGGTTGCGACTGCGACTGTGACTACTTCCAACGACTTGCAACTGCTATTACATCTACTGGTGACTACTTTCAAGGAAGGTTGAGGGGATGTTGAACAAAGTCAAATCACAGTAAATGCATGCTGAAAGTCAAAAGGGCGCATGACCAACATCTTAAGAACGGGCGAGGGCATTAAATTGAAACTTTCAAGACATGTTGAACAGTGCTTGGAGGGTAAAGGGCCCCTTGTGCCTTTTAGACCCCCACTGACCACTGGAGGCAGTGAGTCCCTGATCAGCAGAAAGGGAGTGGTGTTAGACCCTTAGACAGCTCATTATAAGGCTCAAGTTACCTTACTTTTTAAGAGAGATAGAGAGAGGGTGGAGCAATACAAAATGAATTTTAAAAACGTATTAAAAATTGGTTTATATGCATTTTTGTTATGTTTTTACGAGTCGCAAACAATTTAGGGGGGATTAAAAACCAAGTACCTCTTTTTCCCTGGATACTGCCTTGATATGAAATTTAGATTTTAGGACTTCTAATACTGACAAAGAAATTGATGGAGATTTCGAACAAATGAAAAATATTGCCAAGTCACCAATTGTTGTTGCCAAGCTATGGGAATACAGCTTGAAATCACCAAACTCAGCAATGTCAGAACTAAATACAAAAGCTAAATAAATTCAAAGTCTCACACGATCTCAATTAGCATTTTCACATAATTTGATCAAATAAAAAAAGAAAGTTTTTTTTAACTCAAAGCAAGGAGCGACATTAAAACATAAAACGAACAGAAATTATTCTGTATATGAAAGGGGTTGTTCTCTCCTCAACGTCCCACTCTTTACGCTAATGTTTGACCCTTTATCACAACTCTACTTTATAAGACAACAAAAAACTCTAGCGTAAAGAGGAGGGCGTTGAGGAGGGGACAGCCCCTTTCATATACGGAATAATTTCTTTTCGTTTATTCAACGTCGCTCTTTACTTTCAGTAAAAGAAACTTGTTTTTTATTTAATTTCTGAATGTTTTTGAATTAATGCAGGTTTTGAATTTGGCTCATCATACAGGAATAATTAAAATGAAATTTGCATATTGGCCGGAAAATAACACAAACAAATAATTGCTTAGATCGGCCATTATTAACAAAATTTGAACTTTAGCGTAAATAACGAGGTATTGACGAGGGGGTGAACTTCCTCATATATGTGATATGAGGGAGTTCGCCCCCGCGTCAATACCTCACTCTTTACGCTAAAAGTCAGATTATGTTCCAATTCTTTAAGAAAAATCCCCTAAATCCCGAAGGAACCCGTTTAATTAGAATAAATATCTCTATTGAAATTACTAAAAATACTTTAGTGTAAAGAGCAAGGTATTGACGAGGGGACGAACCCCCTCATATAGGCCCACGTAATAATTTCTATTCGTTTTAAGTTTTAATGTTACTCCTTACTTTCAGTTGAAAAACTTTTTTTTTAGTTAATTTCTGATTGTTATTTAAATAGCGTTGGAAAATCCAGCACTCCCTTCTTGGAAATTCTCTTCCCCATGAAAAATTTCTCCATGGAGTCCTCCCACGTAGCCCAATCCCCCCGAGCCCCCACCAGAAAAAATCCCCTGAAAACGTCTGTATACTTACCAATATCCTATACTATATGTAAACAGTGGACAAAGTTCATAACTTGCAGCCCTCCCCCCGGGGACTGTGGGGAATTAAAGCATCCCCAAGGACATAGCTATTAGATATTTGGACTGTGTTGAACAAAAGGGCTATCTCAAAATTTTGATCCGGTGATTTTGAGAAAAATTAGCGTGAGAGGGGGCCTAGCTGCCCTCTAATTTTTTTGGTCACTTAAAAAGGGCACTAGAGCCTTCAATTTCCGTTCGAATGAGCCCTTTCGCGAAATTCTAGGACCACAGGGTCCATACAATCACATCTGGCAAAAAAAAAAAGCAACAAATAAACACGCATCCGTGATCTTTTTTCTGGCCAAAAATACAAAATTCCACATTTCTGCAGATAGGAGCTTGAAACCTCTACAGTAGAACTCTCTGATACGCTGAATCTGATTGTGTGATTTTCATTCAGATTTTATATGACTTATGAAGGGGTTTTCGCCCCTTTTTACAAAAATAAGGCAAATTTTCTCAGGCTCGTAACTTTTGATGGGTAGGACTAAACTTGATAAAATTATATATTTAAAATAAGCATAAAAATGCAATTCTTTTGATGTATCTATTAGTTTAAAAATTCCATTTTTTAGATTTTCGGTTTCTATTAAACCGGGTCACTCCTTACTTACAGTTCGTTACCATGAACTGTTTGATACTAAACTGAAGCAAAGTGTGTAGAGGGTTGAAACAAGATTCAAATTTAAAGATTTTGTCAACAAAATCATCTATTTATTTTCAAAATGTTCTTTGAAATTAGAAATTAGGACTATTGGCAGAGGCACCCTTACTGGTGCACAGGGCCTTGTGCAGTCGCCACAGCGCAGGGCCTGACGTTATTGTCATAATATAGTAGGAGCAATAATAATGCATCATCCAGCGGGACCGGTAACAATGTGGTTCCTGGGGTTCAGCGGAAACGTTGTGGTTCAGGGCCAAAAGGATCTAACAAAGGGGGGTTTTGACTGTTTTAAACCACTGGATCGCTCCACATGAAGGAGGGGCCCATATTTTAGAATCCCAGCCGTAAATTCCACGGCTTTTTCTGCGAGGCCCCTCGCGAAGTCAGAAAATCACTGAGGTAATTGTAATTTATAACATATTTGGGACTGTTATCGCGGGCCCCCGATAAGCGCAGGGCCCAGTGCGGTCGCACCACTTGCCACCCTCAAAGGCCGAGACTGATTATTGGAAGGCTTGGAGTCGAAAGTCCATACTAGATACTAAAGACCAAAAATAATATAGCATGAAAATAAATTTTAAGTTATCAGATAATCCAGCTCTGTTAATAACTGCTGAATGATTTTTGTTAAGTAGACTTCTTTCGTCGCCTTAAAGTCAGCAGATGGAAGATCCAGTCTTGACCCTATTCTGAATCTAATTTTGGAAGCAATCTTTGAACGCTGCTACCATTGCTAGTTAAACGGGCTTTATACCTCCTTTCACAGTTTTAAAACGATAGTGAAATTAGTCGTCTCGCACAACGTGCAAGTTTTTCATGTTTCAAATAATTCTTTTTAGCCCTATCGTGGGACTATGGGCAAACATACTTTCTAATGAACGACTCTGCCATCCACTACAATGCTAAGTGGCAAGAGCTTCTGTCGTGATACGTACGGCATGCAATTTTGTTTGAACCCTAAGAATTTAATAGCAACTCTTATGAAAGATACGGCAAGGTTTGTAGTTGAATCGATTAAAAGGTTGCTAGCCTCACGTAATACCTTTCCAATTTTTTCATTGACTGCATGCATTACAACTTCAGGGACCCTAGAAAACTTACCTTCAATACAATCAGATTTGCTACATTCTTTGTTACTTACGTTTTATCCTGACCACACTATTCTTGATTTGTTTAAAACAGGTTTCTCTGTATGCACTTGGAGAAAATCAGCTTAGCCTGAGTGAGATAAATTACTATGCAGGTATATTTTAATCAAATATTTAATATATAAAGTTGGTTAGATTAGAGTGCTGATAGTGTGGTAAATGAGTTTCTTAAACATGGTTGCTCTCAGGTTAGAAGTATTTCAAACTGTAGGCTGTACGAAAAGCGAGGTTCAATCCCGCTTTCTAGGGATATGATGAGAGAAAGGTTGAGATGGCTAGGACAAGTTCTGCGGATGAAGGAAGACAGATTGCCAAAGATTGTGCGTTTTGGCCAACCGTCTGGGCCTAAACAGAAAGCAGGTCGTCCACGGTTGGGGTGGGAGGACGTCCCAAAGAAAATCTTTTGGGAAATGGGAACTCCTGGAAGGGTGTAAAGAGGTCAATTTTGAAAAGATTAGGATGAAAGAGGTGCATGCGTATCTGTGTTGGCCTCAGGCAGTGAGTTGTTAGTAGTAGTAACAAAGCAAACACAGCAGTTTCATCTGACCTTGAGAGGGCTTTGTTTGCTTATATTTGATTCTGGAGGGGGCTCTGTAACTAATTTTTCCCTGGGCACCATCAACCCCAACAACGACTCTGTAATGGGGGAGGGGGGAGGAGTTGCGGTAAATGCTGTTGATTACATCATAGGCAGCGCGCTAGTGCTGCCTAAGTAAAGAACGATGTGGGCACAATGTGTTTTTTTGGTTCTCCATACCCGGGCACCACGTATCGAAGGAGTTGTCGTAGAAAGTTCGAGAAGGGCTCATTCGATTGGAAATTGGAGTGGCTAGTGCCTTTTTTAATAGTCGAAAGTGATTGGAGGGCAAATAGCCCCCCCCACGCCCATCATTCCCAAAAACACATCCAATCAAATTTTGAGATAGCCATTTTGTTCAGCGTAGTTGATTTCCATATAGAAAATATGTTTTTGAGGAGGACACTCCCCCACAACCCTCAGGGCAAGGGTTTTAAGTTATGCCCTGGGGGCATATAGGGTTTTTATAGAAGGTGCTGTCGTAGAAACTTCAAAAGAGGCTCATTCAATTGGAGATTTAAAGGGCTAGTATTCTTTTTAATAATCAAAAGTGATTGGAGGGCGACTAGCCCCCCCCCCCCCCAACGCCCATCATTCCCCCAAACACATCCAATCAAAATTTTGAGACAGCTATTTTGGTCAGCGTAGTTGATTACCAGATAGAAAATATGTTTTTCAGGAGGACACTCCCCCACAACACTCAGGGCAAGGGTTTTTAGTTATGCCCTGGGGGCATATATGGTTTTTATAAAGGTGTTGTCGTAGAAACTTCAAAGAATGCTCATTCGATTGGAAATTCAAAGAGCTAGTGCCCTTTTTAACAGTCAAAAGTGATTGGAGGGCAACTAGCTCCCCCCCCACACCCATCATTTCCCCAAACACATCTACTGAAAATTTGGAGATAGCTATTTTGTTCGTAGTTGATTTCCAGATACAAAATATGTTTTTGAGGAGGACACTCCACCACAGCCCTCAGGGCAACTACCCCCCCCCCCCCCCCCCCACACCCATCATTCCCCCAAACACATCCAATCAAAATTTTGAGATAGCCATTTTGTTCAGCGTAGTTGATTTCCAGATAGAAAACATATTTTTGAGGAGGACACTCCCCCACAACCTTCAGGGCAAGGATTATAAGTTATGCCCTGGGGGCATATAAGGTTTTTTATAGAAGGCGTTGTCGTGAAAACTTCAAAAAATGCGCATTCGATTGGAACTTCAAAGAGCTAGTGCCCTTTTAATAGTCAGAAGTGATTGGAGGGCAACTAGCCCCCCCCCCACGCCCATCATTCTCCCAAACACATCCAATCAAAATTTTGAGATAACCATTTTGTTGAGCGTAGCTGATTTCTAGATAGAAAATATGTTTTTGAGGAGGACACTCCCCCACAACCCTCAGGGCAAGAGTTTTAAGTTATGCCCTGGGGGCATATAAGGTTTTTATAGAAGCCGTTGTCGCAGAAACTTTAAAAAGTGCTCATTCGATTGGAAATTCAAAGGGCTAGTGCCCTTTTTAATAGTCGAAAGTGATTGGAGGGCAACTAGACCCCCCCCCCCCACGCCCATCATTTCTCCAAACACATCCAATCAAAATTTTGAGATAGCCGTTTTGTTGAGCGTAGTTGATTTCCTGATAGAAAATATGTTTTTGAGGAGGACACTTCCCCAAAGCCGTCAGGGCAAGGGACAGGGCCAGAAGAAAATTTGCACTTTACTGAAAAAAATATAAATGTTTTTACTTTTATAACTTTAATAAATCAAATAATATTAACATTTGATTACTAAATATCAGTATATATATATATATATATATATATATATATATATATATATATATATATATATATATATATATATATATATATATATATATATATATATATATATATATAATATATATATATATATATATATATATATATATATATTATATATATATATATATATATATATATATATATATATATATATATATATATATATATATATATATATATATATATTATATATATATATATATATATTATATATATATATATATATATATATATATATATATATATATATATATATATATATATATATTATATATATATATATATATATATATATATATATATATATATATATATAATATATATATATATATATATATATATATATATATATATATATATATATATATATATATGTATATATATATATATATATATATATATATATATATATATATATATATATATATATATATATATATATATATATATATATATATATATATATATATATATATATATATATATATTAAACTGACAATGTACATTCACTTGTATTTTTTCAGTAAAGTGCAAATTTTGTTCTAGCCTTGGGAAGGCATAGGGGTTTTGCGCCCAACTTATGTTAATTTCTGCTCGTTTTGAGTCTGACTCGGTTATTTATTGTAATTTCTGTTCGTTTTCGGTTTCATTTATTTATCGATGCGGATTTGTGGTAGTTTCACGCTTGGTAGATTATTTGATTTTATTTTTGCTCATTTTCTGTTTAATGGAGTTCTTCACTTTTCTTTGAAAAACTTATTTTGTGGAAAAAGTTTTTTTTAATTAATCTCATGTAAACATCCTAACAAAATAACAGTAGTAAAATAAACTTTACTTTTCCAAATACCATGGTCGCTTTTGAACAATGCACCCACCTTCAGATGGTTGCCGGTATGATTCTAGGATATACAAAAACTAGAACAAAGAAATTGTTACTTCACACTTGCAGTAAGTAAGTAAGTAAGTAAGTTTATTTATAACCCGCAATATAAAATCAATGCGGAGTAACAAAGAAAAAACAAAATAATATTATACACAAGGAAATAATAAGAAAACAAAACATAAATAACATAACAATATTTATAAATCTCTAATCTGGAAAAAATAAGTGAGGGGGTCACTGGCCCATATCTTCCTTGGAGTATTGGTCCTCAGGTCCTTAGCGATGTTGTCAAGCAGCACTAGAGGGTCGATAAGTCCAAAATGAGAAATAATCTTGTGATTTCTGTACCACCTTGGTAAATATAGCAGGAATTTGCAATATTAAAAATAACCTCTCCTTAGCTGAAGACGGTCTTTTTGCGCATTAAAGGCTGCAACCCAGAAAGATAAAGAATTATAGGAGAACAAAAACTATGGTAAAGTTTACATAAGCCTCGGCGGCTGTACCTCCCTCTATTAGGCGAGATTTTACCATATGAGAAGCGAATACACTGCAGAGCACTAGCAACCAGAGACGAGCATGTTGTCGAAAGTGCATCAGAAAAAGTAATCCCAAGCCATTTCAACTTTGACACACTTGAGTAGCATTGTACCCACATGCAAAGAAGGAGCTGGTTTTGAAATATTAAAACACAGAAACTGGCATTTTGAAGCATTTACAGAAAGCCCACTCATGCTCAAAGCATTAATCAGAACATATAGATTTTTTGTGAGGCCTGACCTAGTATGACTAACTAGCAGAACATCACCAGCATAGGCAATGTGACTAACAGCAGTATTTTCTAAAAACACAGTAGGAGACAGCATTCGCAAACAGTCCGCAAGCACAGTTTTAAAAATATATGGAGACAGCACACCACCTTGCCTGACTCCCTTCTTTACTCAGATAGGTTCAGATATACCAGATATCCATTTTAACCGAACCGACGAATTGGAATACCAATATTATAGAACTTTTACTACAGAAGAATTAACTCCTGCTTTAACTAAGCAGTGAAGCACTTGCGAATGTACAACGTTGTCAAAAGCGCCTGAGATATCAACCGAGCAAAAATAAAGTGACCTTTTTTGCATTTTTGCCGAGACTAGCAACTGACCAAGTATATGATGGGCTTGAGAACAACCAAAACCGGCTCTGAACCCAACTTGATAATCAGAAAAATCACATTTAGAAAAAACTTCAGGCAATACGGCATACTCGAACAGCTTGCTCATGAAGCAGGATACTGTAATTGGTCGATAACTGGAACACTGATCTGCGTCCTTTCCCTTTTCAAAACTGATGTTACAATTCCCGAAAGAAATCTATCTGGAACTACCGACTGGGCTAAACACATCTGGAATAGGAGCTGAATGTGTGTTAACAATAATGGACACTTAATGCTGAAGTGATTGTACCACAGACCATCCATATGAGAGCACTTGATTTCTTAACACTCTTAAAAGCCCGATAGATATCACCACTAGATATTGACAATACATGGACTTGCCGAAGAACTTGAGGAATCGTATTATGCAATAAGGAAAAAAACATGGACTGGATAGAATGATTAAATGTAGAAAAAACACGAGTAAAATGAGCAACAAAATAACTGATTTTGATAATCGAAACGGTAGCAGAAACACACTTGCTGCTAATAATTACATCGGACCAAGACTTCCGATCCGAGGGGCCATCCAAACCATTCAGGTGGGTTTGACGCAAAGAAGGTCTAAGCTGACGTTTCGAATTTTCCTTAATTTTAAATACTTCACCAGGCTTAGGCCGATCACAAGCAATCCAAAGGTGAAGCCAAAACTTCGCACGTTGTTTAGCTTTTTTTACTTCTTGGCACACATTCCATAATGGTTTTCTGGTGCCAATTCTAACACGTTCAACAGGAACTGAAACTGAAGCAGCTGCCTTCAAACAATGTACAATCTGGTAATAACAACAATTTAAATCGATCTTAGCTGTCGATGACCTTACAGAGGTTTGTAAAAGGTCAAAAGGCACTTTCAGGCTTGATAATAACGAGCAAAGAACGTACAAATAAACTTCAGAATTTACTCGTTTCCAATTTGGCTTATCAAACCATTTATTATGGTAAGAAAAATGGTTATAAGCCAGTAGAGCAGACGACTCAATTTCGCAAGTTAAAGGCAAGTGATCATCCTCAATTTTATCATACAAAACAATGACAGGAGGAACCACGAGAGATCCCCTTGAAACTATAATGTGATCAAGGTTTGATCTAGAACCATCACGGTTATGAATGTAGGTAAACTGTTTATCTTTATTGACTAACTGATAGCCGCTAGGCAAAGCATCAAAAAACAGGTCACTTCTTCCAGATTGGGACAGAATATTGGCATCGATATCACCAGCCACAATCCAATTTAATCCCTGATTCGTCACTCTTAGCAGAAGAGTCCTGAGTCGATTACAAGAACCCGCGAAGACAGATAGGGAAGAAATGTTCTTGCGACTACATGGCATACAGACATTGATGAGGACTATATTACCGCATTTTATTGCCAGTAAATTATGATCAGAAGAAATAAGCTCAGGTTTCTTAACGAGGCGAACTAAAGTTGCAAGGCCCCCAGAGGGTCGACCGTGCGTTTTTTTAGCTTCACGAACAAACGTGTGGAGGGTGGGTGAACGTTTAAGAGTATCTGTATTAGCTTTAGTTAGAAACTGTTCCTGTAGGAAAACTATATCATAATCAAGAAGCTCATCAATAAGAAGATCTTTGTCTTTGGTTCCGTTAATATTAAGTGAAACATAGCGAAATCTATTGCCACTAGCAGTAATTTTTTATCCTTATTCAGAGCTTTTTTTTAACACTGGGCATCTAAGACTATAGGAAACAAAACTTCTCCCGCAGTTGGCGCAATTCGGGCCTTCAGTGCAAGGATTATCTCGTGTGTTACAATGTCCACCAGCGCACCGTGAACACTTTTGATTAGTCGATGGGAGTGGGAAATTTCCGACAATGTGGTTCGGCGATTGACAACAGTAACATCTAGGAGGTAACTTTTGGAAAGGTCTAATTTTAAAAAGCTCGTATCCCAAATGCAAACCCTCATTTATAGCTTTATTTAAGGCAGCATCGTCTAGAAATTCAAGGCGGAAGGATCTGGAATTTCCAATTTTAGTTGCATCAACAAGACCGGGAATCATACTAATAAGCTCTGATTTTTGCAGAAGAACAGGGATGTTACTCACAATACCAAAAACTTTTTGATTAAGGACATGAGAGGATACATTTAGCTGACTAGTTGCAGCGGCGGCAAGAGAGACAGCTGAGGCTTTATCCCGGGTATGGACTACCGACCTTTTCTTGACAGGATCAGATCTGACACTTACGATACCATCATGACCATCCAGGGTATCAAGGGTCTCTTTGCGCTCAATAGGATCTTTGAGGTCAGTAGGTGGGTTTTTTAGAATAACTGCATAGGACGGTTTTGAAGAGACAGAACACTCTTGCATTAACGACGGAGGACATCCAATTGTTCCAGGCAGTAGAGCTCTCACACACTCAGACAAAGAGCACAGCTCAGACAAAAAGGAGTTTACACGGCAACTCAATGCACAAAAAGCATCGGCAGGAATAAGTGGTACTTCACTAGGGTGGCGGATAACCAAGACTGGCAGACCAACATCATCAGCATCATACTTTGCGATAGTATCGATAACATCAGAGACACTATTAATAAACGCACTTGTACCCACTCTCTTAGGCTGAATTTCCCCAGGATGGCAAAACTAGAAGATTTGCTTCCTCGCATCAGAAACCTGGGCGATCGTGAAAAATTCAAACATATGTTTCTTCATAATATCTGGAGAAAAGCCTTTTTCGACACTGTTTTGGAAAAAATTCAGAACAGGACAATAAACGAGTGATCCAGCGGTCCACGCCATCAGCACCGAATGTTGAATACATACAGAGTGAAGGAACCTAGGAACAAGGGAAGTGTAAGGACCCCCTCAACTGTCCCCCGCAATTTACGGGTAACTTAATGCCGGCGGGTACAATACGTCGTTTGCAGGAGGTTCCTTCCCCTCTTCTGCTTGTTCCTAGTACGCTTCTTAACGATAAGAAATCAAAACTGGCGCTATAAAAATTGATACTATAGATGGCGTGCCAATCTAGCGGAGAAAAAAGATGGCAGAGGTGAAAGTACCCAGGGAAAGGGGCTTATTCTAGCGATTAGAGAAGGTCATACAAACACTACTTGGAAAAATATCTATCTTTAGAGGGTAAACAACAACAGGAAAAAAACATTAAAATAATTCAGAAACTTTTTCAAGTTACCAGCAAAGATGCAAACTCAGTCTCGATAACATTGAAAATAAGATAGATGGCATTCAAGATCATTGTGTTTCTATTAATCAGTGTCGTGTTTCCTCCCATTGTTACCTACATTTTGGAGTATCTTAAAATAATATCTTAATCTAATAACTATATTGAAACTTTAGCGGACATTTTTTTCATCAGGTCAATAATGTTACACTAAATTTATTGATTTCACTTTTGCTGGTTTGACATAACGATCAAACTGTTGATCAGAAATACGTAGAAAATAAAAATATCTACGATTTAATTTTTCAGCTGGGGCTGTAACTAGTCGGCACTAGATCCCATTACGACAGTAGTGATTAATATTATATTTGGAATAAGCGTAAATGCCAAATCTATGAGTATATTTATTTTTTCGCAAGCTAACTTTCAAAAGTTTACCCGCATTCGGGGTAATTTCAAAATGAATGAATATGAAGAAGATTTGATCGTTTGCATGCTACATTTTCATTACTTTGTATGGATTGGTAATAAATGTTCACAAATAAATTAATGAAATGTATATAAAAATTTTTTTATTCGAACTTGTTAAACAACTTTGAACAAAACAATATCAAAAGAAGTAATTCCTTTTGTTCTATAACGAAAATTAATCGAATTGGACATCCAGGATTAGATACTTTTTTAATGTCGTGAGTTTCGCTTTGTCTCTTTCCTCCGTTTTCATTTTTAAATTTAGTCAAAATAGATGACATAAAATCTCTTATATTATCTAGGCTAAAGAACAACTGGATCAATGGCCGTCTCTGGAGATCTACTGACACCAAAATTGGGGATTTTGCCGGAAGCCTTTGAGAACCCAATAAAAGAGATCAGCGTAATACTAGCCATTATCTTGACATTCTCGTCCATGGCCGTGCTTTCTGGTTACATTATAGCAGCGATAACGAATCATTTAGCTACTGGAAAAGAGAAGATCCCAAAAATGTCTTCCAAAATAATCGAAACGACTGACAAAGTGACAGAGGTGCTTGGAAAAGGATATGAAAAGTTTGATCAAGTCTCAGATAGGAAGTGATTATTTATATTTACCCTTGTAATTGTTGCAACGTATATCAAACGTGTTTTTCAATGGTTCTATCGGTTTGGAAGGTTTCATGAACAAATAATAGAATAGATAGAATGAGAGAAAAGAAGTGATTATTTATATTTATCCTTGTAATTGTTGAAATCTGACGAATAACGTATTTCAAAGTAGTTTTCAATGGTTCTATCGGTTTGGAACGTTTCATGAACAAATAATAGAATAGATACAAAGAGTAAATGAATCTATATTTGTTTCAAGCTCCGTAGTAGTTTTTTCTCGTTTTAGGTTTATTTTTTACTTTTGGTGACTAAGGAAGGTGCTTTATTGCTGCATAAGTAAAGAACCATATCCCTTAATACATCATTTGTTTGTTATTTCTCTGCTCATTTTATACTAAAGGGGAAAATTATAAAAACTCTGAAGAGGATTCATCCGGTTTAAAATTACTAGCAAACTTTGTTAAGCGTCAAAAGTGATTGTAAAAGCAAGTAATATGCTACCACTATAATACACTTACCACTATAATTGCAATATACTACTTACTATTATACAACTATTAGATAGGTTTCACTCAATAAAAAAAGTTTATTGCGAAAATTAAGTTCTTGGGATTTTGAAAATAAGATTCAAACCCCCTAAAAATTGCAATGAATCGAAATGAAAAGCGCCCATCGGAATCATCACTGTCGATAACCTAACATAAAATACCTTTCGACCAACATGGAATATCTTTTTTTTACATGTGTACCAATGATGCTTCTCCCTCTCCCATCCCATCAGAGATGTTCGAACCGCACCCGTGTTCCCACTACAGTGAGAAAGGGCTCATTTGAACAGAAATTGCAATATCTAATGCCCTATTTAATCAATAAAAGATCGTACCAAAGAAAAGTGGCATTTCCTGCCATGTTGTGCCGAAATGTCAATTTTGACACAAAGAGGGCCAGAAGCCAGGGAATGTAAATTCAAAGTTAATCAATCAATTTGTAATGATCTAAAAATTTTGAACTCCCTGTCTTGAAAAACACGGAAAGTCGTTTTTTTTATATGGGCAATAGCAGTGATTTGCCTTTTTCCCACCGAGGCTAGCAGGCTACTGCAACATAGTAGAAAGAAATTAATGGCTCATCTGAAAGCTCTTCATCATATGTAATTGCGTTTTGTAAACTTTTCTTGGAAGCACTTTTTATAGCTAATTCTGGAGTTGAAAAAGGCTAAAAGCAAAAAAAGGCATCATTATAATCTCTACAGTCAAACACTCTTAACTGGAGGCTTACAGCCCCGCTCCCCCTCTTGTATACTCTTCCTTCGAGCCCCTTTGAAAACTAAAAACGAACTGCCCAGTGAGAAAAAATCGTTTAACTTTGATTTTGGAATAAGAACTATTATTCATGTTTATTTAAACAGCAAAGTTAATAACAATATTTTTTCATGAATTTCGGAAAAAGTACTTTAAACACTGATGTGTCTTTTTTTTATTTTCCTGTTTCTCCACCACTATTGGAGTACCAAAACATCCTAGAAAGCTGCCTAAGATCCTCTGTGAAAGCTAATACTAACATCTACATGAACTGGAACTTTCGAACTGGATGTTTTGAAAGTAATTATTTAAGTTCTACATCACTTAATGGCACATTTCTTAATCCTGAAGATGAGTTTCTAAAATCCGAAAATTGGACTGGAACATGTCAATTCCAGAACAACTGATTTTGTTGGTCTAAATTCAACACGGTCGTTATTTTTTAACCACGTAACGTTCCAAGTCACAAATTTCATTTTAATTAAAGCATTGGAATTGTTACGGCCTCAATAAAAGTAATCAATTCTGCCCAAACATGTCCCGGAAAACAAAGCAACAACTATTAGCCTTAATATACTAATTTAACCAAACATATCGTCAATACTAGGTCTACCGTAAATTAAATTTAACTATATAAATAAGTTACATAAATATAATTTATCATATAAATAAATAATTCTACATTATATTTAACTAATATATAAATAAGAATACTGAAATATTAGTTTTATTTATTTCGACAAGCAAAAAAAAACAGATTTCGTCCGACAAGTATATGAAAAACAGCAAAAGAGTCGCATACTCCATGAATACCATGGTCCTTTTTAGGAAGATCAAATACCTCAAAATCTCTCGATTAAGCTGTATAGAACTATTATTTCAAAGTATTCTACACATCGTTATTCAGAAACAACTAGTTTAGCTTCGTCTTCTGTGTATTTAAATTTGTGCCATGGGTGCTCAGGTATAACAACATCTTGATTTCTTAACCAATTGCGGTAATAAGTGGAAAACTTTCTGAATGATCGGTTGAAGTCTTCTGACAAGAAAAAATCTGGAACTGTCTTATCTTGGTCCTGAAAGACAAACATAAAAATCATGGATGATAACGTGGTAAACCTAGTAGTTATTTTTTCTTTTGGTCGAATGAGAGATACTGTAAATAAAAGATTATTCTTCCTTTAGCCAGGTCTTAGTACGGTAATCCTCCTCAAGACACTGGACAAGAAATTTCTTGAAGATACCTCACTATTTTTTCGAGTGCCTAAATGGCACTCGTATATAAATATAAGTTCTAATTTGAAACGAAGCGACAATGCTTGACTAAAAACTTCGTTTCTTGTCTTTCAAAATTGTTGGTTAAACCTAAATTACCTCCATTGTCGTAAGAAAACCCACCCCACAGCTCTTTTATCCTACTGGACAAAAGAAAACTTATCTATGGAGTTCAAGATGAGATTATAGGCAAGGGAGGTCTGTTTTCTTTTTTTTTCAGAAAATCACGTGGGCATTACCAACAAATTGACGTAAATCGAAATTTTACGAAAGAGGGGCAAACATTGACAAGTTACAAAACAACCTTAGTCTTGATTCAGTATAAAGATAAACTAAGTCCACGCTACTTACTGACCCAATACAAAACAAGTCAAGTCCAAACTGTGGATTTTTGCAGAGAGCGAAAAATCCAAGTCCTGACTCGATACAAAAAAAAAAAAAAAAAAAAAAAAAAAAAAAAAAAAAAAAAAAAAAAAAAAAATCAAAGTCCAGTTTAAATTCCAAAACGAGCAAAGTCGACTCAGTATAACGGTTTAAGCCTAAGTTGCCGAATTTCGGTAAAGAAATTCGGCAACTTAGAAAAAAATTTTAAATTTGGAAATTTTTTTTTCAAATGCCAAGTGTGAACTCAAGACTGCTCAGTAGAAAATGATGTAGAAACAATGGATAAAAATGCATGCAACTTCTGACCTGGCACAAAATCGAGCCCAGTCATGATCTGAGTGAGTGAGTTCTTTATTTAACAATAAAAAACCATAAACAAAAAACTGAATCAACAAATAAAACAAATAGTCCTGACTTGGCCTCAACAGCCAGCATCTTCAGCTTTTCAGCAAAAAGAGAGGCATTTCGCACCTCATTTGTGGCAGAATTAGGGAAAGACTTCCGGTGTCTACTATTTGGGATATAAAGTCCACATTTCGTGAACTTTTTAGCAACAAAAGCATCTTGCACGTTGTCAGAACCAAAACCGTGCACGGATTTTCAATCCGTGTGGGTGGAGAGCAGCAAATTTGGCCAGGAGCCCCTTTAATGATCCTCCGCCCAACTATTAAGTTTTTTACAGATGTGTAGACACAATGTACCCTGTTTTAAACAGAAACATGCAAAATTATTCAACCTATGTTATTGGAGGTACGAAGTCTAGAAGCGCGATTGGAGGTCCACGGTCTTTCTAATACTAAACCCGATCACCAGCTGTTAACTGGAAAGTAGGGTAGGTTTTCTTTTTCTTCGATCAGCTCGAAACTTATGGGGAATCTGAATTGGGGCCAACAGGGCATAATAACGGTAATTGGAAGGAAAAATGAGCCTTTGCCCACCCCCCCCCCCCCAGTACTATGAACAACAACCAAATTTTCAGCAGAAAGGTAGGAAGGGTTCTTACACCGATCCACTTAGAAATTATAAGGCAAGTATTCTGGACCAAGGAGACTAAGAGAGGGAGTTTCAGAAGCGTAAGCCCCTTCCTAGCCTCACCTACCGTACATATGAAAATATCACATTTACTTGAAATTGAATAAATGAATTGTTGCAGTCCAAGAGACTTTCCCCCGACATTTTAGACCACTGACTTTAAAGCTTCATAAGCGAGGATTCCCCAAAGTGTGAACTTTTGAAGCCTGTCATCACTTGAACCGTAAGGGCCAGCGATCCAATTTTTCTGGGGGAAGGAAAGTTTGGAAAATGCTATTTTCTCTAGATACTTGGCCACCAAATTCTACGCAAAATTAGCACTTTCAAAAAATTACTGAAGACTGATTTGGTGTAACAACAAGCCAAGATCTGCCTTGGCACAAAAACCAATGTAGCTCCTTACTCTGTGCAAAAACAAGTTTTGTAGTTTTACAATAAAAAGATTGGTCCTGATTGGAAATTTCCATTACACCCTACAATTTCAGTGAAATTTATGTTGGAATACAATATTCTAATCCTAGAAAATTCTAGCCAAAAAAAGAAAACAAAAACAAAAGAAACATTACAAGCATTAATGTGTGAAACTTGATCGAATAAAAATCGAGCCAAAAATAATTGACTAACAAGGTTTATGAAAACGAAGTTTTCCGAGGAGAGTAAAGAGCAATATTAAAATATGAAGAGCAGAAATGAATATGCGTAGTAAGTGAAGCTTAAACAAGTAGAAACTACTATGAATGAATGAATGAAATACAGACTGAATAAAATTACCACAAATACGGATTTGGATGGAACCTGACCATCCAGGCATCAAACCGCTTTTCAATTTCCAAAATATATGTCTGTTGAGGCAGGGATGCTTGAACTGAGTCTTTATGTTTTGGAATGACTACATATATTGTGCTACCATCGCTAAATTTATGCAGAGGACTCGCAAGGTTACCTCCCATTTCATTTATGTAAAGAATAGAAAAACGCATGTCCCAATATGCTACCCTGGAGTACGCCTGCCTTTATTAAATATTCGAGGGAAGTGACCCAGTCAAGAACAACTCGCAGTAAAGTTTTTTCAATAGATTCAATGCCATAAAAGGCTTTAAAAATGTCCAATGACAATAACTGGATGCTTTTGTCAGAAGTTCGATCTACTCGTGGTATTGGGCCATTAAGCAGTCAAGCGTTGAACGCTTTTGGCAAAATCCCTATTGGCGGCCGCCTCAAAGTTCATTTAAATCCAGGTACTAATAAAGTGAATGATTGGAAACCTTTTCATAGACTTTCCCAGTGCAAGAGAGGAGGCTGATAGGGCTATGTGAGCCCAGTCTTACTGGATCGCCATCTGGCTTAGGTATAGGTATGACACAGATAGATTTTCATGAATATGGAAAGTTTTCAGGGGAAAAACACAGTTGGAAAAGCGATGCCAAAGGTCCAACCAATTCAGCCTGAATGTCTTCAAGACAACATTAAGTATATTGTATATATAAGCATATTGTCAGGACCCGTGGATTCAGTCATATCAAGACTCTGCAGAATGCAAAAGACCTTTTGAGTGGAGTAGTTCACACGACCAAAGACAGTATTGGTCCGAGCAGGGATATCGAAAACTCCCTTGCAGTGGTCTTCAGATTTGAGAATTCAGAAAACTCCTTGGCAAGAGCTTCTGTCTTAGCCTAGGATCTTAAACGATAATCCCATCATTAATTTTTAGGAAAGGAATTTAATATGCTTTAAATGACAGCAAAGCCTCTTTGACAATTCTCCACGAGCTCTTAGTAGAGGCATTTTGAAGCTTGGTAGCAAAATTCTCTTTGTTTTAGCCCATGATTCGCAAATTGTGTGAACTATGTCCTTACGAACTTTTATGAAATCAATTCTGTAGCCATCGATTGTGTACCCTGCGTTTTGCTCGGATAGCCTTTTTGCAGTGGATTTTGAACTAAGGTTTGTCCTTGCTGGATACCTGGATCCGCTTTGAAGGGATATAGTCTGCAATACATTCGATTATGGCCTACTGGTATTTTTCTGCAGCTTTCTCGAGCCCTTTAAGAAGTAAGGAGCAAGAAGCAAGTGCGTTTTTAAGACATCCCAATCATCTCGTCTGTATTGCTAGACCGGTTTGGGCCATGGTAGGTATCGAATTAAAACCAGTCGTTCAGGCCCATAAGAAAGAGAAAGATGAAGCAAGTCTGACCCCTCCTAATCAGTATTTCTGGGACCCATAAGGAGCCATACAAAGTGATGGACGTTGAAATTTCCATGGAGGATAATGGCGGACTTTACATATTTACCCCGAATGTAATAAAGGGAGGTTTCAAGGTAGCCAGTGATATGGCACATGGGGGAGCTATATAAAATCGCAATGATAACAACCCTATTTAGAAGGGTTACTTTAACCCACAGAGCTTCTTCACCTGCTGAGTTTGTGAGAATCGGACATGAATGTTGTGCATGGCTCTGTTTATAAACAGAAAAAGTTTCTCAATGTTTTGCACTTTCAGTGCGTACTTGGTCTCGCCTGAGGAGGTATGGCAACCTCACTACTCGGTATCTCGTTATTTGAGATTAGTCTAATTAATTGACATAATAGATGGTTTGACAGACTTCATCAAATATAGGAACTGGCCAAATTTAGTTCTAAGACCTCATAAATTGCAATGGGCTACCGTAAATAAACAAAAATGGATTGCCCGTATTTATGCCAAAGGCCGTCGACATGAGGTCAGTTTGGTACGAGGCTTATTTTGAAGAATTGTAACCAGGTAAAAGAAACCTTGCCGGGTGGTTAACCCAACAAAAGCAAAGAGATCCAAAGGCCAGTACATTTCTTGGATGGGCAGCGGAGCCACAGCACCTTTTACCCATCCTCATCATTGGAAGTGGTGCCCGAAATAGGTTGAACCTATGACGGGCACGAAGCGCGACATTTAAATGATACCTTCCACCATTCAGTTTGCAGATTGAGATTCGCAGAAGCTGGGACACCACGAGCAGGTTGTCCAACACCACCTCCAAAAAATTAATGTATTAAAATAAAATAAATAAAACCAATTAATTAGTTTCCTATTTTATTTTTTTAAATTAATGCTGAAATTTATTCAATAAATAAATATATTTATTTATAATTACTTTTAAAAGAATGTCTTTGTGAACCAACAAAGTTAAGTGTCAACTGAGCGCTTTGACTGTCAAACTTGAAAACATTTCTGAAGCGACCAGATCAGTTTGGTTTGTGAATGATTCAAATATATCAAAACAGAAAACCTACCCTTAATTTGTAAATACTTAGTATCCTATGTCGGAAATCTTCCAATTTCTTCAATATATACGTATCAGGCTTCAACTTTTGACGACTGCATTCATCCAAAACATAAGTTAGGAAGTTACAATCATTCTTGAATGTTGCATTATTAATCAGGGAGCCAGCAATAACTTGATTTAACCTAAAATAAGATATATCTTTATTGAGAATGATTTAAAAAAAGTAAAAATATTTTTTTAAAGATGGAATTGGCCCTCAGAACGGGAAAAAAAATTAAAAATTAAAGACTGCCCTCAAGACGGATAGACTTCCTCATAAAAAAAAAAAATTGGATAGGACTAATAACCTAATAGAAAAAAATGGAAGATATATAGGCAATATTCAAAGTTTCTTTTGCTGCTATTGATCTTACTGTTTATGATATGTAAGTCTTGGAATATTATAATCCAACAAAAAGGCGTTTCCAGTACAAATTGAAAATTATATGAACAAATCTAAATATTTGTTAACTAAATCATTAGCCAAGTAGGATAATGCACTGTAGGGTACTACAGTGCATTATGAGTTACCAAAAGGGAAAAAATAGGAAAAAAACTAAAGTTGAACTATTCTCCTTTTAAACAAAACCCTCATTAATTTAGATAGTTGCTCTTGTATTCCAAAATGTGTATTTGCATTTCTAGCTGCGTTTCTGTTACAAATTGAGCTATTTTTTTCGTGTTTCGCTAGCGTGCTCCTTTTTCTATGTCTCCGCAAGACGGCAACCCTTTCTAAAATTAAACTAGATGAACGTGACTAGACTATTAAAAAAAATTCAAGCGAGAACTAAAAGGTTTTGGCAATCCAGAGGGGAAAAGGCAGGGTACAGCCCGTTAAAAAAGGTATGATGATTTTTAAACTCTCCTTCGACCGTTCAAGTTAAAATCTCAATGAGTGATGCCAACCCTCATCCCCTTTTAAACTTTATCTAGTTGCAGAAAAAAGTCTCAAGCATCGGCGCTGTTTCTGTTTTTTTCTAGGTTGTTTCTGTTTCTCTAAAAAACAGAACAGAAAGGAGAAACAGGTCATCTGTTTTTGATAGACCTGTTTCTGTTTCTGATCTGCTTTTTTTTCATCTGTTCTTTTTTCGTTTCTGTTTTCTGTGAAACAGCGATGATGCTGAATTTCAATGGGCCCAGAGAATATGTAACAAATCTCTTCGGGAATGAGGGGGGAGTTTAACCCCAACATAAAAACAAGAGATCAGTAGAGATTTGAGCAACAACAGTACAGCACATATTTATACGCTAGGAGATTCCTATTTCCATTAGAGCTATACTAAATCAAATAATAGCTTTAAAGTAGAGGATGACTTCTAAAAAAGACTTTTTCATGCATTATCTAATTTTACATATTACCACGGATTTTACATAAAATAATCCTGGAAGGGAGAGGAAGAAGTCTTTTGTACTAATACAGTCAAATACTATAGGTTATTGTGGTTGCGGCCGTGGATGCAAAGGGGGCAATGGCTTCCGTCCATAAATTTAGATAACTATTTTTTTCTAGTGTTTTCATTGAAAATATTGAAACAAAAATAAAATTGCCAACCCTCACCTTAGATTTTAGAGAATTAATTGTTTTGTATCTTCATTAAAAAGGAAGAAAAATCTTTGCACAACTCCCTCAGAAATAATAACCATTAGCCCCCCCCCCCCACTCACCTCCTTATCCACTGGAAGGTCTAAAGTAAAACTATTATCAAAATTTAATGCACTAAACCACAGCCGATCAAAAATTTTGATTGAAAATAATAATTTCATCCAAAGTTTCAATCAAAATAAAAATTTTAATTATTAAACAGAAAAACTCGGGAAAACTCCAAAAATATTTCTAATATTAAGCAGTAGCAAAACCAAGCTAAAAAACGAAGCAACAAGCAAAGTTAACAAGAAACGAAAATCAGTTTAAAAAAGTAAAAATCGTAAAAACATAAAAAATACATATGACTGACAACTTATTTTCAGTAAGAGCTTTTTCACTACAAGCCACTATGGGACCTATAATCTATTCCTGGTGAAGAAGTGATGCGGAACGGATGAAACCGTATGTAGCCAGGTTATCAAAAGAGGGCGACTGCATTATTTCGGTAACAACTTGGAGGTCAAATTGACATTTTCAGGAAGTACTAGAGGGCCAAGTGGACGTCCGCTTTTGAATTGCGGGAGGGACGAAGGTAAATGGAAAGAAATTATGTGTCGATGTTATCAAAATGGCATATCTGGCACACGTAGGGAACAAAGTGAGAGGATCAAGCTGAATTTCTTCTTAAAAACTTGAAGGTGTATTGGACATGTATTGATCCAGTCGGGGGTAATTTCCCAATAGGTTTCAATTTGATTTTATAGGAATCTAATATATATATATATATATATATATATATATATATATATATATATATATATATATATATATATATATATATATATATATATATATATATATATATATATATATATATATAGTACTCTCACTAAATCAATTTGAAACCTATTGGGAAATTATCTCCGACGGTAGTGTTCTATTAGACTTGGCACCATGAACACCAATCAAATAATCGATGTATTTAACTTGGATCAACAAATGTCAAAACACAAATCCTATTGCATAGGCTACACTCGGATTTCCTTGAATATATTCATAATGCCAACAAAACTAATATCATTGTTAACAGTGGTCCATCGAATGTTCAGACGCGGCATAAAACAAAGAAGAATATAGAATTTTTTACCCTCTTGGTCTACCATATGCATTCTACACACCTCACATCCAAAACTTCCTTGAAAGAAGTGGAAAATCAATTATTCAAATCGGAAGCGAGAAGAAGATTTATCAACCAAAAGCTGTGGTTTTCATGCATTAGTATATTTTATTTTTCGATGTCGTGACTGTGCTTACAGTGAATTTCTCAACATTTATGTAGAAAATCCTCGATTGAATGACTTCATAGTAGACAATATCTTGTCCTACCTGTATACTATTGATTTCAGTGCCCTAAGAATAAAATATTTTAATAATGTTTGTAAATTTGTTTATTAATACGATATGTGTATGTACTATAAAAAGTCTTTTGTCTTGATCGTTTAGATTTCTTCTTCTTCTTCGACATTTAGGTGGTCATCGTCGTCGACACCGATTAGTGGTGATAGATCATTGGGAGTCAACTTGTACTGATCCTGGCGTGCAAAGTCATGGTCACATTTTCCCCAATATAATGTAACTTCATTTTTATTGAATATCTTTGTGAAATCAATGATACTATTATGATTCGTATTGTAAAATTCACATTTTTCTATTTGCTTATTTGAAGTAATGTCACACACGATATTCTCATATGAAGAATCACTTTCTGTAACAGCCAAATAAAAATCGAAACTACCAAATCGTGACATATCTACCGTAACTGCCAAATAGTTTTATAATCATAACTACCATTGTCCTCACAACGATGACGTAGAAACTATACTCTCTTGATGTTTTTAGAATTGAACTATGCTCCAAATTCTTCTCCCCAAAACAATTTAAATTCACGATGATACCAATCCCTTAGAAATAAACTCAAATCACGTTTAGGTTTTTCTTTCAATCATACCAGGGTAAGTATTTTCCCATTGATCACTCTTATCAAAGTGACAGTTGGAGCATAGATATCTTTTAAGGAGAGAGTCACAAGCCTCTTCATGACAGGAATTACTGTCCTTAATTTGTACAGCATATCCTCTTTGTGATTTACATGGACTGCATAATTTACACTTTTCATTATAGTCATCAACTGCAGTGCAGTTCTCACATGACGACCAGCTGCCCAATATATATAAACATAGTGGGCATGTGTAGAACATTTTTCACTGTTGACTGTCTCACTGCCAAAAAGAAATTGAGTCACGGTCAGGGTCGCCACCAGCTCAAAAACAAAATCCCGATTTTTCTTAAAAAAAAATCCCGGAATTTCGAAAAAAAATCCCGGAACACAGTGTTTAGGTTATACAACATAAGGCTGCACAGTGATGACGTAAAACTCAAGGCACGTAACACGTAGTACGGTGAAACGTGGTTTCTAGTTGTAACTAACAACTGTTTGTCAATATCCCTAGTATTATTTCGACGGGAAAACGTTCTGTTGAGTTAGTAGGATCTACGACGAACATTTTAGGACAAAACAATTTGCCAAAGTATCGAGAAAACGTGACGAGGCATCCACATTTCATCGTTATTTGAATTTCCCGCCCAGGAATAGACGTCACGCTTCGCAGCCATATAGCGCGTCCAGACTATCCATCCTCTGGAAGACAGAAATCTGGAAAAAGGAATAGTCGTCCAGACTAGGCGGTTTTTTCAAAAAATATCTGCACAAATTTATCAGTCATCCTCATCAAATCTGTTTTTCTGACCCAAAACCTACAGAAAACAAATTTAGAGGCTCAGTTGGAAACCTTTTTTCTATTTAAAACCATCTTAAACAACTATTTTTATTCATAACTTATCGTGTCTAATTGTCTCCTTCTTCTGGCATTTATTCCAGAAAAGCTGTCCACACAACCACTTCCGTCCCATTTTCCCATTTTCTGACCCTCCAATTATTCCTGCCCAGAAACCGTAAAAACGGGGCGGAAGACCTGTCTACATTCCCAGATTTCCTTCCGATTTTTCCAGAAAATGGATAGTCTGGACGCGCTAATATTCAATATGGCTTGGCAAGAAGTAAAAGTTGCCTTTTATCACGTATTCACACGCCCCTTTCCCTTTTACCATACCTGCTTTTCTGTTTAGCAAAAGTCTCGCCAATCAAGAAGTGGACAGCGGAACTATCATTCATCTTACAAAAGCATCCTTTTGAAATCTCAAGGTCCGACTTCACTCCCCATAACCTGGATTCCGAACGTACTAAAATCTGAGAAAAATCCAAACGATATCATTCAAACATTCAGTCCACGGATTCTTCAGTGTATAAAAAAAGGAATCAGCTGCATTCACATGAAAGAATCCGGAAGAGAAACAGACCACTTTTTCCCAAATCTGGGTAGTTAGAATCCAACTTTCTTAGTATTAAACCCGGCGTTTGGGTATTTGAAGAGAAAAGTGTAGAGCAACAGTCAGAAAAACTGTTACTACCGAGTTATTAGTAAAAAGCACTAAGTAAAGCAACCACCTACAAAAATAACTAGTTTCTCAGATATTTTTTGGTGCGGTTCAGTAATCACTTCGGTAATCACAGCTCAAATGGACAAATAAGCTTCTGTAAATCAAA
The DNA here is from genome assembly GCA_027921565.1 of Artemia sinica. Lineage (NCBI taxonomy): Eukaryota > Metazoa > Arthropoda > Branchiopoda > Anostraca > Artemiidae > Artemia > Artemia sinica. The sequence continues at coordinate 24,120,165 of CM051275.1, forward strand.
CTAATTTCGGTTAGCATAAGTATAAAAACTAAGTCTTCTTAAAGAACGTAATCCAGATGAACATTTTCAATTTTTCTTCGTTTATTTGGATAAATATCTGCGATTTTCAAAGTTTGGATACTGAGTGGAGTATCATGCGCATAAAAGTATCTCAAAATATTAGAAAAACCTGGGGAATACGCTGATAGAGATCTTTTGAACCAATTGATGTACGTTCTTTAAACAGTACAAACGTACGACTACGTATATTGACCCTAAACTATTGAAACATGCTACAACCTAAGGAAATCAGAGAATGCTGGCAGATCATTTGGTCATGACTTTATAAAACTAATTTTTCGCGAAGTTTCATCTGCAAAACACCGAACTAAAAAGACCCTGGAACTGAGCTCTACTGATCATAACAAGTTTTCCGATGGTATTTATCGATTCCACTGCTCTAGATTCGGAATATATTCGAAAATTCATAAAATAATGTCAAGAACTCAAGCGAATGTTTTTGTTTTGAATTCGCCACTCGTCGTTACATTGGAGTTGAATTTTCAAAAATCAAATCTCGAGCGAAAAAATCGTTGCCAGTGTAATAGCGCAAATCCAGAGGGAACAAACAAAAACCAAGAATATTCGTGATACAGTACAGAAAACAATAGTAGACTATCAGCCAAAATTGTTGGAAATTCTCTTTTTAATAAAAAAAATCCTGATTTTTAGCAAAAATCCCGGTTTTAAACGAAAAATCCTGGTTTTCTTACAAAAAAACCCCGAAAATAATTTCTTAGACCACACTGCTTTTCCATTTACGAAATATTTAGCAAGAAAAACGGGTTTTAATTTTGATAAAGCAGTGAATAAATACAACAAAATAAACACTTAATTAAACAAACACACTCCGAATATTTCGGCACCACGTCCGGGAGCCTTTCTCAACAGAAAAAAGGAGAGAAAATGAAACAAAAAATATTCTTTTTTTAAACTTAACTTATATCGAAACACAAATTAAATAACACTTCCATACACTGGCGTATAAACAAAATCGAATGTCTATAATGATACAAGTGTCTCCTCACAATGTATAAACGGATATCTATCAAAAAATGAAGAATATATTCATACTTGAAAAAACAATAAAGGTCAGCTAACCCCTGGCCCATAACCCCTAATTAAATGAGATTTTGAGATTAAATGAGGACGGTGGCAACCCTAGTCACGGTCAATACTTGGAATGTCTTCTAGGAGGAGGAGTAATCGAGTGACGTTACAAAACTTATTCGACTTATTCCTTGTTGTCTTACAAAATGGCCGTCTTAAACACTTTTCTAGGTAGTGGTTAATAGCAAAACCACAATATCAATTTGTCTTGTTTCAATTAATAAATCAATAAACTGAGTAAATGCATTTGGACCACAACGTAAAAGCCTCATACAAAAGTCCAAAGATGGAGAATCATTTTCCATGATAATTTCAAGCATTTTTCAGAGAATATTTTCTTTTGTAAAGTTAACATCTGAAATTGATCATTTAGATACAAACACTTTTCCAATGTTTCCAGATTTCGTACGATTTTCTGTTTCTCAAATCCATCTATTTTCGTTCTTGACACTCCCACTACTGATTATAGACTAAACTAACAATTGAAAGTTTCTACTTGGTGTATATTCTCAATACATATTGGTCCCCTTAGAGAGAGGAGTAAACGATCAACTAAAATATCTAACAATAAAAAAAATCATCATGAAACATTTTGTTCTCAGAAATGTAATAAAAGAATACATTTTCACTCTTTTTTCATTAGGGTGAGTCAATTCATTGTCCTCAATGTGCTTCATGATTGCATTGAATCCGTGTTGTAGTCTCGATATATGCATTATGTTCACTTTTACGGCGAAACATAATTGTTGTTCAGACTTAAATTTACTCAATCATCACTGTCAACTCCCTCAAGGTGCAGTAGTGTAAAACCACTCATTTTTAAAATATTTGAATGTTTTTTCCAACTTGAAACAATATAAACTAATCAAGTGTCTATGTGGAACTGTGATATTAAGTAACACACCATCAAATTTTTATATCAATGATCACGTGATGGGTACTCTGCGCCTGGCCGCTTGTATCCAATGGTCCTTTTCCCGAGAAATAACAGCCGGCAATAACAAGAATTTTTCTTATCGTCCCGGAAGTTGAGATAACGCCAGATGTGGGCGGTCGGAATGATAGGATATGCGTGCGTTCAGAATGATAGGATGTGTATATTGTTAAAGGAATGGGAATATACGTGTTGCTAAAGTATCAGGATATGTATGTTGTTAAAGTAATGCCCCGTGTGTGTTGTTAAAGTCTTTGAGGGGATTTTACCACTGTAGCCTCAACTGAAGATTTTCGACGATGGTGTACTTATTTATTGTCTTAGTCTTATTTATTTATTTTTAGTCTTATTTATGGTGTACTTAGTCTTATTTTAGGGGGAACTTATTTATTTATTGTCAAAATTTAAATGGGAATATTTCTCATTTTCTTAATCATAAACACTTTTTAATACACTCTTGTTTCCTAGGGGGCGGGGGGTGCATACACAACTAGTTTTAGCGATTATTGTTTCACTATATTCATGTTTCTTCCTAACCTTCAACGACTTTTGCAAATAATAATAATAAAAAAGAAGAAAAAAAAAGATAAATGAAAAACAATAAATATCATTTTTATTGTTGATATGTTCAAAGCTATTAAAAAACTATGAACTACATATTCTTATTCTATGAAACTACATTTCTAAGAACTATAAACAAAAACTATGAACTACATTTCTTAGTCTTTTATGAATTTCTAAATAGATTGTTTTTCATAAATAAAAATTGCTGTTATATGAAACCTGCTCAATAGTTCAATCTAAACTATTAGAATTCGACCAAGAAGTATTTAAAACCATTTAATAATTTGATTTAGCGTCAATCGATATTTTTTTTATCAGACATGCTTTGAAAACGTGATTTTAAATTTACTGCTAAAACACTCACGAGTTTGAAGCGACGAGCATTTTCCTTTAAGGTAGTGTATAAATGAATAAAAGATCCTACGACCCCATTAGAATTTAAGGTGGTGCATAAATCAATAAAGGATCCTATGAATAAATGATAAATGAACCTACGACCCTATACGTACGCAGGAGTTTATTTTCGAAGACTCCCCTCCACACTACAAAAAAACAGAGCAAACTGATGAACTGTTGAAAATAAGAAAAATTATTGACTATAAAAAAACCTTGAAATCCATGGGGTGGGGCTTAAACAGACCCCCCCCCCTGCTTTAGTGTCTGCCTGTATACCTTAGATACGGCACTGTCTCGATGAATGTAAATAATATTACCTGAAACCACCAAGCTTCATAATTTTCATGAACTCTATTGTCTTTTCCTTTGATTTGCAGGTAAATGCTAAAACACCAAATGTAACACTGTTCATGCGTAAATTAAGCTCATTCATCAGTTCAATAACTTTGTCGGCATCCTTGTAGCGTCTTGACATGGCACGTTTCTTAATGAGCATATTGCAGAAATCTACATCAACCTCTATATCAAGTAGCTTCATCATTTCTATCAATAGCTGCAAAGTAATAAGCGTAGATCAGGAACACTTAGGCTAAACCACGATGGGATTCAACTGAACACCGAAAAAAAACATAGGCATACACTAAAAGGTAAAAAGTAAGCATGGGCACTGTTTCTGTTTTCTGTTTCTGTTCTGTTTTTAAAGTACCTGTTTCTGTTCTGTTTATGCAAAAAAACAGAAACAGAAGACCTGTTTTTTATTTACCTGTTCTGTTCTGTTTCTGTTTTTATAATAGCTATTTCGTCCTGTTTCTGTTTTTTTCCTACCTGTTTTTCTTCTGTTTCTGATTTTATTTAAGTGATACGAGAATGAGATATTTGAGAATTTTGAACTTGCAAAATGATTTTTAAAACATAATTTGAAATTGTATAGAAGCGGGGTTACCTCTCATACGATTTCTAGAATTGGAACGTAAGTAAAATGATGGAACTCAGTCTGTCAAGCGTATCAAATAGTGCTGCTTGATTGTTTCAGCTAGGCAGAATTAGGGACTAGGAGTCAGATAATTGTAGGTAGTTGCGTAAGTGTTAGCAGTGGTGAATCCAGGGAGGACCCGGATCCCCCCTCCAAGATTTTTTCCTGCACCCTCATTCCTTACTTTTTTTCTTTTTTTTCACTCCTTTGTTTAGAATAAATTTGTCAATTTCGTCAATTATTGGTACCTTTGTCACATTGGGTCCCCCCAAGATTTTGCTCATTGGTAGCCTTGTCATATTAGACCTCAACAGAGATTTTACTTTAGATCCGCCTCTGAATGTTAAGACTGTAAAGGTGCAGTTTAATTCCACTAAAACGACGTATTGCTTACAGTATATTATTCCATCAATTGAGCAGGAAAGTTGCACAGCTACTGTCCAGGAGAAGCAGGATACAAACAAATCACTTATTACTGTGTATCCTGGTTCCAGTGGTAGGGCCTCTGTCTCCTACATTACATGGGAAATAATTTGCACCTTTAGCCGCGAGAACTTTAATCTAACTGTTTTTATGGAATTTATGCTGCTAAATAACATAGACCTGCTACGATTACCGTTCTGACATATACATGATAAATACTGATTATTAATTTGTAAAATTCTCTAAAATGCTTAGTCAGAGAGTAATGTAAATGTATTGAAGTCTTGTCCAGTAGAAATATAAGTTTTTGCTAGCAAATCTTTATTACACAAACATAACAAGATAGCCAAAAATACTTTTTCTCATGTTACTAAAATCATCTCTAAAATCAATAGAAATCCTTTCAAGGAAAAGTCTAGAGTTGAAACTAGCTGATTTTCTGGAAGGGACAAATTCTTATAAAATGCTGATGTACTTTTCTCATTCAGTAGGATACCAATCTTCTGGTGAACACAGTATTTTGTACCATACAGCAAAAGAAATTCAAAAAATTAACACTAAGCGATGAATTATTTGATTTATCAGTCTCATAAATACCAATTATAGACAAGCTAATTCCCGTAAAAATTAATATTGTGCTTCAAATGGTCTAAGTTGTTATGAAACCGTAGTTGGGATATGTCATTTTGCTTTTATAAGCAGACATATTCTTTGGCTTATTGTGCCAACAAAACAGCTCAGGAGGCAATTGGTCCCTTTCCCCTAGTTATGCCAGTGAGGTGAAAAAGGTCAGATATTTGGGTGGAGGTGCAATTTTTAAAATAGTAGGCTACTGGAAGGTGCTTCTAATTTTGTAAAAAATCCTAAAATCAACCTTTGTGCTAAGAAAAGCATGATGTCATCTTCTGATGACGACTTGGATGTTCTAACTAAAACTTCTATGCTATCTCTCTGGATATCCCATTTGAAAAAGGAATCACAGAAAGTATCAGGTGCAATTTCGGCTCTAAAGGCTAAGGGAGTCTCTACCACGACATTTATATACCATCTTAAAAGGAAGGATATAATTGATGTGCACAAAAATAAAGTAGGCGGCTGGTGCAGTAAATAACAAACCCAAACCAACTCAAAAAAAATATATATCAAGTCCGGCTGCTGCCCTAAAGAAAGCTCCCAATAGCAAAGAAAGTGACACAGAGGATAATGAATTAGTGAAATATAGAATAAGAAGAGTAGACATACGACCATTCCGTATTTCTAATCATAGGCTGCGCGATAGCGCTGCCTAAGTAAAGAACGATGTGGGCACAATGTTTATTTTTTTTTTTTCAAAACTTCGTATTACAACCCTCGGGGCGAGGGTTTTAAGTTATGCCCTGGGGGCACATAAGAACGATGTTGACACAATGATCTTTTATTATTTTTTCCCTTTAGAGCAGGGCACTTCATATGAAAAGGGTCGTCGTAGAAACTTCAAAAGGGGCTCATTCGATTGGAAATCGAGAGTTCTAGTGCCCTTTTTAATAGTCGAAAGTGATTTGAGGGCAACTAGCCCCCCTTACACCCATCGACCCCCCAGACATCCAATGAAAATTTTGAGATGGCCATTTTGTTCAGCGTAGTTGATTTCCAGATATAGAAAATGTGTTTTTGAGGAGGACACTCCCCCACAACCCTCAGGGCAAGGGTTTTAAGTTATGCCCTGGGGACAGATAAGGTTTTTTATAGAAGGCGTTGTCGTAGAAACTGCAAAACAGGCTCATTCTATTGGAAATAAAGTGTTATGGGAGAGTGTCCTCCTCAAAACATATTTTCTATCTAGAAATCAACTACGCTGAACAAAATGGCTATCTCAAAATTTTGAGTGCCCTTTTTAATAATCGAAAGTGATTGGAGGGAAACTAGCCCCACCCCACGCCCCTCATTCCCCCAAACACATCCAATCAAAATTTTGAGATAGCCATTTTGTTCAGCGTAGTTGATTTTTAGATAGAAAATATGTTTTTGAGGAGGACACTCTCCCATAACCTTCAGGGCAAGGGACAAAGTTATGCCTTGGGGCATATAAGGTTTTTTATTGAAATCTTTTTCGTAGAAACTTGAAAAAGACTTCTTTTGATTTAAAATTCAAAGGGCTAGTACTCTTTTTAATAGTCGAAAGTGATTTGAGGGCAACTAACCCTCCTCTCACGCCCACCTTTTCCCAAACACATCCAATCAAAATTTTTAGATAGCCATTTTATTCAACGTAGATGAAAGTTTTGGAAATTAGGTCTTTAAGGATGACAACCCCTCCCCCCACAGCCCTCATGGCAAGGTTGTAAGTTATGCCCTGGGGGCATATAAAGTTTTATTGAAAGCGTTGTCGTAGAAACTTGAAAAGGGCTCATTCAATTGGGAATTGAAAAGGGCTAGTGCCTTTTTTGATAGTTGAAAGTGATTGGATAGTGACTAATGCCCCTCTCACGCCCACCATTTTCCAAAACACATCCAATTAAAATTTTGAGATATCCATTTTGTTCAACGTAGTTGAACGTTCTGGAAATTAGGTCTTTTAGGATGATAGCCCCATCACAGCCCTCAGTGCAAGGGTTGTTAGTTATGCCCTGGGGCATATAAGGTTTATATAGAAAGTTGTTGTATAAATTATAGGCAGCGCAATCGCGCTGCCTAAGTAAGGAACGGGGACATTCGAGAACGAGACAGGAGACGGGGACTAAGTAAAGAGGAGGAACACTCCCCCATAACCCTCAGGGCAAGGGTTTAAAGTTATGCCCTGGGGGCATATAAGAACGATGTTGGCACAATGTATTATTTAATAATTTTTTCCTTTAGAGCAGGCCACTTCGTATCGAAGAAGTTGTCGTAGAAACTTCGAAAAGAGATCATTCAATTGGAAATTGGAGTGGCTTGTACCCTTTTTAATAGTCGATAGTGATTGGAAGGAGACTGAAACCCCTTCCACGCTCACCATTTCCCGAAACACATCCAATCTAAATTTTGAGATAGCCATTTTGTTCAGCGTAGTAGATTTCCAGGTAGAAATTATGTTTTTGAGGAGGACAGTCCCCCAAAGCCCTTAGGGTAAGGGTTGTTAGTTATGCATGGGGGCATATAAGGTTTTTTATAGAAGGTGTTGTCGTAGAAACTTAAAAAAATGCTCATTCGATTGCAAATTCAAAGGACTAGTGCCCTTTTTAGTAGTTGAACGTGATTAGAGGGCAACTAACCCGCCTATCATGCCCTCCTTTTCCCCAAACACATCTAATCAAAACTTTGAGATAGCCATTTTGTTCAACGTAGTTTTAAGTTCTGGAAATTAGGTCTTTGAGGATGACAACCCCCCTCCCCACAGCCCTTTGGGCAAGGGTTGTAAATTATACCCAGGGGGCATATAAGGTTTTTATATAACGCGTTGTCGTAGAAACTTCAAAAAGGGCTCATTTCATTGGAAATTGAGAGGGCTAGTGCCCTTTTTAATAGTCGAAAGTGAGGAAAGAGTAAACTCTTATGCCCACCATTTTCCCAAAAACATTCAATCAAAGTTTAGAGATAGCCATTTTGTTCAACATAGTTGAAAGTTCTGGAAATTATGTATTTAAGGATGACAAACCCTCCAGAGCCCCAAGGGCAAAGGTTGTAAGTTCTGCCCTGAGGGCATATAAGGTTTTTATAGATAGAGTTGTCGTAAAACTTCAAATGGGGCTCATTCAATTGGAAATTGAGAGGGCTAGTGCCCTTTTTAATAGTCGAAAGTGTTTGGAGGGTAACTAACCCCCCTCTCACGCCCACCATTCCTCCAAACACATCCAATCAACATTTTCAGATAGCCATTTTGTTCAACGTAGTAGAAAATTCTGGAAATTAGGTCTTTGAGAATAACACCCCTCCCCCAGCACTCAGGGCAAGGGTTGTAAGTTATTCCCTGGGGGCATATAAGGTTTTTATTGAAAGCGTTGTCGTAGAAACTTCAAAAGGGCTCATTTGATTGGAAATTGGAAGGGCTAGTGCCATTTTTAATAGTTGAAAGTAATTGGAGAGCGACTACCACCTCTCTCTCGCCCAACATTTCCCCAAACACACCCAATCAAAATTTGAGATAGCCATTTTGTTTAACGTAGTTGAAAGTTCTGAAAATTCGGTGTTAGAGGATGACAACCACCCTAACAGACCTTAGGGTAAGAATTGTAATTTATGCCCTGTGGGCATATAAGGTGTTTATAGTAAGCTTTGTCGTTTCCAAAAAGGCTCATTCGATTGGAAATCGAAGGCCTAGTGCCTTTTTTAATAGTCGAAAGTGATTGGAAGGCTTGACATTTTTATAGTAAAGATCGATGTGGGTATAATGTAGTATTTTTTGTTGTTGTTGTTGTTTAGACCAGGGCACTTCGTATCGAAGGAGTTGTCGTGGGAACTTCGAAAAAGGCTCATTCGATTGAAAATAGAAAGGGCTGATGCCTTTTTTAATAGTCGAAAGTGATTGGAGGGCAACTAATCCTCCTTCCACTCCCACCCTCCCCGCCCACCCTCCCATTTGCCCATTATGTTTAAAAACTAAATGTTGCCTTTAGATAAAATCAAAATGCACTGTGATAATGCCAATTCCCAATTAGGCATCTCAGCAGTATCCCAAGAACGACTGAGGGTATTATATTCAAACTTTCAGGGCTACATCTGCTCTTAAAATTTAACCAAATCAAAATAGCGTAAGTGTATCCAAGCTATCAAAGAAAGTAAACAGATTTTTTTTTGCAAATGGTATCAAGTTTTCCATTTCAGGTCAACTAGAGGAGGTATGAAATCAAATAGTACTATTTGTGTCCAGATTTTTAAAAGTGTGAGGTTGTTAAAAATTGCTGAAAATTTTTCTCCAGCATAAAAATAACAGGCCAAACTATAGAGTCTTAAAAAACAAAAATATTTAAAGTATCAATTTCTTTTTCCCTGAAAAGACTATGTCAATATACGAGCAGAAATTAAACGAATTACGAATTAAATTAAACGAATTAAACGAATCTCGTAAAACGAACAGAAATTAATTAAAAAACTTTTTCCACCAAATCAGTTTTTCAAAAAAAGTAAAGAACTCCATTAAATAAAAAATGAGCAAAAATAAAATCAAAGAATCTACCAAGCGTGAAACGACCACAAATCAGCATCGATAAATAAATGAAACACCAAAACGAACAGAAATTACAATAAATAACCGAGTCAAACTCAAAACGAGCAGAAATTAACATAAGTTGGGCGCAAAGCCCCTATGCCTTCCCAAGGCCAGAACAAAATTTTCATTTTACTGAAAAAATACAAATGAATGTGCATTGTCAGTTTAATATACATATACTGATATTTAGTAATCAAAATGTTAATATTATTTGATTTATTAAAGTTATAAAAGTAAAAACATTTATATTTTTTCAGTAAAGTGCAAATTTTGTTCTGGCCTTAGGAAGGCATAGGGGTTTATTTGAGGGATATTATTGGAAAAATTTCCACACAAATTGGCTTGGAAATAATTAATCTTAAAAGGCTGCTTTAAGCTGCAAGGTAACAAAAAAATTTTTAATTGACAGTAAGAATGTCATTTTCCCGCGCATTTTTCTTCTTTCTTACTTTTGTTGAAGATGACTTCCACACGTCAGGATAGAGTGGGGGGGGGGAGCATGGTCTGGAGGGGAAAATTTTCCCCTCCCAAATCAACTATATGCTCTGCTTAAATACTAATGACTTTGAGCTGACTGCGTAATTTCATGCTGAAATTTTTTTTCCAAATGTCTCGAATAATTAGCATTAGTGGAGGAAAAATACGGTTTAAACCTCGGGGAAATTGCAACAGAATTTTTTTCACACCAAAATGTTCAGAAAAATCAACTTAATCACACAAAAAAAATCCCCCCGAATCCCCCTAGCACAAGTACCCGAAATCCCCCTTGAAGGGGAAAAAAGGGGGAAAATCAGAATTTCTATTTGAACGTGCTTTTGGGTTTAAGTGGTCGTTTTCTATCAAATCAAGCATGAAGAATCCGAATCCGACGTCAGAAATCACGTTTTCCGTACCCCAGTATCAATTTTCACCTTCACGAAACGGAGGGGGGGGGGGGTAAAGTACGCAGATCATTATTTGCCGGATTCCTGCGGCTAAAGGATCATTTTATATCAAATAAAGTACCGTATTGCCAAAAATGAGGTTAAAAGTAGTTTTTTTTTTTACTATTTACCTCATTTCTACCTTTGAGGGGCCTGTAATATGAGGGGTTTCTAAGCATAATATCTTGAAAAACCACTTCTTTAATCGAGGTCAAACTCAGATCAATCAGCTATAAAAGAAAAAACGTTTAGAACTCAGGTAAATTAATCACACGAACATTTTGATTTTAAAGCACAACCTAAAGTTAATTCTCTTCCTGCTCGTCTTCGTTATCGTCCTCATCCTGTCTTGCTGCACCATTAGTGCATAACGCCCCTTTACATTCCCCTCGGGCAAAGCTGCAGGGCAAACTTTTCGACGGCAGCTGCATCTGAGCGACTCGCACCCGCTGGTGCACTGGCACCACACCATCTTCAGTAGACTCTCGGTGCTGGTGAAGCGTCTGTCATAATGGGAAGATACATATTCCGTGACGAAGAGAGGCGCCAACCCACTATTCGGGCTTTGTGAATTTGACGTATCTTGCCACTTCATTATTTGAAAATAGCACCTGCAAAGGGATACTTTGCGACAGCCAAAGTCGGTGTAAGCCGCTCTGTCTGAACAAAAGCATTTGCACTTGCAACCCGCATTGTGAATGCTCGCACCCGGACATCCTTCAGGGTCTTCTCATTGCTTTTCCCTTTGCATATGCGGAGCAAAGCTTCTCTCCAGCTTTCGACAATATTCTGGTGGTGGATCTGGTGTCATGAAGATATTGCAAGCATCCTTAAAAATCCTATCTTAAGTGACAAGGAATCCTGCTGGTTTCCCTACGCCGTGAGCTAAATGTTGAATCGCAGCCGGACATGCTCGCAAACGAGTAGATTTTCTGCTGCTTCGGTTCTAGTTTGTTGTTGATCCTTTTATGTCGTACATTCATCCATTATTTCCATGTGTGTCTGTCCGTATAAAAGATATTACATGCATCAAGCTTGGCATGGTACAGCAGAAGGACTAATAGGTCGGTATCATTCCCAATAAAAGTGGTCGATGAAGTTTCAGCGCAACTGACTGAAGTTTGTACAACTAAGACATCGGCATCATCCTGAGCATGTAGAACTTTGCATCCTGAGTTCGCCAGCCTCTCAGTAAGTAGGTCGATGAAGCGTTGTTTATTTTTGGGATTTCTCAGAAATTCCTCCTTACTTTTGACGATCTTCATGTTAGGAGAGAATTCAATCGTTGCACACGACAAACCTTTGGTTCTCTTCAACTGTGTGCAATTTTTTCGTCGTCGGTGTATCAGTGTAAAGAGTAAAAAACTACCGCTGCCTGGCCGAAATGTCTTGTGACATAATCTACGTAAGATCCTGCAACCTCAGAATATGTGGATACGGCAGTCCACGGGATTTTTATGGACTAGCCAGCCACTGTCCAAAACTTCTCTGGGAGGATGGCGTGTCATTCGACCCTTAAGTCCCTCAGTTTTCATCGGTACATTTGTTAGAGAGGCTTTGTCGGCTGTCCTCATCACCTCGAACGAAACTAAAGAGTGATGGTGGAAAAGTAGAGAGCTCGAACGACAGAACCTCATTCAAGTCAGAACCACTGTTGCTAGCCACTGCAGCTAGGCGTTGAAAGATTAGAGCAGGGTCGACCATTACCCTCTCGCTATTTATCACCACAGATGACTTCTCAGCCATATTTACAGCTTTCTCACTTTCTCCTGAAAACATATTTGTCCATACTTTCGCTTCCATATCCTTCAGAATCGTTTCTCCCAGATTTGGCATCGTCTGCGTTTACAGATGATGAAGCACGGACACCAGTAACCACGTTCAACAGCTGTGATTCCTGCCTGAAGTGTTCTAGGGGCTCAATGTGTCGAACTATCTTTTCGATGTCTGCCATGTCTCTAGCTCTCCTCGAAGATATCCCTTCTGCGTGATTTTCAATAGTCAACTCCGCGAGAGCCAGTCAGTTTCTGCATGCGTTCGTTAACCAGAACCAAAGTAGGCATAGCAGATGTCCAAATTGTCTGCTGTAATTTAGTCATGCCTCTATCTCTCGTCAGACCTCCACTCGATTTCATACTTCTCATTAACGTCTGTTCGATCACCAAATCAGGAGAAAGTACTGCCCAGTAGTTGTCAGTTCTTAGGATGAACAGGTATTCCTGTAAACGTTCTGTACTGCCCTGGATTGTCTTTCCTCAACTGAAACATCGACTGCACGAACAGCCAAGTTGACTTCGTGTAAAGATTGTGGCCGGAAGCAGCAAAGTAAGGGAGCAATTCCAACAACGACTGTAGATAAAGCTCAAGGTTGCCACTTCGTTCATCTCTCAGGTTCTTTCTCAGGATTCCAAGTAGGTCCATATACTGAAACCAAAGACGGGCAGTTCTGGACTCGGATAATCGTTCTTTTGCACTTTGAAAATTTCATAGATAAGCTCTGCTGCTTCCGACACCTGCACTTTGTCGATGTCATCTCCTTCAAGGAGAGACTCGTACGCCGTTTTTGCTCTGGTAGAATGCCATTGCCATCAAACGCTCTGTTACCCAGTCTGATGATAAAAGGTTCGCATAAAGGGCTACCTCCAAGAGACCATGGCCTCTCACTGCACGAGAATCAGCTTTGCTTGTAACATACTACGCCCAGTGTTAGGCGCATATACTTGACTTAGGATTTCCAAAAGTCCCGAGTCAGCCATAAGGAAGCCAATGGCTCCTAGGAAACTCATGCGTGTGTGAAATCCACCCAGGACAACAATAGCATTTCTTAAAGAACTTGTGGCAGGCTCTGCATCGACGATAAACTTCGCCTTCCAGTAAAGCGGTGGGTCAAAGATAATGACTAGAGTGTTTTCCAGCTTGATTAGCGCGCTCGTTAGCATGCATAAGTGTAGAGTAAACACAGGAGATATCGCTTGGGTTGTGGTTAATCCTTGGCAAAAAACGAATTTTCGAGTCCCGGATGAGGTAGCTTTTGGTGTATTGACCATATAAAGGACCGACCAGCTCATGTATGAGCTTTTGAAAAAGCCAGAGATGCGCCAGAGCGTTTCAACCTCCAATCATTGTCATAAGTGTCACCATTTTTTGTCAAGCAAACAAAAGTCCTTGGTTGCGACTTGGCGGGTTTTTGGTAAGTGTAGAATGGCATGGTGGCGATTGACTTCATCTCATCTCCACTTACTTCTTTTCTTGCACTGAAAGCTCCGTTGCCGGAAACTCAGAGTGTAGACACTTCAATAAGACCCATTCCATGAAAAGTATTCAGGCCGTCTATAGTAGCAATATCATAATTGACGTTGTCTCCTACATACTGAAAAAAATGTGCTTTCTCTTTGGACTCTTCCAACAACGTTTGATATACTGCTCCACATCTCTCAAATCTTTTTGCCTCTAAGTACGAAGAGCAGAAGCCGAGACTGTGCAGTGTGTCAAATTAAAAATCGCAGATCCCAGTTTATTCTTTTGTCTTTTTTTTGCGGAAGTAAAAAAAAAAACGGCACAAACATTGTCATATAGCCTCGAACACGCCAGTCTTCTATCAAGTACTATGGTAGATGTCTCCACTGACTATAAAGAATGACACTAAGGAATGGAATCCGCAACCTGAGGGGGAGTGGAAGGGGATTCTGGAATACTGGTTTGAAAATTAAACTGTTCGAGACTCGTATTCTATGGTGCCATTCCTAGCTTGATTGGAAATGGTGAATCAACTGATAAGTGATTAAAATAACTAGTTTATGTTGGTCAACTTTCACAGCCGTTTTAGGGTAAGATGAGGTACTTGACCACGTAAAATCAGTTTTTAACTTCATTTTGGAATTCGCCGCATTGATTTCATAGGAAACGACTAAATAATCCAGCAGCCTTATAATTTCAAGTTTTACCCCGCCACCCTCCGCCCTTTATGGGTGGAAATGGGCATTAGGGTACTGAAAACTTAAAATCTGAATTCAAATTTGGATTCAGTATGCTTGATTTGATAGGAAACAACTATTCAAGCTCCAAAATATTTATAACCCCAAAAATCGATTTCCCCCCTTCAAGGGCGAATTTGGGATACTTGTGCAGGGGATTCGGGGGGATTTTTTTTGTGTGATTAAGCTGATTTTTCTGAAGAGCGTATCAGAGAACCCTACTGTAGAGGTTTCAAGCTCCTATCTACACAAATATGGAATTTTGCATTTTTTGCCATAAGAAAGATCACGGATGCGTGTTTATTTGTTTTTTTCCCAGGGGTGATCGTATCGACCCAATGGTCCTAGAAGATCGTGGGAGGGCTCATTGGAATGGAAATTAAAATTTCTAGTGCTCTTTTTAAGTGACAAAAAAAATGGAGGGCAACTAGGCCCCCTCCCACGCTCATTTTTTTCCCAAAGTCACCCGATCAAAATTTTGAGATAGCCATTTTGTTCAGCATGTTCGAAAATATAATAACTATGTCTTTTAGGATGACTTAATCCCCCGAAATTCCCGGGGGGAGGGCTGAAAGTTATGAACTTTACCCAATGTTAACATATAGCATTGGTTATTTGGAAGTATACATACGTTTTCAGGGGGGATTTTTTCTGGTAGTGTGGGGGGGGGTGGGTTTTGGGTTATGTGGGAGGATCTTTCCACGAAGGAAGTTTTCATGGGGGAAGGGACATTGCTATGAAGGGGACGCCGGATTTCCCATCATTATTTAAAAACGGATCAGAAGCTAAATAAAAAAAAAACAAGTTTTTCAACTGAAAGTAAGCTGCAACATCAAAACTTAAAACGAACAGAAAATATTACATACACAATTGGGTTCACCCCCTAGTCAATCCCTCGCTCTTTAAGCCAAATATTTTTAGTACTTTCATAAGAGCTATTTATTTTAATTAACGACCTTTGTGATTAAGAGGTCATTTTTAAAGAATTGGAACAAAATTCGAACTTTAGCTTAAAGAGCAAGGTATTGACTAGGGGTTGAACCCCCTAATATACGTATTAAAAATATATGAATATAGAAGTTCGTTACGTAAGTTAATTCGTAAGCTACGTATGTTTAATACTAATAAAAACGTTCGTAAATAAAATTATACAAGTTTCGAGAAAGCCATTTAACCATTTAAAGGTACAATTAATATGTAAATTTTGTTTTAATTATTCATGTACGGTGAGCCAAAATCAAAACCTGCATTAATTCAAAAACGTTCAAAAATTAAATAAAAAAAACAAGTTTTTTGAACTGAAAGTAAGGAACGACGTTAAAACTTAAAATGAACAGAAATTATTCCGTATATGAAAGGGGCTGTCCCCTCCTCAATGCCTCGCTCTTTACGCTGAAGTTTGACTTTCTCACAACTCTATTTTTTTTAACAATAAAAAACTTTAGCGTAAAGAGCGAGGCGTTGAGGAAGGGACGGCCCCTCTCATATACGGAATAATTTCTGTTCGTTTTAAGTTTTAACGTCGTTCCTTACTTCCAGTTAAAAAACTTGTTTTTTTTTTAATTTAATTTTTCAAAGGAGCAATTATCACATATTTTTAGAATATTGTCAAAGTTGCCACGTTAAAACCTCAGTCTGTGATTTACGAATACGGTACAGTTTTCAAACAAACAACATACTACTATACAAAACACCCCACTATCCTTTATGTCGAAAATTTGATTACATTTCTCGTCTTTTGTGACTTGTTATTCAAAAATATGGCTCAAAATTAGCTTTAGTAAGAAAAAAAAAAAAAAAACAATTACCTCTTCTTCAGCAGAGTTGTCTGCAAGAGACAACATCAGCTCTGTACAAGTTTTCAAATTCGGCTTCGCATCATACAATTTCATATCCTGTAAAATACCCACAAGCCCGCCACACAAAGCAAGTCTGTCTTGTCGTTTCCCAACTTCCTCGATGTTTATAACCCCTTTCAAGTTAGGATTTCGAGCAACTAAATTCGGCAGATCTACAGCTTTTGAAAGGTATTCTACTAATCTTCTCTTTGGGCTTTCAGCTGCAACACTTTGTGAAGAAAAATTCAAGCTCAAAGGCTCTGGATTTCCATCTCTAATAAATTTCAATAATTGATAAGGAGGTATAGGAGGGATAAGCTCTCGAAGAGGCACTGGTGAAGAGGTCATTAACGCAACTTGGTTCGAATTCATCTTCTTGTCAAATCTCGAGGTTTTCTTTTTACCCTGAGAGAGTAAATTACGTAACACTGGTGTTGGCTCCCACTCACTACGTAAATTTATTAAGGATATGACTTCTTTTAAAGATTCTTGAGATCCAACAGAACATTCTCGAACAGCTCTTAAAAGAAGATTGTATGAATAAACGCTGGGAGGGACTTTCATTTTCAGCATTTTATGCCATGTCTGAAATAAATATAAGAACGTAATAATTAAATGTTACAAAAGCGTAATAATTAAAGAAAGAAAATGAACGAAAATGATGAAAGAAAATGAACTTTAAGAAAGAAAGAGATGTTTCTGATCTTTATGTTAACAATCATCAATTTCGAATAACGGCAATTCTTGTGATACGAAGCAAATTCATAGTTTTTGTAATTTGACATACCAAGCAAGAATATTAAACCTCAGCCAGAGGTTACATCTAAATAACAGTGACACAATTTCTGCTACCACAACTGCAAATTAGGCATTAAGGGGGAGGGGCTGGCGGAATAGAGTTTCTCAACTCTTGAAAAATTCTCCTCTCCTAATGGCTTCTTTTCTAAGACTCAGACCAATGTTCACTGCTGTCAACTATCCACGTGTGAGCTTAATTTGTTAGCCAACTCCCCATACAAATTCTTGTTTAACATGTATAAAAACTGAAAACTCCACTCGTTAGTAGCAGTTTACTTTGCACGCTCTTTATCTAACGAATAGAAAGAAACAGAGAAAAAAGAAGAAAGAGAAAATCTATGCAGACAACTTGCTTTCTGTTGTAGGAGGCTTTTGGTGTTATATCTAGGCGCATTGTACTTATAATCGGCAGTGAAAACATACAATGCACTTCTTTCTTCTAATGTAAAGCAAAATGAACAGAACAAGTAAAAGATAATAAGCATTTGAATGATTAAATAATTAAAGGACAACACTTGCAGGGAATACAATCGCCCTGAGAACAAAGAAGGTTTTAAGCAGTTTTGGAGCGTTTGCGTGGTACTCAAGATGAATATCATCTTGGGTAGATACGGCTCATAGTTATAATGTATTTTTGTATCTTGACCATATCAAAGGAACTTGGCAATATCAACAAAACCTTCCGTTCCTAAATAATCCATTTTTTAAAGGCAGACAATAAATGCAAAAGTTTATCCTAAGCTCGAAAAATACACTTCTAGTGCCATCTATGAATTTAAGACTAAATGAATTTATTGGTCAAGTTACAAAATCATAGATGCAGCCAAAGAAAAAAGAAAAAATAAAAGCCAACAACATGCGCTATAGGCTATGCTAAATTCATAAAAAAAAACTGAAAAAAGCTTTAAAAACATAATATTTATATTGAGCAGCTTCAATTACGTGAAAAGAATTCGGTAAACAAGCATTGCTATGCTAATATAAGGTGCCATTGAAAGTAGTTTTTGAAAAACCGTTTTATTTGCTCATCAATTGCTCCTTAAGGGCTAGTGATGTTATACCTAAGAATTGAAAAGATATCAAAAATAGCAACCAATTCTTACGGTTCATTCAAGCATCAAAGTGCTCAATAAAATCCACCTGTTAAACGGATCCCACAGTGAAGAGCACGAGAGCTTCCGCCCCCCTTGCAGAACAATAAATATAGAAAATTAGAAAACTTTTACCCTTCCAAAAGAACCTTTTTTCAAACTTTAGATCCCCTCCCCCCGAAAGAGTCTATCTCTCCCACCCCTCTTATGAAAATGTCTGTGAGCACCCTTGCTTAAAGTAGAAAAATATTTATAGGATTATCCTTAGTGGACAGATGTGTTTTCAATTAGATTTTTTACATAGCGACTGTCAGGTTCAATGAAAAGGGGAGTTCCACAAGAAGGACGAGGTCAGTCTTAATAGGAACTTTGATATTAAAGACGTTCAAATAAAAATACTAGGCTTAAAGTTAATTTTTTATACATTTAGCACCTCAGGGTTATAAACTGTAGGCAATGAGCGACTCATACTAAATCAAAATTCTTAGAAAAGGAGTTTCAATAAAAAATATACATATATTAAAACAATCAGATTTTTATGATTATTCCAGCTTAAAAAATCATTAAGTTTAAAGGCTACCCACAAAAGTTACAAGCTTGAAAAAAGTGGCTTCATTTTTGAAAAAGGATAAAAGAAAAATCTGTATGGTCAAATGACTTTGATTAAATTACATCCTCGAATTCAGCATATAAGAGATCTCTATTATAGAGCTTTCAAGTCCTTATCTACAAAATGTCCAGCTAAAAATGTCAGTTATAAATATAACTGAAATATAAAATTGAAAATAAATTTTGAAATTGGTTACAAACCAGGCTACTTTTCAGATGCTTTTCTGGTTTCATGAAGGTAGCTGGCAATTGTATATGTGAGTAATTGTATATTATAAATTTTTTCTAGTCTATTTTAGTTTTCATACAGTTTTTATTTAGTTAGTTATATTTTCTCTACGCTGAATACGCCTTGTTGTATACCTATTGACTAATAGCAAATATCACATTACGCGACTAGACCACACTGGATAATTAGGATTATTGCTACCCAATTATATTGTCATCAATAGGCACATTCAGTCACTTTGATATGATTTTGTTGACTAGAAATGAGTACTATTTTTGTGCAACATAGCTTAAATCTAACAAGAATTTTTGAAGCCAACTTTTTTAAGCAAGCTTTTAAAGCAAACATGTAGCTATAAAGTTACCACTACACAGCCGAGCAAATATGTATTTTGAATGGGAAGGTAAACTTAAAGCTAACTTCTTAATAATGGCGAAACCTGCTGAATGTTTGGTCACAGCGCTATAATTTTACTGTTTATGCGATAAAATCAATTAAAAAAGCAAAGTTTTTCTGATAGAAGTAAAAAAACGAAGATAAAACTTCAAAGGAACAAAAATTATGTCAAACTAGTACCTAAAACTACCTTTAAGACAATTCCTCTAGAAAACATTAAACATGTCATTTTCAATCTTCTGAAGCGCCCCCCGCTTCAGAGCCCTACTTGACCACTTTCATTACAGTGGATCCCAATTGAAGCATTTCCATAATAAAAACGTGTAATTTTTTCTATTTTTGATGGCGAGGGAAGGATATTCAGTCATGGAGCCCCCTCTCCTAGACAGGGCACTGAAATGTCTACAAGTCCTCATCTACAAGTCCTGCATCACGGATGCGTGTTTATTAGTTTGTTTGTTAGTTCTTTTTCCCAGGAACGACTGTAAACACGATCTTAGAATGTTGGAAGAAGGTTCAATGGACATGAAATTTAAAGTTTCACTGACCTTACTAAGTAAAATAAAGATTGTGCCACGGCAAAGGGGCGTTTTGTGCCATTTTGACGCGCAATACGACAATACGACAGACAGCAATGCATCGTTTGGGGGAGGGGGAGTGTGACTTAAGCCTTAAAAAGCATTCTTATTATACCTAAACTTATTAACTCTCCATGAGCATTCAGATAAATATAGAAGAGGGTTTGAGAGAGGTGAGAAGGGGGGGGGGGGGGGGAGAAAATAATCTCTAATTTTCCTTGATTCCCGGGAACATTTTTGGAAAACGCCTATAATATCGGTGCTTGGAGGATGATAGTGTACCTCTTATTGTAATTTTCATATAGTACATGAAATATTACATTCATATGCTCTCTGACACAAAGGTAAAGAGGGGGGGGGTACATCAAGAGCACTGCCAAAAATTTCTCGGGAGGGGTGCAAGTACTTCCAGGAGCTTTATTTTCACCGAGATTTGAAAAAGAGTATGTCTTTATTTATTGCTTAACATCTTCTTGTTTCTTGGGGTTATTGCCCCTCACCGACTTTCATTGGGAATATCCCTATAAAATATATTTCTTCGAATATTCAGCCTTAAAACTATGAAAAACGATGACACTATAGTTAGTTTGAATATTTCGGACCTTCGTCCAAATAAATATTTGAAGGGGTGCACTGTTTCAAGGATTATTGTTTTCCCGAAATATCGAACAATACTAAACTTAAATGTATTAAAGGGGATTGAAGGAAGGAAAAGTGGTCCCCCTTCAAAGTTGAGAACTGCAACCAAAAGAACTGTATCCATCACTGGGAGGAATTCACTTGCAGAGTAGAAAACGCAGCTACAATCAACAACTTACGTCACACATATCAGATTCTTAAAGAAGCTACCGAAAAAATGTCATATCTC
This sequence comes from Artemia sinica, assembly GCA_027921565.1. Lineage (NCBI taxonomy): Eukaryota > Metazoa > Arthropoda > Branchiopoda > Anostraca > Artemiidae > Artemia > Artemia sinica. Next base: position 24,141,072 of record CM051275.1, read on the forward strand.
CCCAACACTATTAAAGCTAAACAAGGGAATACCATAGCCGATTTTGTCCAAAAAGTAGAACGGTGCAACAAGATTGCGTCCGAAGATATGGAAAACACACCAACCACGGTCTCAAATGAGTCGCACTACATTAACGCGTCTTCAAAAAACCTTGACAAAATCATCGAAGCCACGGGGGATCTCAAACAATACGATTCTCCTGGCGAGGAAGGCACTTCATCTGAAATTTACAATTCTTCCCCCCCCCCCTTGATTGCAAACCAACTGCTTCGACTGTTTACTAGAATATGGAAAACCAAGAAATTTACAAAATTTCATTTGGAATTTCATTCATCCTTTCGGTTTGTCAACAAGGCAAAAAGACGGAATATGCTAACTACAGATGCAAATCCTTCCATGACATTGCAGCCAAGGGAAAACCAGTCTGTTTCCCAGTCTGACGGGATGCTCGGATAAAATTTTTAAACTCCTTTCGATCATGCAGCATTGGAAAAGGCTTCAACTCGTCAACATATTCACAGATTACATTGCCGCCTTCAATTTATTTGAACGGCAAACGTTGTCGAAGATTCTCCTTGAAGATGCCACGGGAATTCTTCAACATCCTGGAAGCTTATTACTACGGATGTGCGGATTATTACTAAGGAAGAGCCTTCACTGTTCGATGTAGAATGTGTGTAAAACAAGGCTATATACTCTCTACGGTCATTTTCAATTATTTTATTGATTTGGTCCTTAATGACGCCCACGGCGATTTGAAGGATTAGTAGTTGGTAGAAAAGTCGCTTCGGCGGATTTTGAACGCAGACGACGTAAATCTTCTTGCCCCGAACCCAATATCACCATATGAAATGTTGATGAAGTGGCACATATATAAGCCAACCTTGGCCTGAGAATAAACACAAAGAAAACGAAAGTTGTGATCTAAACGATAGAACTGACTATCCCTAACCCTCTATGGTCTCCCCTTGAAAAGGTTGGCCGAGGTAGATTCCAAAGGAGGATGTGATCAAGATATCAACAGAAGAATATCTGGAGCTGAAGCAGTCTTTGCTAAAGTCCACAAGCATCTCTGGATTTGTTGAGAGACTAGCTTAAGAACAAAGATAAGCATTTAAAAGTCGACAGCGAAAGGTAGTTCTTCTCTATGGTGTTGTATCCTGGCCCATTAAAGTAACTCAGGGACGCTGTTAGTTTTCGAACGACGAGATCTGCCAATGTTGTTAAAACGTTAACAGAACCTCAGGTATCATCAAGCTCTGTTGGCTCAGCTGGCTTGGACACGCTTTACGTCACCCTGGCGATCACCTAATTATAAAATTACTGCTCACTGAACCCCTATAGATGTGACTTAAAAGACAAGCAGGATGGTCAAAGAACTGGTGGATGCTAGCTAAACAAGATCAACAGCAAGTTGAAGGTTTTCACAAATTCAGGGAGGCATGGAAACAATGCTGGTTTAGCTTGGCCAAAGAATTGGCAAAAGACCGACCATCATGAGAGACCATCATTCAGAAGCATTTTTCAGGTGCTATGTGAAGCTGAAACGTCTGGTCCTGTTGCAGGTTCAAATGTCTAAGAGAAAACTGGATCAAACGGCTCATAGAAACAAACTGTAATTAAAGAGCGAGCATTGCCAAAGGAAACCAAAATTCTAAAAACGATATTTTGACTACAGTATATGAAATAACAAAATCCATTATGCATGCTGATTCTAAATATTCAAACTGTATTAATTTTTGAGCTACTAGGTAAAAACTATTAGCACATAAAATTTACATAATTTTTACCCCCCCCCCCCCACAAGGGTGTGATCTTGATGGAAATTGTGCAATGGAATTCAACATGTATGAGCGCCTTTACGCCCATAAACAAATTTTTGGTAAATTAGTCTCCTCTTTTTATATATTAGCTTCCTGTCCAAAACAAACGTGAGGTCCCCTTCACTCAGGGAACAATACATGAATGTTTCAAGCCAATGAGAATAAATTTTTTTTGTCGTTTTTTGATCACAACTTTGAGGGAAGTCATACCCCCAAATTGAGATTTTATTTCTGTACCCAACAGTCCGCTTAGCCAGAGACTTGCAATTTTCACGTCGCTCAGAAAAAATACAAACGACATAATGACTTCAAAATATAAAATTTCCTTCTGGCTCCAGTTTTGGAGTTTTTAGCAAGTACTTAGGGATTCCCTTTGCCAAGGAACTTGCAAAAGTGATTTCAAGCCATTTGGGGAAATATTATTTTTTCTTTTATTGCAAATTTTCCCTTTTATTGTACAAAACTAACTTTGGTTTAAAATTACGTTCTTCTTGGCCCAGAAACTTACAGCTGAGGCTTTCAAACCGAACAGAGGTAATAGTTCTGTTGTCCCCTAACAACCCTCCCCTTAAAAACAATATGAGTTTAGCTTACAACTCATTGAATTAGGGGCAGTGGGGGGTCCTTTAATCTCCATATGCATATTTTTGAACTCTGACAATTTTGAGAAAAATGACAATCCCAAAATTTGCTTAAATTTCTTGGGGGTTAAGGGAGGGGGTGAGCAAAAAGGCATGGCAGGAGGTTTACCCCCTCCCACTTTTTACCTTAAAAAAGGGCATAGTAACTTTCGATTTCCGATTAAACGAGCCAACTGCAAAGTTTTTACGGCCCCCTCCCCCACAACTTCAATAAGAAGAAGGTCGAGAAACAAAATAATGCATAAGAGACACATGCATCTTTGCCTGGGCAACGCTACAGCTTAGCCTCTGACAATTTATCGCTTAAGATAGCCAAAATATTTAGAAAATGAAGTTTTTTTTATTACAGCCTTGGAAAAATCTTTCTTAAGTTCCTCTCATTAAAGAAAAAAAATGACAGAACCGTAAATCTGAATGAGTAAACATTTTAGGATTTTTGAATAAGGAAATTCCACCTCAACTACATTATTTTTATTGGGTCGAAAATGAATATTCGTAGTTGTTTGTGCCTATAAGAAGCTTCAGTGCCGTAGTTGAACTTAAAAACCTTACCACCAACACTAGCTTGAACCCTTCTTTTTTATCGGATATAGCAGCTTGAAGCAGAAAATTGAAGGTTTCCGTCGTTGGGTGCACCTTAGCTTTTATCATCTCATCAACAATTTGAAAAGCAATATTTATTTCGCCAAGTCGTCCAAACGCTAGAAAAAAAAAGAAGATTGATGACCTGACCATTATGTCAAATACAAGTTTACATGAAAAGAATTTTCTTTTAATGTGGTCCAAAAAATATCTATGTCTTATCATAGGAAAAGCCACCTGCCCTAAAAAAAATTGATAAATCACGATCCTTTAATTTGTATACAGATGCAAAATAGCCAAGACAAAAAGACGTGGTAAAGATTTTCCGCAGCCAGAATAAGTCAATCTGACTTCTTCGCTGATTTGACATTTGCTATTCTCATCGCTACAATAGATTGGTGGAAAGTTTCTCTCCCCCAGAGATTAGTCCATACAACCATCCAGAAAGTGAGGCACCTTTACCACCCCCCCCCCCCCCCACTTTCTTGTAAAAATCCAGCAGTTTGAAAATTGGCAGGGACAAGATTTTGATTCACAATTTTGTTTGGACTAAGGATCATGATATAGTTATGTGGAGCAAGATAAGACAAGATATTTGTTTCAAAATGTACCTACCACAAGCCCCGAAGGTCCAAATTCACATTTCGGAGTCATGAAACAAAACAAGAAAAAAATCATAAAAAAGGACAACAGCTAAAAAACTGACAAAACAATGCCAAAAACAATAATATCAGAATGACAAAACCGTTCATTAGTCAAAAATATTAAGCAGCAAAATGTCAGAAAGTTAAAAGGGTAAAAACTGAAAAAACTAAAAAATAGTGAAATAAAATATACTTTAAAAAGGATTTAAAAGAGAAAATATAAAAAGAAGGAGGGAACAAAAGAATAAAACGAACACAAAATTTGGGTATCACCAGTACCGAATAATAATAAAAAAAAGAAAACTAACAGTTTATTTTACCAGTAATGAAGAGGACAAAGGTTTTTTCACATCTGGAGGTAAAGCAACGGATGGGGGACAAAATAGGAAAGGGTTCAGAAACAGTATGTTGCATGCGGTGTCTGGATGGGGAGCGTCTTTTGGGAAAACGTTTTCCGCGCGAGGGTTTGTTATTGCATTTTTGCAAAACGAAGGCACAACGCTCCTCTCCAGTGCTCCAGTGTTTCCAGCTTAGCCTTTTTTAGAAGGAGCAAGTATGGTACCTTAGCTTCTTTGAAAATTATTCTCAGGGATCTTTTTTGAATGGATTCAATTTTTTTCTGATTCATCACGGGAGATGCCAGGATGCCAACCTGGACAAGCATATTCAAGATGCGCACGGATAAAGAAATTGAAGATCCTTGAAGAATGGGAGGAGGGAAATTAAATTTATTCAAGAGCTTAAAGAGAGAAACGGGCGCGTTAGCTCAATGGAAAACATCTTAAACATGGATATCCCATTTTAAATTAAAAGAAATTGTGACCCCAAGTAATTTAAAAGAAAACCCAGAAATATCTGGGGGGATAGCGTTGAGGAAAAGGGGTGAGGTTTTAAGGAAATATATTGGCATTATCATAGATTTAGGAGTTTAATCTCATGTCTAATTCCGTAACGTCGTCTACTGATATGCACTAGATAAGTCAGGAATCACCTTGACCGGTTGTTCTGTCTCCGGAACTTGCTAAGTGTCGGAATTAACTTTATCGTTAGGTTTCGATTTGATCAATACCACTCCGCCTGATGAATTTCATTAAGGCAGAGCTTTGCAAAAAAAACTTTGCAGAACTTTGCAAAAAAAAATCAAGGTAGAACTATATAGAAGAAAAGTTCATAACACTTCTTGAAAAAGACACGATGTTTTACTCTCAGAAAGCATCTGACCACTACCCTATTCTGTCATCATATAGAGCTAAAGACCATGAAAATTCTAGTAGCCAAATGAACTAAAATGTAAAATTTATAAGCCTTTCGGATAATGACACGGCGCATAATTATTGACAAGTGAGTGTAGCATTAAAAACCATGATGAAAGAGGGAACGAAACCACCGGTTATGAAAGATAGAATTGGTCAGGCAATGTAAAGCGGGAGGACAATGATATGACTGAACATTGATCGCCCTGTGTAGATCATCCTTTTGAGATAGGGTTGGAAATAGGATTTTGAAAGCTTTTTGGAAGCGTGGAAATGTTTTATACAACCTTTAAACATGTCAGCGACGTAAAGTTGAAACTGCATCCCGAATGTTGCACTTGCTGTTAGGGTGATAAAATTGAAGGGTACTGAGAATAGAGTCTAGTCACTAATAAAGCAGTATTTCTCCATCTTCGCTCATGAGTGTCTAAGGAGCCCTCTTAATTGTATAAATAAAAAGATGAGAATTTAGAACAATTATTCAAGTGTGCCAAAGAGATCCTGTTTAGGCTCATATAAAAATTGTAATAATCAACTTCATAAAATTCAGCAGAAATAAAAAGAATATTTTCCAGGAAGGTTTGTGTGAAAATATTGTGTGAAACAATAGTAAAAAAATATGGAGTGTTTTAAATTCGTTCAAAAGCCCGGTTAAAACACCTAGTATGTAAATCTGGATCAGCAGATGAGGATATTTTAGTTGCCTTAATTGACAACAATATCCATGATGGTTCTGTCAGAGCAGAGCCAAAGATCCTGATAAAATTGAGTTTTCTGTTTGAGAGTGACGCTCTCGAACAAAGGTGACACTCTATGGCTTGACACTAATTGGTAAGCCCTAAATATCGCAAAGTCGAGCTTCCTAATTTTCTCATGCATTTCTCAGGCATCTCATCGTAATTTCATCCTTCAAGAGGATACCCCGTTAAAACTAGTGATCAGTGTGTCCAGATCTTAGAAAGTCTTCTTGATGAGAATCTCTCCTTCAGTCTTCATAATTAATCCAATTAAAATAAAGACATTAGAATTTTTTGGAATTCTTTGAAAGCTCAGACATATTTTTGCTGCGTCAATTTTAGCAATATTATTTCGTTGTTACAGTCAGTCTTATGTTTTTTTATTGCCCTACCAGAGGGATACAAACTTTCCTTCCTTTTTGATACCCCTCTCAAGGGTATATGAAAAAGCAGGGAGCCCTATCCTTGAAACAAATAGTGCTGTTGAAGTGCTGATTTGAAGTCACATTATATTGCTTTATGTTTCTTCAACTACATGATGATGCTCCTGTGACCCTCATAACTAGTCCTCTTTTGTCTTCGACCGTTGTTATGCCATTTCTAGACAATTTCTATTAGTTCATTAATTACATATTTATTGATGAGGTTTTTTATATGTACTTTATAATTGTTTCTTTTAATAATCACCAGGAGTTGATGTCCCAGGAGTTGATGGCCAAATTAGAAATGTATGTTTCTATTGTTTATAGCATATTACACTTTGTTCTGGATTGGTATTCGGCAAGCTGTCAATGGCGAACGGCTGCTCGTCAGGTTACTTTTTAGCGTGAGAACAGGAATTTTCACATGAAACAGGAACATCTCCAGCTGATTAAAATAAAGTGAGCGCGATTCCACTCCTAAGAGAGGGAGATCGAAAAAAGGCCCATCAATTTACAGGTCAGTCTGACTTTTATCTACTTTTCAACTTTCTTCAGAAGCAATGCCAAAACAATTGGCTAGGTTTTTTTCTGAATTAAAGGGCCTTAAGATTTCGACACTATTTAGTTTTTCTTCGGTCTACCCGAGAGCAATCTTGATTCCCTTTTAACTATTATGAAAAGAGTGCTTTATCTGGGTAAAAATTTTACGTTATTTTGTTCTTGGACATAAAGAAGGCAATAGAATCGACCTTCCACAACATTTTGCTCGGTAACGTAATTCTTATTGGAGTGAGATTTGTAAATTCGTTTAAAATTTATCTTGTAAACAGGGAAATCATGGTTGCGGCGTCAAACACAACCTAGTAAAGAACAAACGCTATCCCATAGTAACCAGAAATTTTAAAACACATTTCGAAAAAACGAGGCAAGTGAGGAAGAATAACCATTTAAAACTGATTCAGTAACGTTAAATATTATTTCGAATAATCAAAATGGTAAAAGTTCATTGCAAAAAAAATCTATGGGAATTTCGAAAAATAGCCTAAGACCCACCAAAAGTGTATGGATCAAAATGATAATTGTACTATTGGAATTACCATAGCTGAAAACCTCATATAGGAAAATAGGTCCCCCGTCTTGAGCAAAAGTATTCACTATTGGGAGCATGTCTCAAGGTTCAATAATGCTTTTTATTCCTTAGTCACATAAACGTCTTGAAAGTTAGTTTTGACCGCCATCTAGGGCGTTGCTGAAATTTTTGCCCTCAGACTTCTTCGTCTGACCAAAGTTGAGATTTGAATTCTGCTGAGCTTCCGCAAGGTTTGGTGGATGACATTGGATGCTAACAAGCTATAGATTAATGATGAAAAATTCCTAGCCAAATGGATTGGTGCGCTGGATTTAGGATTCTTTGTCTATGAGGGCGAGGGTTCGAATTCTAGTGTATCCAATTATTTGGTTTGGGACGGGGGTCACCGGCTTGACTCTGTAAGCTCAGCCAGAGTCAACCCAGCTCTAAATGGGTATCTGGAGAAATCTGGGGAAGGTAAACAGGAAGGGTGTGCGATAACACAGGATGGTTGTCCCACAACCCCCCATTGAACCTCCTGGCTGAAGGGCCAAGAAACGGAGATCAGCAACGCCGGTAGAGACTGTAAAGTCCAATGCCGTATTCACCTTTACCTTTTTACTATTTTGCAAAATAGGAATGCTCCTACCTTCTCTCTTAAGCATCACAGTGACTAGAGGTGAAACTCAGAGACCAAATAATGGCTATGCAAAGTATCTAGATATTAAACACTATTCAGCAGCGGCGGACTAGAACACTTGAAGGAATCTGAGAATTGGAAAAAACTATAGCTTTTTTTCCTGATCAGATCCTTCTTCTTCTTTACTTTTCACTTATACTACCACATGCCCGATAATGCTCGCTTACTGGATCAGAACACTCAAATCTCCATATGTACGGCCAATAAAAACGTAAAAAGCATTAAAACTCAATAATAAAAACTTTTCTCGGTTCATTTTCGCAATATAGTTCCAGAGTTTTTTACTGCTCGGTTTCTAATTGTAAATATTTTGATTTTTCTTAAATCTAAACACTTTTCTGGGACTTTTTCTAGAGCAGGGACACGTAACGGTCAAGATTCCTTGACCGTTCCACAAACGGAAAGTCTCCTGAGGAAATTTCCCCTTGTGGAAAGTCCCCGGGATATATTTCCCACGGAATGGAATTTTCCGGTGGGGGGATTTCTGCGGGATGATTTTTTTTTTTTTTTGGGGGGGGGGGATTATACGCCTAGAACCCTAATTATTGAATATGTGAAAGATTGTAACCTGTGGGCAATTTAATATTGAAATCGATCCGGAATATCAAAGAGTTACCTTTTTTTTCAAAGGAAAATCGTCGTAGCATAAAACAGCCGTCCAAAGTCATAAATAATTTCCTTAGCTTTCAGTTAGATATGGCAATGTAGCCATCTTTTTGCCATATTGATTGGTGAGTTTGAGAAAACCTACAGTGTCTGGAAGTCAACGGTTATTCATTTTCAAATGTCTTGATTCAAAACAGAATGTCATACCGTACTCTGTATAGAGTTATGAAATCCGACGGTTTGAACACAAAACCTGTTTTTTCAGTTTTAACTTTCAGTCGAAGAAAAGTGAATACGTTCATTGCCCCTCATTTTGAAGAAAAAAAAAAAAAAAAAAAAAAAAAAAAAAAAAAAAAAACAAACCAACAGACCTTTTATGATAGAGTGATAATTCACAAGATTCAGTTTGACATTGTCCTCTTTTAATTTCATCTTGAGATAAAGTGCTTTATTCAAAGCTTCTTCCTTAAAAGGAGAATTCGCACAGGCATTAAATAGTATCGTGTAGGTACAATCACTAGCACCAATACCTCTGTCTCTCATCTAAAATAAATAATAAGTAGGCTTTAAAATTTACCTGCACAATCCAGTGATTAATAGCACAATAGATTTCTTCAAAAGGGAGAGAGAGAGAGAGAGAGAGAGCTATATATATATTTCAGTTACAGATTTTTTTTAATGTAAAATTAAAAAGAAAATAGAATGCTAATAAAGCTTCCAGAAAAACACGTTACCAATATAAATACATTCGTAAGAATTAACTGTGCTTTACGTATTTTTACGACACTTGTTTTATCGCTACTTTTTCCTTTTAATGACCATTTTTTGCTCGTTTCATGTTCAATATCACTTTACTTTCATTGAAATGTTTTTTTTGAAACGTTTATGAAATTTTATTTCATTTTCCAGCTGAAATGCTCTTATTATATATTAATTTTAGAAATATTTCTAATGCTTTTCCTAGAAAAAAAATACTGAAAAATAAGACAGTTTTCGGGGAATTTTGAATATGCGATCCGAATTTCTCATCCATCATAGCTTTTGTGTAATAATAATTTAAGTTAGCCTCTCGAGGGATCTAGGTATTTTAGAAAAAAAAAATAAAAATAAATATTTTAAACTTTTGATAAAAATCATTACGTTTATAAATTTACATTAAAAAAAATAGTAAAGGTAGAATAATCAAAACAGAAAAAAAAACAACTTGAAAAATCAAAACTATGCGCTAAGGTGTATGGATTGAGTATTCATGAATTATGTACCAATGGACTACAGACTATGCCACTACTTCACTGAAGACAAGACACTTTTCGTGAATTATAAACTTAAAGGTTTCTGCTTTAAGGTATGTGTGCTCCCTGTCAGTTTTTTATGTATATCTTAATCAAACAGTTCGTGGTAACGAACTGTAGGTAAGGAGCGACCCGGCTCAATGGTAACCGAAACTCTAGAAAACGGTTTTTGAAACCAACAGATACATCAAAAGAATCAGATTTCGATGCTGAATTCTAATATATAACTTTCATCAAGTTTAGTCCTACCCATTAAAAGTTACGCGCCTGAAAAAATTTGGCTGATTTTCGAAAAAAGGGGAAAGACCCCTAAAAGTTATAAAACCTTAATGAAAATCATACCATCGTATTCGCATATCAGAGAACCCTACTGTAGAGGTTTCAAGCTCCTATCTACAAAAATGTGGAATTTTGCATTTTTTGCCAGAAGAAAGATCACGGATGCGTGTTTATTTGTTTTTTTTTTCCCAGGGGTGATCGTATCGACCAAGTGGTCCTAGAATATCGTGGGAGGACTCATTGGAACGGAAATTAAAAGTTCTAGTGTCCTTTTTAATTGACCAAAAAAATGGAGGACAACTAGGCCCCCTCCCACGCTCATTTTTTTCCCAAAATCACCTGATAAAAATTTTGAGATAGCCATTTTGTTCAGCATGGTTGAAAATATGATAACTATGTCCTTTAGGATGACTTAATCCCCCGAAGTCCCAGGAGGAGGGCTGAAAGTTATTAACTTCACCCAATGTTAACATATAGTATTGGTTATTAGGAAGTATACGTACGTTTTCAGGGGGGATTTTTTCTGGTGGTAGGGGGGGTGAGTGGTTGGGGGTTATTTGGGAAGATCTTTCCATGAAGGAAGTTTTCATGGGGGAAGGGGCATTGCTATGAAGGGGCACCGGATTTCCCAGCATTATTTAAAAAAAAGATCAGAAATTAAATATAAAAAAAAACAAGTTTTCCAACTGAAAATAAGGAGTAACATCAAAACTTAAAACGAACAGAAAATATTACGTGTATGATTGGGTTCACCCCCTAGTCAATCCCTCGCTCTTTAAGCCAAAGATTTTTTAGTACTTTCATAAGAGCTATTTATTCTAATTAACGGCCTTTGTGATTAAGCGGTCATTTTTAAAGAATTGGAACAAAATTCGAACTTTAGCTTAAAGAGCGAGGTATTGACTAGGGGGCGAGCCCCCTAATATACGTATTAAAAATATATGAATATAAAAGTTCGTTACGTAAATTAGTTCGTAAGTTACGTATATTTATTACTAATAAAAACGTTCGTAAATAAAATTAAACAAGTTTCGAGAAAGCCATTTAACCAAATAAAAGTAAAATTAATAGGCAAATTTTGTTTTAATTATTCATGTACGGTGAGCCAAAATCAAAACCTGCATTAATTCAAAAACGTTCAAAAATTAAATAAAAAAAGAAGTTTTTTTTAACTGAAAGTAAGGAACAACGTCAAAACTTCAAACGAACAGAAATTATTCCGTATATGAAAGGGGCTGTCCCCTCCTCAACGCCTCGCTCTTTACGCTAAAGTTTGACTTTCTCACAACTCTTATTTTTTTTAAACAATAAAAAACTTTAGCGTAAAGGGCGAGGCGTTGAGGAGGGGACAGCCCCTTTCATATACGGAATAATTTCTGTTCGTTTTAAGTTTTAACGTCGTCCCTTACTTTCAGTTAAAAAAAACTTGGCTTTTTTTATTTAATTTTGTCTAGATAAAACGTTCTATTGTATGTCGCGATAATATTATTAGATTTTCTACCAACAGCCCCAGCAATCCCTCAGTACAAACACAACTTTCTTTTGTAAAATAAATAACAAATTACATATGCCCAACTGTGTTAAGTATATCAGTTCGCACACTCCATTTCTAAACTCCTTTGGTTAACAGTGTCTACGCTACGTCTTCAACCGCCTCTCGAAAGCAGACTATATACTCCGTTTTTGACTCCTTTTGGTCAAGAGTATATATACTCTGTAACCGACCCTTTTGGTCAGAATCGAAAAAAAAGCCTATTTCTAAATAAAAAGCCTATTTAAGGTTTTCTGAGATGCTGGTAGTTAAAGAATTCTCGGATTGTTGATTAAGAATCTAAGGCTAATATTCCGATATACAACTATAAATAAAAAGCAAGACAAGAAAAAACAAACACACTAAAAACACACGCATAATCATCACAGTGTATTCGAGGTTGGAGAGGGGAGACCTACTCATTGACACTTCTTAGTCCAATAGCATAGAATAAAGTCCTTGTGTCACTTTTAAATATTCTGAGAGGCAACCGGTAAAACGAAACACCTGAAATCAATTATTGAATAATCAATTATCAATTTATCACTTCATCCAGCCAGCACTGTTGAGTTGATTATGACCAACTTTATTACGTTGACTATGATAGTTAAGTTCAAAAATGAGTTGTTTTTAAGAAAGGGAACATAAATAGCTTTTACTTGGATACGGGTTTATGTTTCAAATTGATTGTCTATTGCCACAAATGCTGCATTGTCAAGTATTTAGATGAACCTTTCTTTTTCAACAAATCTGGGCGAAGGTGTCTAGAAAATATGATCTGGTGAAAATTTTCGAGAATTGATGATGAATAACAACTTAGAATTGCAAAGTCTTTAGAAAAAATAGGGAGGGGGGTTCAAGCGAACCCCAAAAATATCCAGCCAACAAATTTTAAGTTTCCCATTGATAAGGTCTTTTGGCATTCTCCATGTCCTCTCCCCCCTGTTTTTTTTTTCAAGATATTTCCGAGATACTAGCTACCATTTACCACCATTTTAGCCCAGGTAAATTAATTAGTTAACTGTGAGAATGGTTCAGAATAGAGTTGGCAAGTCTTATGGTTTTCCTGTAATACTTTTTCTTACATTTTAAAACTAAAATTCCCCTTTTATTTTTCAAATCACTCACAAGGATAACAATAAGTTACATGTTATTGATGTAAAACTATCACTATACTAAATTAAAAAATATTTAACAGTTTCATGTTTGTTTTCACAGTACCTTCATTACACCAGGGTCATAGTTATGACTTTTCAAACATAAGAACATGTTCCGTAGGCCCATACGAAAATATATTGCTTGCACTTTATGCCCACGCTATGCTTTGTTCAAATCTTTAATAGAAAAAAATTACGCCATGACTATGGCGCAAATAACGTATCCCACGCGCAAATAAATAAAATGCGCCATTTTCAACTTTGAAGCATAAATTGACTGATTAATAGAGAAAATATACAACGACAGAAAATACCCAAGCATCCAAAGAAAATTCCCAAGGACAAATTACTGTTTATATAGGCTTTTCATACAAAGGTTCTGGCTATTCAAATTTTTCACTTCTGTACCACATGTGTTACGTTCATATAAACAAATAAGATTTATAATTTATAAATCGTAACATTTATTTTATAGACAAGTGTGGATACAGTTTTGTTCGCATATTACTCAAAACAATACGTTTTCAATAGGTCTTTGAAAATATTCATAAAACAGTTTTTTGAAAATCGATAGAACAGGCAGTATCATCAATCGGTCTGTTGTTGTACTGCATTGAGTGAGTCTCAACAAAGTGCAAGAAAAACACTGATTACACTTTTTGGGTTTGGAGGTTACCAAAAATTAAAAATAACTGTTTAAAAATGCAATTTTTTTCGATTTTCAAACTCCTTCCCCTGGTAACAATTCCCTCACAGCATTCTGCTCATCCCAAAGTTTGGACCTGTATGTACCTATGATAGACATTTTTTTTTTGCTAGCAGAGCTAGATGGCGTAGTGTTGTTTTTCTTAAGAGATCGACTTGAATTTACACTCTTGTCAGTTTGATTTTGTCTTTTGGAACAAGAAAAAACTTTGGAACAAGAAAAATCTTTTTCTTTTGGAACAAGAAAAATCTTTTGGAACAACTTGTCCCTTTCATCAAGGGACAAGTAGTGAGATTAGTAAACATATTTAAAACAATATTTATACAGCATGTATAAATATTTAAAACAGCACACCTTCATTTTAGAAATCAGGAGAATGAAAACTTACTCTAGATTATATTCTAGCTCTAGCTAGTCCAGCTTCAGGACAGCTCAACACGCTGTTTTGTCTTTTTTGTCTTTTTAAGTTCCTGTATTTTTCTTGAAATTAAAAGGCTAAAGCTTTACCTATCCAAAAGAAATTCGTCATATCATACAAGAGTAAGCATTAAAGCAGACAAAAATATAAAAGCAGAATAAAAATGATGAATATTTATACATGCCTTTCTATAAATCTCAAAAACTTTTTCAAAATATCCAGCTTTGGCACAAGATGACATCATTTCATTGTAAATGTACTTATCTGGCTTTTGTTTATCAACTGGCATCTGCTTCTCAAACACTATCAATGCTTCCTTCAGCTAAAATATGAAAAAACCTTTCATTTTTGGCTGGACAAATTGTGACCTACAAAGTAATTGTACATTCGACAAGTCTGGAGAGGGACGAAAGTTTTATAAGATAATTATTAATTGAAATATTTATCAATTTACTCAATTACCAAACAATGGTTTTAACCAGTCTAACATGATCTAGTCTTCGAACTAAAAATTATTAGAAACTGAGAGCATCTGCAATATCTTAAGACCGGCTATAGGTCTTTAAAACTTTAAAGGAATGTAGAGAGGGAAGTTAAAACAAATTAGAAGGGCATTATCTCTATCCAGGCTGTCAAAATGGCGTATCTACAATATCTCTGGAACAGCTCAGGGCATTAAGTTGAAACGTTGAAGGAATGTTGAACTAAATTAAAAACAAAAATGAAAGTTGTAAAAGTGTTATATTTGTACTATCTCAGAAATGGCTAAATGTACTAGCCTATGTTGAAACTTTAATGGGGTGTAGAGGGAGATGTTGAACTAAACCAAAACATACTATGGGCATACAAGTTGTCAAAATGGCAAATTTACAATATTTGAGGAAGGGCTAAGCATATTAAGTTGAAACTTTCAGGGTACGTTGAGGAGGGTGTTGAACTAAATTAAAAGACAAAATGTACATCTGAGTTATCAAAATGGCATATCTGGGATATATCGAGGATAGCTATGAGTGGTACATAATAACAAAGGGAGAATGTTTGATCCCGTGTGTCTGTTTAGTTCTAAGTTTTTATATTATTCTTTGGGCCAAGAAAATCACAAATTTCGCTGGGAGTTGTGGGGAAGGGCCTGAAATCTGAAAACTGGACAAAAACGGCAATGCGTACAAGGATAAAGAGTTGTCTTTCCCTACAAAATTCAAGACTTCTGTTTATAGCGTTTTGATTCCACGTAAACAAAGAAGAGAGGAAGGGGGTGGGAATTACTCTTCGGAGGCAACGCTATAGCGTTGCATATAGTAAAGGTCATACGGCTCCAATGTTTTATTATTATATTTTTTTTTCCCCAGAGGCACTTAATCAGGAAGGGGTCATCGTATAAAGTTCAAAAGAGGCTCATTCGATAGGAAATCGGGAGTTCCAGTGCCCTTTTTAAAAGTCAAAAGTGATTGGAGGGCAACTAGCCCCCCCCCTACTTTTTCCCCAAATACAACCGATAAAAATTTTGAGATAGCCATTTTGTTAAAAACAGTTCAAAGATCAAATAAAAAAGAATCCGAGGTCAACAAAACACCCCCAAGGCCCGGGGGAAGGCGTTGTAAGTTATGCCCTGAGGGCATATATGGTTCTTATAGAAGGGATACTCGTATAAACTTCAGAGAGGGCTGATTTGATTGGAAATTAAAAGTTTACTTTTTACTTTTTTACTTTCGGCGGGAACCAGACGATGAACTGTCCTGCCCGGCACCAAAGGATCTTGGGATGACTTCCGACGACCACTTGAACCTGTCGGCTGCAGCTTCTCCGGCGATCTTCAGCCAGTCTTTGTCCCATCTCCGACCGTGTCTCCTGAATCCTCCCCACGGTTCCAGGTCCTCCTTGAATTTTTGCTACAGGTTCTTCTTTTGTCCTCCTGGTTTACGTTTCCAGGAGGGGGCTGGTTCGCAGACAAGGATGTCTCGACATATCGTGCCTTCGGAACGGCGCAATGTGTGGCCGAGGAGCTTCAGGCGACGTCTTTTAATGATAAGCGATAGCTCTTCTGATTGGCCAAAGCGACTCCTTACTTCACTATTGAAATCCTGTCCCATCTCTTAATCCGGAGGATGTAACGAAGGCAGCGGTTATCGAACACGTCCAAAGTTCTCGCGTCTTCAGCCTTGATCGGCCATGTCTCGCAAGCATACAGTAGTACTGCTCGAACAGTTGCACCATAGATTCTGACTTTTGTTTTGGTTGAGATCTCCCGTCTTGTCCATAATGCTTTTTTCAGACTAGTAAAGACTCCCCAGGCTTTTGCTATGCGGGCAGAGATATCCCTTTCAGCTCCGCCATCTGGTGTTATGATAGAGCCAAGATACTTGAATTCCTCGACGTTTTCTATTGGCTCACCGTCGAGGGTAACTTGGCAAGGAGCAGGTTGGTTGAGAGCCAATACTTTAGTCTTTGCGCCGCTGATGGCCAGTCCGATGCGCTTTGAGACCACATAGGTATCGTCGATCATGCCTTGTAAGCTGTCGGCGGTAGTTTCCAGCTCAGCAACGTCGTCTGCGAAGTCCAGATCTGTCAGGGGCTGGAGTAAACCAGCTATTTGTCCGAAGACTATTCCGCTGTGGTTTCTCATTGCATTATACATGATCCAGTCTATCGCGTAGCTGAATAATATAGGCGAAAGGGGGCATCCCTGCTTTACCCCAAACTCCACTGGAAACTTAGGGGTGTCATTGCCGGAAACACGGACGCAAGGCTCAGTGTCCTTATACGCACATCGGAGTATCTCAATGAGCTCCTGTGGCGCACTGTCTTCAGCCATAATTCTCCATAGCTCCTCTCTGATGAGAGGAGCTATGGTACCCTAAGCCGTTCTTAAGGTATTGCACATATGTCACTTTGATAACCTGGCGATAGATTGTGTCCTTTGATTTACCTCACTTCTTAGCTATGCATAGATTAAGAGTCCCATATAATCTAATAGTGCAAAAAATTTCAGCGGTTAAGAGATAATAAAGAGCTGTTGAGTCCTCCACCCTCCCACTAACACATAATTTAAAGTCCCCTTTATTCAACCTCCCTTTCCCTTCTCCGATAACAAGTGAAAGCGTCAATTATCTCCCAAGCCATTCTCAAGATATTGCCAATATGTTATTCAGATAACCGAGGTACAAATAGTGTTGTTCAATCAACCTTTTCCCTCCTAACTCAAAACTTAAGACCCCTTTACCTCCTTAATACTCCCTGAAAGCTTTAGCTTGATACCCTATGCCAGGTAGAGATAGAATCATTTGTGAATTCCAGAGTATACCCTAAGCAATTCTGAGAATCTTGGCAAAGCGAATGATCTCTAAGAGCAATTAGATGATTGGACAACCAAAACCAAATTTAAATCTATTTTCTGCTAAAACGTATCAGTGAGCAATGGAAAGTTTACAGAATTTAGGTTCTTTGTCCTTGGGGTCGTGGGGGGGGGGGGGGGGAGAAGAGTGATCCAAACTTAGAGAAATACTTAAAATATCAAAATTTTATACAATATCATTATTTGGGAGTTATCAGGACAGGGGGGGGGGTAGGCAAGTGTAGGGGAAGAAGACAGGTTAACCTCCACTCAATTTTAGCTCCTGAAAAGTGCACCAGAGCCTAGAACTTCCAATCACAGGAGCCCTCTCCCAAGTTTCTAAAATCACCCCATAAACACAAGCAGCCAGGGGATTTTTTAAAGTCCATTCTAGCTATTTGTTGGGCCTTGTTTTGGGGAAACAATATTTTTTTTCTATTTTTTCTTCTACATTCCAGCCCCCTTTGCCCAAACACTTAATGACATAATATTCGAGCTAATCAGAAATTTGTCTGGCCCTCATTCAGAGCAATTTCAAGCCCCCACCCCACTACAAAACATCTTATACTTTGCCCAGAGAATGATCCCTGAAAGGTTAAAGCCAATCCCGTATTCAGTATCAAATACAACCCCATTCTTGCGTTATAAAACCTGTGTGTATAAAACTGGCAGTTAACAATTTTTTTTTCAATTTTAGAGCCCATGCTACCAGGGGCTTTGGGTGTTATGCCATTCTTGAAGCCATATTTATTTGAGCTTTTGACCATTTTGAACAAAATAACTATCTCGAAGATTTGACAAGATGCCTTAGGGGCTACAAGAGGGGAAGGGTCTAAAATAAGCACAGGAGGGAGGGGGTATGGTTGCCTATCAATTACTCTCAACTCTTAAAAGCGCACTATAACCTTTGATTCCATTCAAATGAGTCCTTCCAAAGTTTCTACAACCACCCCTTCAATACAAAGTGGCCATATAAAAAAAAACTATAAATTGCCGGCATATACGCCTACCTCCTTACATAGTCAGTGCTACCTCTGATGAGAAGCCCATTTGGTTTCAAATTCAATTTTTTCCTCAACATCTCAACATTTTTACAGCTTTTTAGACCTGGTACCACCACCCTGTTTTTCAAGGGTTTTACAGTTCCCTCCATCAATTTCTGGTTTTTTGTCTACTTACACCCTACCCCTCCCTAAAAATACTAATGTATAAATATATAAATCCCAATCCATTGTAAAATGATTGGATCCAAAGATTTGGTAGCGCTTGTTTAAGTTTTTAGACAGTATTTATTACAACTGATGTACATAAAAAAAATTCTTTGTATATTACTTCAAAGATATTAGAATATAATTAGAAAACATACCTTTCCTGCATTAAGAAGATCACGAATTTCCAATAAAAATTGTCCTTGTGTTTTTTGTTCAAGTGGAATAAAATTCTCTTCATATTCACTTAGTTTCTGTTTCACTCTCTGAATCAGGCCTAGTATCAATTTCGTAAAACTTTGAAGGTGCAAGAGAACCAAATGTGTCAGCATCATTGAGGTCATCACTAAGAATGTCGCTAAAACTATGGCCAGATAAAGTTTTAGCTGTAGAATTCTGAGAAGCTAGAGCTCTGAAGGTCCCATAAATAATATCTACCTTTTGCTTCCATCCAACTTGATACAATGAATCTGAAAAAAACACAAATTAACCATATTATACTTCAAATTAGGGTTTATTCAGTGGGTTAAATTGGGGACGGAGGAAGGCAGGGGGAGGGTCTGTCCCCTTAGATTATTTGCCCTCCCTCTCCCTATATTTTAAAAATACCTTTTTTGAGATACGTTCGTTTAAAAATTTGGCATTATGAACTAATTGTTGACGAGAACTAAGCACAAAAAACAATGTCAAATCCATAAAATTATCAAAACTTATGCATATAGCCTAGTGCAGGAGCTGGCAACATATGGATTGCAAGCTGCATGTGGTTTTTTTTACTGTTTAAAATGCAGATCTTGAGAAACTCTTCGTCATTCTGATTATGCATGTTCTCCAATCAAAAAAGGCTGCGAAAAAAAAAAAAAAAATCATAATCTTTTGCTACAATCCTGTCAGAACGAATAGTTGAAAATTGGAGGTGCTCTACACAGTTCATATTCACATTTCCTCTCCCAATGTATTTTAAAGTTTTTTTTATTATTTATTTCCAAGAAAATCTGGTGTCCGACCTTTGACCAGTAGGCCTGATACTAAACATGTTTGAGAAATGAAGCTGGGACTGTCAGGTGTCGCATTTTTGCTTCTGCAGTAAGAAATTTTATTTACTAGTAATGTTATTGACTGCTAACTATTCGGTGTTGAAAATAAATGGATTTGTGTTTAATATTTGCTTTTTTTTTGTTTGTTTTTTACAAAGGGTGTTGAACACACACGTTAATGATTTTCATAATTTTTGTTCGCCAGGTCTAGATCAGATTAGGCTGGGAACAGTTAAATTACTGATAATATATCAGTCTTATCAGATAAGAAATTTGGGGTTACAAAGTAAAAAATACAAATGTTTTTTCGATAACAATTTAAACCCTAATAGCACTCTTCGTTAGATTTTTACAGTTGTAAAAGGTGATTTGGCTCTTTGAGCTAAAAAGAGTGCTCATCACTGGTCTAAAGCTACATTTGGCTATCTTAGGCGTTAAAATTAGTGGAGGTTGAGACGAATTTTGACTAAATCAATTTTTCATATTTAAAAGGAAAAGTGAATGCAAAATCTAAGAGTATGTTTATTTTTTCCAAGGCTATCTGATTTCTGGCCTATACCTATTAAGTGCAGTTATTATAACTGAAACAATTGTTGTTGTCACAGTTGTTTCCCAGTGACATACCTCTAATGGGCCAGATATAGCTATGCATGAAAGATAAACTTTAGAACACACACAGTGAGACAGATAGGATGTTCACAAAAGTATGCTGTATATTTTTTGCTTTTTTTAATTGATGTCATGAAACAAATGAGAACTGAACATGAAAGATAAGGAGAAAGTCAAACAATCAGCCAATTTTTGTATAGAGCTTAGGGCTACAGCCTGGGTTTACTAGGGGTGTGGGAGGAAAAGCTGAGATATAATTGAAAACGCAACCATTTTGAAAGAATATTGAATGGAGGAGGAAAATCTGATGGTATGTTTCTTTAATAAATTTTTAGTTTTCTTAATTAATTTGCTTGCAGAAAACATAAGAAACACCATAACCTAATATGTTTTTTTATTTTGTTCTAGATAAACTATTTGCTAACCTTGTCAAAGGCATGTCAACCTTGTATGAGGGGGCATATATAACCATTGGTCATACAAAAACAGTTTGCTGATTTGCTTTTCTTTAATTGGCTTTATGAATGATTAATTTGAAAAACTTTCCACAAAAAAGTTCTTCGAAGAAAAGTAAAAAGCTCCATTAAGCCAAGCATGAGCAAAAATAAAAGTAAATAAATGAAACTCCAAACGAAAAGAAATTACAATAAATAGAAAAGCCAAACTCAAAACGAGCAAAAATTAACACTAGTAGGGCTGATAACCCCAATACCTTCTAAAGTTCAGAACGCAATTTGCGCTTTACTAATAATAAAAAAAAAAAAAAAAAAAAAAAAAAAAAGACCGTGGACTGTCAGTTTAATTGACATATACTGATATTATTCCTTAGAAAGTTTTCATAATTTTTTATTTATGAAAGTAAGAAAAGTGAAAACATTTCAAACATAGGGTAAAGGTACCGATGATTGGACAGTTTTTGTAAAAAAAAAGCACTTTTTCTATTCCAGAAGGCTTAATTTAAAGATTTTTGGTTTGAAAAGGGTTTCAGTATGTAGACAAAATACCTACGAATCTATATGTTTGATTAGAAGTTTGAAGTTTTATCAGAAAAGGTACAAAACTCCGATTTTCTTAAATTGGAGCGTTTTCACCTACAAATTCGACAGAGCAAAAAAGTTACCTGTTTTCGACATAAGTTGGAACCCTATTCGACACGTGTCGAAATACTTGGGGAATACTTGTGGACGGATCATGGTGGATTCGACATGCCTGTTCTTTTTACTTTATTTAATCGTTTCTCTTCAATTTTTTAAAATGTGTAAATGTATAAAATACTATTCAGATAGTGGAAGCAAAAACTACAAATTGCCTAAGTTTAGGGACGAAATTGGATAATCATATGGAGTTAAATCGTGTGAGCTAGGTCTCTATAATATGTTGTTTGATGTAATAGTGTGACATAGGTCTCTTTATAAACTGCTACCTGGAATGGCCCACTTTGTCTCAGCTTTAACGGTCCAGCAAAGATTTCTTTGTTGTTCACAGTTAAAGTGTTGTCAAAATTTGGCCATTTCAAAGCTAATCTAACACTTTAATCCACTTTAACAAATTTTAGTTTTGACTATCCTTTGTCTGAAAAGTCCAGAATTCTTGAAATATGCATGTCCTACTTAATATTATTAGAAGTTTGTGACACCGAGGAGTTTAACATGTTTCATTAGGATTTTGGGTGAGAAAGGAATTTCACGCTAATTAGGGAGGGCTTCAGAGAGAATATTTTGTATTTTACAGATTGGGATCTATTTGAAAGAAAACAGGTAAATTTTTAGTTGGCCAAATAATTTAGCTAGGATGAAAGTGAAAACCTTATTGATGCCTTTTTTATGCTCTTTCATAATTCAATAGTCGCTTCTGGGGCTAATTGCATCTTGAGCCCTTAAAGGGCTCCGAAGGTATTTTATATGAATTATGAAAGAGCATTTAAAAACATCAAATGATGTTTTCGCTTTCATCCTAGCTAAATTATATGGCCCACTGCAAACTTACCATGAATTTTACAACCACCCTCACCCCCCTAATATGAAAATACATACCGGATGGGATTACCCTGAGTTATCGACGGCAAAGTTTCGAATCGCAAAATTCAGCGCTATTTTTGTCAACGGCATTTGAAAAACTTGAAACGATAGGAAAACGGTTTATATTTTAGTTGCCTAATAAACGATGTTTGAATTGTTATAAATAAGTATTTTTGGAATATATTACTCTTGAACAACTTGTTTATAAACTAGTAATATGTTTTAACCACTTTTCAATAACTTAACTAGTGTTGATAACTTCTTTGTGTGGTTACAGAAATGAAATACCTTTGGGGCCCCTTTAAGGGCTCAAGATGCAACTGCCCCAAGAAGTGATCATTGAATTATGAAAAAGAATAAAAAAAATCATCAAATGATGTTTTCACTTTCATCCTAGCTAAATTATAAGGCCAATCAGAAATTTACCAGAAAACATGTATAAAATTTACTAAGAGAGGGTGTACTTCAAATTTATTCAGTGATAAATGAATTAGGGTATTGTGTCAACTAAGTCAAATGCTTAAAAATATTATTTGAAAAAAAACTACGTTTTCTAAAGATTTAAAGAGGCTGAGTCACAAGTTCGAACCTTAAAACGTACAGGGATTAGGAGGTACAGTTGGGGGGCGGCAGCCCCCCAAACCCCCCGCTTTCGCAGCCTTTAAATAAAATAAAAATTGTTTTTAAACTGAAAGTAAGGAGCGACATTAAAACTTAAAACGAACAGAAATTATTCCGTATATAAAAGGGGCTGTGCCCTCCTCAACGCCTCGCTCTTTACGCTAAAGTTTGACTTTCTCACAACTCTTTTTTTTAAACAATAAAAAACTTTAGCGTAAAGAGCGAGGCGTTGAGGAGGGCACAGCCCCTTTCATATACGAAATAATGTCTGTTCGTTTTAAGTTTTAATGTCGCTCTTTACTTTCAGTTTAAAAAACTTTTTTGTTTATTTAAAGGCTACGAAAGCGGGGGGTTTGGGGGGCGACAGATCCCCAACTGTACCTCCTAATCCCTGTACGTTTTAAGGTTCGAACTTGTGACTCAGCCTCTTTAACTCTTTAGAAAACGTAGTTTTTTTCAAATAATTTCTGCACATTTTTGTACAGTTTATTACTTATTATTGCTTGACTAACTGTTAGCTGATCGTGTCAGGAGTTAAAGTTGGGGGGCTGCCGCCCCCAAACCCCCCGCTCTTGAAGATTCTTGTGTTAAGGCTTTTAATTCCTGAATACTCAAATCAAATGCACAGTAAGATTTTCTTTTTTCAACTTGTCTTCGAGCATGCGGGTATACGGCATGTTATCAAAGCAGTGGAGACTTAACCTGAAGGCCGACTGTGATATTCTTCTGGAGACGCCTGTTGAGCCGAAGGATTTTTAATAGATTGGATTTAAAAAAGAAACTGAGTTTCTTTTTTTAAACTTTAAATTCAATATATAAAAAATTTCTTCTGACGGGGAATCGAACACGGATCTTCCGCCTGACAGTCAGGAGTAGCGACCACTGTACCACAGAGACAATTGTTAAATTATTTTAGTCTCTGGAATTTATTTTGACGCAAGCAAATCCCCACAAAACTTGATATTTGGTTTTGGAAAACAGGGAAGGAGTGATCGGATTGAGCTGAAATTTCGAGGATAAGCTCCCAGGCCCCAGGAAAGCTTATCCTCTAAATTTCAGCCCGATCGGAAAACGTTAAAGGGGGGCTGTAGTGGGAGAATTTAACATGGGCTCTTATAGGAAAACGAGGTTTTTCGTAAATGTAAATTCGGGGGATAATTTTTTTCGGTCTGAAAATATCAAAAGGCCCTAACAGGTCGAATTCCGCTTCGAATGAGTCCTCATTCACCCTGATCCATTGCCAACTGTGGCCTGTATGCGTGGCTAATAAAAAAAAGAGAAATGAACATTAAGTGGCTATATCTGGTTTTTGGAAAACAGGGAAGGAGTGATCAGATTGAGCTGAAATTCCGAGGATAAGCTCCCGGGCCGTAGGAAAGCTTAACCTCTAAATTTCAGCCCGATCGGACAACGTTAAAGGGGGGTTGTGGTGGGAGGGTCGAAACTTCCGGCCCAGTTTACCCCATGAAGATAAAGTCGGAGAAGGATGAAATTTTGCACGTTTTTTAGTTTGAGCTTGGGCTACAAAATGCGATCACCGCTGTCTCTCTGCGACCTCTAGGACCGGAAATCGCTTAACACTGTGGTGGGTCGCCTCTTTAAAGAGGCACAAGTGTGCCTCCTTGATGAACATAGTTCCTCAGATGATGGAAAAATCTAGCATCTAGCATAAAATCAGTAAAACTACAATAATAAAAACAACTTTTTTTTAATGTTTTTTTCATGTCAAATATTATTACAAATAATAATCATCAAAACCTCTCGTTGTTGAGAAAGTAACCGTAAATTTGACAACTATGTTTTTGTCGGGGGACCCTTGAAATTCGACACCAATTGTTTCTCAAAAACTGATGAGGAAGAAAAGACGAATTGAAATTGAAATGATCCAAATATATTCATAATTGCTATTTCCCTAGTAGGGATAGCTCTGTGCCACGGTTTGTTGACTAAAACACAAGGGGCTCTGCCCTTTGGGGTCCCTGACGCCTGTACACTCGCTTTGTTGTGCGTTTTTTGGCCTTTGGCTTGCTTTGACTGTTAATGTGCTGGCTGCAAACTCTCTCAGATTCCTGCATATTGCAACTACCAATTGCTTGAAAGTGTTTATCAAACCTTTTTATACCCTGCTTTGAAATTTAGTGCTGTGCCTGCTTTTGACTTATATTGCTTGCTTAACTTATCATTGACTGAGGGCCCCCCTCTGCTTGTAGCCTATTTGTTTTATTTATTTGACAATTTATTTCTTTTTTGTGATTTAACTTTATTGTTTAATTTGTTCTAGCCCTTTGAGGTTTTATTTGTGATAACTGACAGGAGGGTTAGTAGTCCTGTCACATCTGACCCCAATAACACTAGTGTAAGGATTTTGGTTTTAGGTATTGAAGATCCAAATGAAACTAGTAGGCCTAGGCTGTTGACACTGGGGTGTAGAACAGTTATTGCCAAAAAACTGTTTCAACATCTCCAAAATCATGAGTGCAGGGAACATTATGGTTCAATGTTAGAAAGACTAGGACCAGATGGCTCCATTCTCATATTAGCTGTGAACCAGTCAGTAGCTGCTGCTATACTTTCTATTTCAGATATAGCAGTAAATTGATGTAAGGTAAAGTTTGTGCTTGGTCCTAGCTCTAACCCTGCTTTAATCAGAAACAGAAAAGGCATTGTATTTATCCCATCTGAGGAGGTCACCCATCTGGATGATTTTGTCAAGGAGGTCCAAGTTGATGAAAGAATACAACAAGTGACATTGGCCTTTAAAAATCCAAGCCCAGCAATTATCCCTTTGGTTTGCACCTTTGATCGGGATGTTCAGTTCCCTCTGAAAGTCTCTATTTGGGGTGCAAGGTATACAGTTAAGCAGTTTATCCCCGGGCAATTCAGTGTTTCAATTGCCAAGGTTTTGGCCACATGGCCTTAAATTGCCGCAGAGGCCGAAGATGTCTACTTTGTAGTGGACAACACACCCTTGATGAATGCCCCCAATCTAAAACAGTAAAGGAAGATCAGGTACTCAAGTGCCCTAACTGCAATGGTAACCATGCTGCTAATGCCAAGGAGTGCCCAGGATTCATAGAGAAGAAAGCAATTGTAAGTTACTCTTTCACCAATAATGTCCCCATGAGGACTGCTGCTGAGGTCTTGAAGAAAGGACTTCCTAAACATACAGAACACATCCCCATAGTACACATAGACTCTTTCCCTCCACTGACTCCTAATAAACCTCCAGCTGAGGAACTCAACATGAAGTACATGGCCATGTTTGAAGGTGTTACAAAGCAGATCTCTGATCTAACTCAGGTTATTACATCTATTTGTGAACTGCTTTCTAAGTTAGCACCAAGACCTTTTCAAAATGCAGTCTGTAGCCTAAATAAGTCAGTGGAAAACCTAAATAGAGAAGTTTCATTCCTTCCCACAATGTCAGCAGATACCAGCAGCCCGACCTAAATAGCCTAAATAAGTCAGTTGATAACCTATTAAGTAGCTTAAAGAAGACAGTTGAAAACCTAAGTAGACAAATTTCATCCCTTCCCACAATGTCAGCATATAATAAGAGCCCTGGCAAAGCAGAAAGGAAATGTAAAGGAAAGGAGTCTGTACCTAGCCCAGAAGGTGCTACAATACAACCTAGGGCCTGAACTAGGTTGGCTCCTTCTCAGACAATTGACTAGTTATCTCTCCATTGTTTTCCCTTGGGTTTGGCATGGTTGACTAAGCACAAACTCATTAAGTAATTTGGTTAAGACTACTGGTTTGGTTCCCTGAATTCATTTTTATTTTTTTATTTTTTTCCTGCATGTTTCCTTTTTAGAGTTGCCTTATTTGATTATAATTTGATCTAGGTGACAGGTTACAGGCTAAATGTACTATTTATTATAATTGATTTGCATAAATTTTGTATTTTGTTGTTTGATAGGGTATTTGCATCATTATGGTTCCTGTTCATAATTGATGGCAGGTGCTGATGGGGATTAACCCCTAAAATAAGCAAGATAAATGGTAGATGTTCTATATTATTTTAATCTTGCTGGCCTTGATGCCCCTCCCATGATTTTTTTATTTTAGAGTTATCCTTTTTCTTTTTTTTTGTTTTATTATCCTTATATATCTTTTCATATTTTATCTAATTAAATTTCTATATATGGAGGTATGTAATAGGCTACAATGTAAAAATGTATTATTTATTATAATTGTGTTGTATAGGTATTTTAATTGCTGTATGACTAAGCACAGTTGCATTATTTTGATTCCTGTTTTTCAATGCAGGCAGTTGCTGTAGGTGAATTACCCCCTACCAATAGCAAGATAAGTGATACATGATCAGGTTCTGTGAATATTGACTAAAGTGACACCCAAGCAAGCTAGTGATTACAGAAGGAACAGAACAATTGAGGGATACGAACACATATGATTTAGTGGTCGAACGCGTCCCCAAACAACAACAACAACAACAACAATTGTTTCTCATCTGTTTTACATGTTCAGTGAAGTTTCGACAGAGTTACCTATATTTTGACAGGGCCTGTTGCTGTCTGTCAAAAATTTCGACAAGGTTACTAATAGATATTTCAAAAGAAAAGAATCTCATAATAGAAGCCAATACCTACATTTGAATTTGGCTGAAGGAGCATTTTTAGTCGGTCTGGTATTCCACTATATGATCAGACAAGAATTTTTGACACTTGTAACATAGTTTCGTCAATATAATATTAGCTGCCATTTTAACTTAATTTTAGCAAGAAAAAGCCAATATGGCTACATTTTAGAGAAGATCAGATGTATCTTGATGCATTGGTGCTGATCCAAAATTTTTTTGGCCAAAAAATAGCCAAGTAATGACAGTTTGAACATTACATAGCTAAAATTGCCGGGAGCTAATTTTGTGTCGAAAAAAGGAAACCGATTGAATTGAATATTCTTTTCATTTCTGTATGTATTGGATACTGTCCACGTTTCGCATTGTCAAAATATAACGAAGGCTTCAAGAGATGGTGTTCCAAGTCACCACTAAGCAGAGTTATCCTGTTTTGAAGGAAAATTTCGACAGTGGTTCCAAAATTGTAAAGGCATCGGTGCTTTTACCCTATTTTGTTTTTTGTTTCAGTAAGCAGCAAATTGTATTCTGGTTTTGAGAAGTTGCTCGTTTTGAGTTTGGCTTGGCTACATTGTCCCTAATTAAAAAAAAAAATCCACAAAATAAGTTTTTCAAAGGAAAGTAAAGTACTCCTTTAAACAAACAATCAGCAAAAATAAAATCAAATAATCTACCAAGCGTGAAACTACTACAAATCAGCATCGATAAATAAATGAAACCCAAAACGAACAGAAATTACAATAAATAACCGAGTCAAACTTAAAACGCGCAGAAATTAACATAAGTTGGGTTCAAAACCCCTATGCCTTCCCAACCCCAGAACAAAATTTGCACTTTACTGAAAAATATAAATGTTTTTACTTTTATAACTTTAATAAATCAAATAATATTAACATTTTGATTACTAAATATCAGTGTATGTATATTAAAATGACAATGCACATTCATTTGTATTTTTTTTCAGTAAAGTGCAAATTATGTTTCGGCCTTGGGAAGGCACAGGGGTTTTGCGCCCAAGTTATGTTAATTTCTGCTCGTTTTGAGTTTGACTCGGTTATTTATTGTAATTTCTGTTCGTTTTGGGTTTCATTTATTTATCGATGCTGATTTTGCTATTTTTTGGTTAATGGAGTTCTTTACTTTTCTTTGAAAAACTTATTTTGTGGTAAAATTTGTTTAATTAATTTCTGTTCGTTTTATATTGACATAGTCTTTTCAGGGAAAAAGAAAATAATACTTTAAATCTTTTCGTTTTTTTTAAGACTTTATAGTTTGGCCTGCTATTTATATGCTAGAGAAAAATTTTCAGCAATTTTTAACAACATACACTCTTTTAAAAATCTGGACACAAATAATAATGTTTATTTTAGCTTCATACCTCCTCTAGTTGACCTGAAATGGAAAATTTGATACCATCCGCAAAAAAATCTGTTTACTTACTTTGATAGCTTGGATACACTTACGCTATTTTGATTTGGTTAAATTTTAAGAGCAGAAGTAGCCCCGAAAGTTTGAATATAATACCCTCAGTCGTTCTTAGGACACTGCTGAGATGCCTTATTGGGAATTAGCATTATCACAGTGCATTTTGATTTAATCTTAAGGCAACATTTAAATTTTAAATATAATGGGCAAATGGGAGGATGGGCGTGGGAAGGGGATTAGTTGCCCTCCAATCACTCTCGAATAATAAAAAGTGCATCAGCCCTTTCTATTTTCAATCGAATAAGCCCTTTTCAAAGTTCCTACGACAACTGCTTCGATACGAAGTACCCTGGTCTAAACAACAACAACAACAACAAAATATAATACGTTATATCCACATCGATCTTTACTATAAAATGTCAAGCCTTCAAATTACTTTCGACTATTAAAAAAGGCAGCAGCCCTTTCAATTTCCAATCAAATGAGCCCTTTTGAAGTTTCTACGACAACGCTTTCAATAAAAACCTTATATGCCCCCAGGGAATAACTTACAACCCTTGCCCTGAGGGCTAGGGGGTTGTCATCCTCAAAGATCTAATTTCCAGAACTGTCTACCACGTTGGACAATATGGCTATCTGAAAATTTTTATTGGAGTGTTCGGAGGAACGGTGGGTGTGAGAGGGGGTTTAGTTACCCTCCAATCACTTTTGACTATTAAAACGGCACTAGCCCTCTCAATTTCCAATTGAATAAGCCCCTTTTGAAGTTTTTACGACAACTCTGTCTATAAAAACCTTAAGTACCCCAGGGCATAACTTGCAATCTTTGCCCTGGAGGCTCTGGGGGGTTTGTCATCCTTAAATACATAATTTCCTGAACTTTCAAATACGTTGAATAAAATGGCTATCTCTAAACTTTGATTGAATGTTTTTCAGGAAATGGTGGGCGTGAGAGGGGGGTTAATTACTCTCAACTCACTTTCGACTATTAAAACTTACCACCCTTGCCCTGAGGGCTGTGGGGGGGGAGGGTTGTCATCCTCAAAGACCTAATTTCCAGAACTTAAAACTACGTTGAATAAAATGATCATCTCAAAATTTTGACTGGATGTGTTTGGTGAAAAGGTGGGCGTGAGAGGGGGGTTATTTGCCCTCCAACTATTAAAAAAGGCACTAGCCCTTTGAATTTCCAATCGAATGAGCCTTTTTTGAAGTTTCTACGACAACGCTTTCTATAAAAACCTTATATGCCCCCAGGACATAACTTGAAACCCTTGCCCTGAGGGCTGTGGGGGAGTGTCCTCCTCAAAAACATTATTTCTATCTGGAAATCAACTACGCTGAGCAAAATGGCTATCTCAAAATTTTGATTGGACGTGCTTCGGGAAATGGTGGGCGTGGAAGGGGTGTTAGTCGCCTTCCAATCACTTTCGACTATTAGAAAGGGCACTTGCCACTCCAATTTCCAATTGAATAAGCCCTTTTCGGAGTTTCTACGACAACTTCTTCGATACGAAGTACCCTGGTCTAAAGAAAAAAAAAATAATATATTGTGCCAACATCGTTCTTTACTTAGGCAGCGCGACTGCGCTGCCTATGATTTCTGTTCATTTTGACTTTCATTTACTTATTTTTATTTTCGCTCATTCTTGGCTTAATGGAGCTCTTCAATTTTCTTCAAAAAACTTGTTATGTCGAAAGAGTTTTTTAAATTAATTTCTGTCCGTTTTTTTTTTTTGACATAGTTCTTTTCATGGAAAAAATAGTTCATATCTTAAATCCATAGTATGGATTGCTATTTGTAAGTTGGAGAAACTTTATCAACAATTGATAATCCTGACACAAACAGTATTTTTAATTTAATCGTATAGCTTCTGAAGTTGACCTGAAGCCTATTCATTGAACCTTATATGCCCGGGGGCATAACTTACAACCCTTGCACCTGGGCTCTGGAGGGTTGTGTCCACCTTGAAGCCAGGATTATATGCTCTTTGGACTACTGTGAACTAAATGGCTATCTAACAATTTTGATTGGATACGTTTGGGGAAAACAGGTTATCAGCGAAGGGGGGGGGGACTAGTTGCCCTACATCAATTTTGACTCTTAAAAAGAAACTAGAACATAAAATTGTATACTAAACTGACAATCCACAGCCATTTTTTTTTCAGTAAAGTACAAATTCTGTTCTGGTCTTGAGAAGGTATGGGGGTGGTCAAAGACATAATTTCCAGACCTTTCAACTGCGCTGAACAAAATGGCCAAAATTTTGATTTGATATGTTTTGGGAATTGGTGGGCATAGGAGGGGGAGGGTTGCCCTCCAATCACTTTTGACTAATAAAAAGGGCACTAGTTCTTTCAATTTCCAATCGAATGAGCCTTTTTCACAGTTTCTATAAAAACAAATGACCATCTCAAGATTGGTTGGCGTGGAAGGAGGGTTTAGTTGCCCTCAGATCACTTTCGACTATTAAAAAAGGCACTAGCCCTTTCAATTTATAATCGAATCAGCTCTTTTCAAAGTTTCTACGACAAGAAATGATCATCTCAAAATTTCTATCAGATACATTTCGGGAAAATACGAGGTGTGTGTGTGTGGGGGGGGAGTATCCACCCTCAGTTCTATAAAAACCTTATATGCCCCCAGGGCATACCTTATAACCCTTGCCCTGAGGGCTGAGGGGGGGGGGTGTTATCCTCAAAGACATACTTTCTGGACCTTGCAATTACGTTAAACAAAACGGGTATTTCAAAACTTTTAATCGGATGTGTTGGGGGAAATGGTGGGTGTGTGAGGAGGGGTTAGTTACCCTCAAATCACTTTCGACTATTAAAAAAGGGTACTAGCCATTTCAGTTTCCAATCAAATGAGCTCTTTTCGAAGTTTCTAGAACAACAAATGGCCATCTCAAAATTTCAATCAGATATATTTAGGGAAAATACGAAGTGTGGGGTGGGGTACCCACTCTCCGATCACTCTGAAACTTAAAAAGGGCACTAGAACGTCTGATTACCAATACAATGAACTCCCTCCGAAGTTTATACGATCACCCTTTCTATATATCCCTTATATGCTCCAGGGCATAGCTTAAAACCCTTGCCCTGAGGGCTGTGAGGGGGTTGTCATCCTCAAAGACATAATTTTCAGACCTTTCAATTATGTTGAACAAAATGGGCATTTCAAAATTTTTATTGAGTGTGTTTGGAGAAACAGTTGGCGTAGGAGGGGAGTTAGTTGCCATCCAATCACTTTCGACTGTTAAAAAGGGCACTAGCCCTTTCAATTTCCAATTGAATGAGTCTTTTTCGAAGTTTCTACAGCAACAAATAGCCATCTCAAGGCACTAAAACCTCTGAATAGCAATGCAATGAGCCCCCCTCCTAAGTTTATACGATCATCCTTTCTATATATATCTTATATGCCCCCAGGGCATGATTTCAATTCAATTTATTATAAAAAAAAACATAACATCAATAACAATAAAGATCCTAGAAGAGAACGGAACTTAACAGAACTTGTTAAGGACCATAAGAACAAAAAAAAAATAAATAAAAGTGACATTGAAATAGGAAAAAAAAACATAGAACAATAAAACATGGGTAATTAGAGCAAATTGGTTAAAAGTTGAAAAATTAAATTATATTATCAAGTTTTGATACATTACTGTACAGCGTGCGGAAACTTGACGCTAGCTCAACACTGGAGGGTATTTTATTCTATTGAATAATAGATGTGTAGGCAGGAGATTGCTTGGCAGCACTAGAAACACATTTAGGGATCACAAAGACTCTATTGGATGGACGGAGACAGTGGGCTTCCGAATTTTTAATATTATGGTAGATTCATAGTTCATGAGGACGATTGTTGTGGAAAGCTGAGTAAGCAAGCGATAAGTTAAATTTCTTTATTATTTGATCCAATGGAGCTATACCAAAATGTGGGTACAAATCACGGGTTGGATATAGAAAGGGAAGCCGAAAAACTGATTTAATGGCATGGTTTTGGGCAAATTTTAGTTTTTTAGTGAAGAAACGATTTGTATTTCCCCAAACTGATCCGTAATAAGAAAAGTAAGAAAAAATATGGGAATAATAGAGGGTAACTAGGATGTCAGGAAAAAGAAAATAATTCACACTGTTAATCATAGCTACTTGTCTCAAAATTATAGCTGTGATGTGAGAAATATGATTAGGCCTATAGAATGACAAGCATGAGTCAATAAATACACCAAGAAACTTGGCAGCCTCCATTTGCGGGAGGATGTCGGAGGCGTACTTGAAACCAAGAGCAGGTTGGATAACGTGTTTGTTGTAAGGGTTTTAAATAATAGTACTTGACTTTTTTTGCTATTAATGGTCATGTTATTCGTAAGGCACCACGCCTGGACTCTGTTCAGAAGGACTTGAGCAAAGGTTACTGCCGATGGCTAATTGGTACTAGTGATAAAGAAGTTGCTGTCATCAGTAAATAGTACAGGATACACTGAAGGACCCAAGTCCATAACAAGATCATTGATATATAGGAGAAATAAAATCGGGCCTAGAACGGAGCCTTGCGGGACACCCCTCCGAACAGGTAAGAAGAAACTCCACCTAAGCTCACACTCTGTACCCTTCCAGATAGATAAGAGCCGAACCAAAGGAGGGGAACGCCACGAATACCGTAACTATTTAAAGTACTGTACTTATTAAAATACTATGACTGACCATGTCAAAGGCCTTAGAAAAATCCAAAAATAAGCCCAATACAGTTTTTTTAAGGTCGAGTATTGAGCGTATACACTGTGTGGCGTCAATTAGAGCGTGAATAGTTGAGAATTTGGGCCGAAAGCCATATTGATAAGGAGAAATCAAGGAAACGGAGTTCTAACTGCCAAACAGAAAGGGAGACAAACGTCTGAAGATAATTCTCACGAGCACTTTGGATATAAATGGAAGAATTGAGATTGGACGATAATGACCTATCTTAGATAGATCACCCTTTTTAAGAATTAATTAAAAAACTTTTTCCACAAAATAAGTTTTTCAAAGAAAAGTAAAGAACTCCATTAAACAAAAAATGAGTAAAAATAAAATCAAATAATCTACCAAGCTCGAAACTACCACAAATCAGTCGCGATAAATAAATGAAACCCAAAACGAACAGAAACTAAAATAAATAACTGAGGCAAACTCAAAACGAGCAGAAATTAACATAAGTTGGGCGCAAAACCCCTATGCCTTCCCAAGGCCAGAACAAACTTTGCACTTTACTGAAATAATAAAATGAATGTGCATTGTCAGTTTAATATACATATACTGATATTTAGTAATCAAAATGTTAAAATTATTTGGTTTATTAAAGTTATAAAAGTAAAAACATTTATATTTTTTTCAGTAAAATGCAAATTTTGTTCTGGCCTTGGGAAGGCATAGGGGTTTTGTGCCCAACTTATGTTAATTTCTGCTCGTTTTGAGTTTGACTCGGTTATTTATTTTAATTTCTGTTCGTTTTGGGTTTCATTTATTTATCGATGTTGATTTGTGGTAGTTTCGAGCTAGGTAGATTATTTGACTTTAATTTTGCTCATTTTTTTTTGTTTAATGGAGTTCTTTACTTTTCTTTGAAAAATTTATTTTGTGGAAAAAGTTTTTTTAATTAATTTCTGTTCGTTTTATATTGACATAGTCTTTTCAGGAAAAAAGAAAATAACACTTTAAATCTTTTCGTTTTTTAAGACTTTATAGTTTGGCCTGCTATTTGTATGCTGGAGAAAAATTTTCAGCAATTTTAACAACATACATCATTTTAAAAATCTGGACACAAATAGTACTGTTTAACTTAGTTTCATACCTCCTCTAGTTGACCTGAAATGGAAAACTTGATACCATTCGCAAAAAAATCTGTTTACTTTCTTTGATAGCTTTGATACACTTACACTATTTTGATTTGGTTAAATTTTAAGAGCAGAAGTAGCCTCGAAAGTTTGAACATAATACCCACAGTCGTTCTTGGGATACTGCTGAGATGCCTTATTGGGAATTAGCATTATCACAGTGCATTTTGACTTAATCTTAAGGCAACATTTAGTTTTTAAACATAATGGGCAAATGGGAGGGTGGGAGTGGAAGGGGGATTAGTTGCCCTCCAGTCACTTTCGACTATTAAAAAGGGCATCAACCCTTTCTATTTTCAATCGGATGAGTCCCTTTCGAAGTTCCCACGACAACTCCTTCGATACAAAGTGCCCTGGTCTAAACAACAACAAAAACAAAAAATATTACTAATCACTTTCGACTATTAAAAAGGGCACTAGCCCTTTGAATTTCAAATCGAATGAGCCCTTTTCTGAAGTTTCTACGACAACGTCTTCTATAAAAACCTTATATGCCCCCAGGGCATAACTTAAAACCCTTGCCCTAAGGGCTGTGGCAGAGTATCCTCCTCAAAAACCTATTTTCTATCTGTGAATCAACTACGCTGAACAAAATGGCTATCTCAAAATTTTTATTGGATGTGTTTGGGGGAATGGTGGGCGTAGGGGGGGGGGGGGGCTAGTTACTCTCCAATCACTTTCGACTATTAAAAAGGGCACTAGCCCATTGAATTTCCAATCGAATGAGCTTTTTTTGTAGTTTCTACGGCAAAGCCTTCTATAAAAACATTATATGCCCCTTGGGCATAACTTAAAACCCTTGGCCTGAGGGCCGTGGGGCAGTGTCCTCCTCAAAACATATTTTCTATCCTGAATTAACCACGCTGAACAAAATGGCTATCTCAAAATTTTGATTGGATGTATTTGGGGGAATGATGGGCATGTGGGGGGGGGGACTAGTTGCCCTCCAATCACTTTCGACTATTAAAAAGGGCACTAATCCTTTGAATTTCCAATCGAATGAGCTTTTCTTGAAGTTTCTACGACAACGCCTTCTATAAAAACCTTATATGCCCCCAGGGCATAACTTAAAACCCTTGCCCCGAGGGCTGTGGCAGAGTATCCTCCTCAAAAACCCATTTTCTATCTGAAAATCAACTACGCTGAACAAAATGGCTATCTCAAATTTTGATTGGATGTGTTTGGAAATGATGGGCGCGGGGGGGGGCTAGTTGCCCTCCAATCACTTTCTACTATTAAAACAGGCACTAGCCGTTTGAATTTCCAATCAAATGAGCCTTTTTTGAAGTTTCTACAACAACGCCTTCTATAAAAACTTTATATGTCCGCAGGGCAAAACTTAAAACCCTTGCCCCGAGGGTTTTGGGGGAGTGTCCTCCTCAAAAAGATATTTTCTATCTGGAAATCAACTACGCTGAACAAAATGGCTATCTCAAAATTTTGATTGGATGTGTTTGGGGGAATGATGGGCGTGGGGGGGGGCTATTTGCCCTCCAATCACTTTCGACTATTAAAAAGGGCACTAGCCCTTTGAATTTCCAATCGAATGAGCCTTTTTTGAAGTTTCTACGACAACGCCTTCTATAAAAAACCTTATATACCCCCAGGGCATAACTTAAAACCCTTGCCCCGAGGGTTGTGGGGGAGTGTCCTCCTCAAAAAGATATTTTCTATCTGGAAATCAACTACGCTGAACAAAATGGCTATCTCAAAATTTTGATTGGATGTGTTTGGAGGAATGATGGGCGTAGGGGGGGGGGGCTAGTTGCCCTCCCATCACTTTCGACTATTAAAAAGGGCACTAGCCCTTTGAATTTCCAATCGAATGAGCCTTTTTTGAAGTTTCTAGACAACGACTTCTACCAAAACCTTACATGCCCCCAGGGCATAACTTAAAACTCTTGCCCCGAGGGTTGTGGGGGAGTGTCCTCCTCAAAAGATATTTTCCATCTAGAAATCAACTACGCTGAACAAAATGGCTATCTAAAAATTTCGATTGGATATATTTGGGGGAATGATGGGCGTGGGGGGGGGGGTTAATTGCCCTCCAATCATTTTCGACTATTAAAAAGGGCACTAGGCACTCCAATTTGCAATCGAATGAGCCATTTTCGAACTTTCTACGACAACTCCTTCGATACAAAGTGCCTGGGTATGGAGAAAAAAAAAACAACACATTGTGCCCACATCTTTCTTTACTTAGGCAGCGCTAGCGCACTGCCTATGACTGGAATAACAATGGCTAACTTTAGTAAATCAGGGAAAACTCCGTGGGTTAAAGATAGGTTGGCAATGTGCTTCATGGGCTCGTAAACAAAAGGAGATATGGTCTTCAGGAGCTTATTACTTAAGCCAAGACATTCACGTATTAAACTAATAGGGAGAGAACCGATGATTTGAAGTACCTCATTCCAATTAGCTGGGCAGAGAAATATGGATCTAGAATTGAAGCAAGGGAGTACAGCCTGAAAGGAGGAGCGGGAGTCAGTATGATGAATATTAGAAAAATAATTATTAAATGCATCAGGTGCATGTAAATGGTCAGTTAATCTGCCATTTGTGTCCTTAAGGCAAATAGGTAAAGACTTTGATTTTCAATTTTTCGAGAGTATATCATTAATGGTGGACCAAATATTTTTCAGGTTTCCTTTGCAATGGAGAATTTTTGTATAATAGTAATTTTTCTTTGGTTCATGGATGAGTTTATTGTATAAGTTTTTATAATTTTATAGGTCAATATCACTACTGGTCTTACAGGCTAAGTTATATAATCTATTTTTATGATACAAGGAAACAATGAGGCTATGTGACATACAGGGGCATATAGCGATAGTTTTCCAGTTAGGTTTACGAATAGGAAAAGTTGAATGGATAATATCACTTAGTTGTTGCACAAAACCATTTGTGGCAGAATTTACCTCTTGACAATTTAAAACATCGGACCAGTCAGATGTTTTTAGGCAATTGGCAAAATGGGTCATATTTGCGGAGCTGTAATTTCTAACAGGAGTTGGAATATTTATTCTAGAGCGTTGAGTTAGTTGTTGCAAAGGCAGTACATTTTCGGATCTGACAGGTCCGAAAATGTTATATTTGAGGACAGGTCATTTCCCAGGGAAGTAGATACAAAAATGTTTTCAATTAGTGTTGAAGTTGATCACACTGGATCAACCCTACTGGGGAAATAAATTGTGGGTAGAAGACCTCTCACGGTCACTGATTCAAAAAAAGTGTCGGATTCAATATTTTTACCAACATTGAGAGGTTACAATTAAAGTCCCCAGAACTATTTTCTTTTTATGGGTTAGATTAATAAAATTAGAGAAATTTTCAAACAGATTACAAAAACATGAGATCGGAAATGGAGGAGGTTCATAAAACAAGGAAAGTATATAGGAATTTTGGCCAATAAATATGTTAACAATTATTGAATAAATACATCTGAGATTTATTTGTATAGAGAAAATAGTTCACATTCTGATAGCCTGGTAAAATTTATATTCGAACAGATGTAAAGTGAGATACCCCCAGAACACTTAGTCAATCTCTCGGGCATATGGATTATTTGGTAACCAGGGAGCAATGTTATTAGAAAGGGATAAATTAGTTAGAAACGAAAAGTCACACACTAGTAAGTCGTCAGGCATTCTTGTCGGATATCTTCTTGCTTGGGATTTGCTTTGAACATCATCCTCGCCCAAAGAGACTTCGTGAGTAACAATTTCTGTCTTACTGTGTTGGTCGGCTTTTCTTTGTTTTTTTTTCTTCTGATTTTGCAATGGCTTGGGGCTTCTACCATCGTTTCAGGTGCTGGCGATTCTTTCAAATTTTCGGGGGACTTGGTAACAGTTGGATTCATAGGAAATATTGAGTTGTAATGGCATTCCATGTCTTCTTTGAAGGATAAAAGTCGGACCGTAGCTGTTTGCACGATTTCCTCTCCTAGGAGCGTAGTAATGGCCATTTTTAAAGGACATTTTTCAGTTCAACTGGTTCACTGTCAACATCAATAAGATGGGTAACTGCGAGGTATGTGGCTAACCTTTGCCATTCTTGATTATAATGATCAATAGCTTGTGGATGCGGGTAAAACTGGATGTTGAGATGAAGAGGAAGGCTGCGAATTATCGTTAAGTAGAGGAAATTGAGTGGAACACTGGGTAAATGAGCTACCTTTAGCTATTGGGGGTGGGATCTGTTTCCTCTGGTCCTTTGAAACTTCAGTTTGGCTATTTAAGGGTCGACTGGGAGTTGGTTGTCTAGGGATTGTAGCAGCTACGACGGAGTAGGGCAAGTTCAATCTCACAGAGGTTCGGAGGATCTCGGCTCTCTTGTGATAGGCTGGACAAAGTTGCTTCTCAAGTGCCGTGTGCCCCTTATTATTAGAATTTTTACAAAAGACGTCTTCCTTGATGCAATTTTCTGTAACGTGGCTAGGTTTTCCACATTTTCGACATGATTGGAGTGACTGTTTACAATTATTTTTGCTATGACCATGGGCTAGCCAAATTGTGCATTGTAGGGGCTTTGGTTTATAGCACTTATGGCGAAGGGCCATGCCATACAAAAAACTTCTCTTTGCAACTCTTTTTTGTATACAATGAGCACTGAGCGACTGGGTATATGACTACCATCATTTTTCAAGCTGAGTCTTGTGGCAGTTGTTGGTTGGACAAGATAACCCAAAGAATCCATTAGTTCAGCTGTAAATTCCTCTATTTGTATATCGGTGTCAACACCATAAACGATGTACTTATACGAATTTTCTACTTCTTTTGAAGTGGCAAAGATTTTAGAACCCTCAACGATTAGTTCCCTGGACCTCGAAAGGACTGAATCCACGGCCTTCTGAGAAGTAAAATAAAGATCTATCAAACCGTCTTTCCAGAAAACTACTTCAAAAATTGAGTTACCTAGTAGAAACATTGGCTTTCTAATATCCATTAACCAATCTCTAGAAAAAGGTTAGCCATTGGTTTTCTTAATGGTCACAATGTAATAGTTTGGCTGATCTAAAGAACTAGTTATAGATTCAATTGATGGGGAATCATCAGGGGGTTATCTAATCTCTGGTTGGGATTCTTCAGGGGTTGATCTAATTGCATCATTTTTTTTTTTTTTTGCCAGGGGTTTCACCAGTACTTTTAGCTTGAAAGATGTTTAGGGCTTGAATCCGGTGTGGCTGATTTAGACATAGGAGTCAGGGGTTCTGGTTAAGTTTATTTTTGAGGGCAGGAAAGGTGAGACATCTATGCCTTTTTCAGGAGGTTCCTTTGTGTCAGACATAAGCTATTTAGAACTAAAAACCTCACCTCTGATTTCTTTCACTGTTCAGGACTATAATACAAATCCTATAATCCATTTAACAAGAACTAAGGTCACTAATATCACTAGGAAAGTCCAGGGACATGCACAGTCAGAGTAAATGTTGTAGTTCCAAATGGGGAATTGGGACTGGCAAATACTAAGAGTAAAAACACTAATTAGATGTTAACACAGCAGAGTCTAGTTGATAACAGACTAGTTGAAACTAGTTGATAGCTTAAAACCCTTACCCTGAGGGCCCTGGGGGAGGGGGGTCATCCTCAGACGTAAGTTCCATACCTTTCAATTATGTTGAACAAAATGGTTATCTCAAATTTTTTATTGGATGTGTTTGGAAAACTGGTGGACATGGGAGGGGGGTTAGTTGCACTCCAATTACTTTTGACTATTAGAAAGGACACAAGCCCTTCCAATTTCAAATCAAATGAGCCCTTTTCGAAGTTTCTACGACAATTTCTTCAATACGAAGTGCCCTGGTCTAAAAGAAAAAAAAAAAATAAATAAAATAAATAATATATTGTGCCCACATCACTCTTTACTTAGGCAGCACTATTGTGCTGCCTATTATATTTTTATGAGAATTGAGCATCAAATACAATGGCAAACTCACAAAATCAGTAAGATTTTGTAAATAGCCTAGGGTTACACTTGACTATATTGGTGGAGGGAGGGGGGGGGGGTTGAGAAATAATCCAAATGGCAGCAAATATTACATTTTGAAAAGAGTAACAATCTAGAAGAGCCATTCTTGTGAAGAAAACACCTTAAGAAAATGAAGTAGTAATACCATAATACATTCCTTATTTTATGCTCCTTTTCAATATAACTTATTTAAAAAAAAATTTCCACAAAATAAGTTTTCCAAAGAAAAGTAAAGAACTCCATTAAACCAAAAATGAGCAAAAATAAAATCAAATAGTATACCAAGCGTGAAACTACCACAAATCAGCATCAATAAATAAATGAAACCCAAAACGAAAGAAATTACAATAAATAACCGAGTCAAACTCAAAACGAGCAGAAATTAACATGAGTTGGGCTCAAAACCCGTATGCCTTCCCAAAGCCCAAATATAATTTGCACTTTACTGTAAAAATATAAATGTTTTTACTTTTATAACTTTAATAAATCAAATAATATTAACATTTCGATTACTAAATATCAGAATATGTATATTAAACTGACAATGCACATTCATTAGTATTTTCTACAACAATGTAGAAAATTTTGTGAAGTTTTTACAACAACACTTTCTATGAAAAATCTTATATGCCCCCAGGGCATATAAGATTTACAACCCTTGCCCTGAGGGCTAAGGGGGAGTGTCCTCCTCAAAAACATAAAATCTATCTGGAAATCAACTAGGCTATGCTGAACAAAATGGCTATCTCAAAATTTTGATTGGACGTGTTTTGGGAAATGGTGGGTGTGGAAGGGGTGTTAGTTGCTTTTCAATCACTTTCGACTATTAAAAAGGGCACTAGCCGTTCCAATTTCCAATCGAATGAGCCCTTTTCCAAGTTTCTACGACAACTCCTTTGATGCGAAGTGCCCTGGTATGAAAAAAAATAATAGATTGTGCCAACATTGTTCTTTACTTAGGCAGCGTCATTGTACTGTCTATAATAGTTGTTACATTAACAATGTACCCAGCCCCCCTGATGATCCCATATACAACCAAAATAATATATTTCTCTATTAATTCCATCTAATCAAAGATCATTTGTTAAAATCAATTAAAAAAAACTTTCCGAGAAATTAGTTTTTCAAAGAAAAGTGAAGGCCATTTTAAACTTAAGCTCAGCAGATACAAATACCTTTTAGAGTTCAAACTCAAAACAACCAGAAATTACTAATAAAGAATAAATGAAACCCAAAACAAACAGAAATTAAATAAACAATCATAACAAAAACATACAACAAGTAATAATAAAAATGAATAAATAGGTCTTAAAGCAAGTAATGCTTAGATTGAATATGAAAATCAAGTTTAAAACGAAAAAAAATATTTTCCCACTGAATTATAAATGAAACTTAAAACGAACAGAAATTAAATAAACAATCAATGCAAACAAACATACAATAGGTATTAATGTAAATTAATAAATAAATCTTAAAACGAGTGAAACCTAAATTGACTATGCAAATCAAGCTTGAAATGAACAAAAATCACTACCAAGAAGAGTTTGGGTATGACCTCCTTCTCTCACTGTAAAAGTCTAAAACCTACTGCGTCATTGGCGCTTTACTGAAAACCAAATTTATGACAAATATTTTCTTTTGCAATTAATATTGAAAATAAACATTAAAATTATAGTAACATTTTGAAATGATGAACTTTCAGCAATTAATATTATTATACATCAAATATTCAGTTTAATTTATTAGATCTTTTTAAAGTTGTTAAAGACGAATATAGTTTCACTACAAACAAGTGTTTGGATACTGATCCCTTTCCTAACTGTAAATAAAAACCAAAAGCCTACTGCGTCATTTGCGCTTAACTGAAAATGAATTACATTACAAATATTTTCCTTTCCAGTTCTTACAGCATTAAATATAAAAATACAATTACAGTGAAATAAATTCTTGAACTGATGGATCTTTCAACAATTAATATCATATACATCAAATATTTAATTTGATGTTGTTTATGCTTTCAAAGACTGCTCAAGACGCATATAGTTTTCAGGGAAGCGCGACTGACGCAGTAGATTTTAGACTTTTACAGTGAGAGAAGGAGGTCATACCTAAACTCTTGTTTGTAGCGATTTTTGTTCGTTTCAAGCTTGATTTGCATATTCAATTTAAGTTTCACTCGTTTTAAGATTAATTATTAATTTAAATTAATATCTATTGTATGTTTGTTTGCATTGATTGATTATTTAATTTCTGTTCGTTTTAAGTTTCATTTATACTTCAATAGGAAAATATTTTTTTTTGTTTCAAGCTTGATTTCCATATTCAATCTAAGCATTACTCACTTTAAGATCTATTTATTCATTTATATTATTACTTGTTGTATGTTTTTGCTATGATTGTTTATTTAATTTCTGTTTGTTTTGGGTTTCATTTATTCTTTAATAGTAATTTCTGGTCATTTTGAGTTTGAATTTTAAGAGGTATTTGTGTCTGCTGAGCTTAAGTTTAAAATGGCCTTTACTTTTCTTTGAAAAACTAATTTTTCGGAAAGCTTTTTTTAATTAATTTTTGTTCGTTTTTTATTGCAAAAATTTCAAGTTTTTAAAAATTCCTTATTTCAAAATCAAGCTTTAAAAAAAATCAAATATTCATCAAAGTATCAAAACTGGTATCAAAGTAACAGTATCAAAGTGAAAAAATGGGTTTGTGTCAACCTTGGAGTTTTTATTATCTGATGTTTGAACTATTTTTAACAAAATTGCTATCTCAAAGTTTTTATTGGATGGGTTTGGGGAAAAAAGGCATGTGGGGACTAATTAAGCTTTGGTCTCTTTTGAATCTTTAAAAGTGAACTAGAACTTTCTATTTTCAATCAAATGAGCCCTATCTAAAGTTTATACGAGTATCCCTTCTATAAGAACCATGTATATCCCTAGAGTATAGCTTACAACGCCTGTCCCTGGGCCCTGGGGGTTTGT
The DNA here is from genome assembly GCA_027921565.1 of Artemia sinica. NCBI lineage: Eukaryota > Metazoa > Arthropoda > Branchiopoda > Anostraca > Artemiidae > Artemia > Artemia sinica. The sequence goes on from CM051275.1 coordinate 24,184,599, forward strand.
GCTGACCCTGGAGTTTCAATATCTGATGGTTGAACTACTTTTAACAAAATGGTCACCTCAAATTTTTATCGGATGGGTTTATTCATCCAATACACCCAAAGGCGTGGAGGGCAGGAGGGTCTAGTTGCCCTCCAATCTTTTTTCACTCTGAGAAAATGAACTACAACTTTTAATTTCCATTCAAATGAACCCTTTCTGAAGTTCATACAAGCATCCTTTTCATAAGAACCACATACAGCCCCAGGACATAGCTTACAATGTCTGCCCCCTGGGCCCTGGGGGATATGTCAACATGGAAGTTTTTGTTATCTGACCTTTGAACTATTTTGAAAAAATGGCTCTCTCAATGTCCTTATCGGATGGGTTTGAGGAAAATAGGGCGTGGAGAGGGGGCTAGTTGCCCTCCGATCTCTTTTGACTCTTAAAAAGTCAACAAGAATTTTCAATTTCCAATCATATGATCCCTCCGAAGTTTATACAAGAATACCTTCCATAAGAACCATATATGCCCCCAGAGCAATACTTACAATGTCTTCCCAGGCCCTGGGGGGGGGGGGTTGTGCTGACACGGGAGTTTTTGTTATATGATCTTTGAACTATTTTTAATAAAATGGCTACCTCAAATTTTTATCATATGTATTTGGGGAAAAAGGGCTTGGGGGGCCAGTTGCCCTCCAATTACTTTTGACTCTTAAAAAGCGCACTAGAACTCTTGGTTTCCAATGGAATGAGCCCCCTTTGAAGTTTATACGACGACTCCTTTTATATGAAGTGCCTCTGGGAAAAAAATAAATGGAGTGTGGGGGGAGGATAGCTGCCCTCCATTCACTTTTGACTCTTAAAAAGTGAATTGCAAATTTCAATTTCCAATCAAATGAGCCCTCTAGGAAGTTTATACAAGCATCCCTTCCATAACTCCATAGCAACCATATATGCCCCCAGGGCATAACTTACAATGCCTACTCCTGGGCCCTGGGGGGCTGTGTTGACACTGGAGTTTTTTTGTTATCAGAACTTTGAACTATTTTTAACAAAATGTCTATCTCAAAATTTTTATCTGATGCATTTTGGGCGTGGAGGAGGGGGGTGCTAGTTGCCCTCCAATCTCTTTTGATTCTTAAATAGTGAACAAGAACTTTCAATTTCCAATCACATGAGCCCTCTCCAAAGATTATACAAGCATCCCTTCCATATGAACTATATATGCCCCTAGAGCATTACTCATAATGCCTGCCTCTGGGCCCTGGCGGGTTCCGTTGACACAGGAATTTTTCTTATGTGACCTTTGAACTATTTTTAATGAAATGGCTATTATAAAAATTTTATCGGATGGAATTGGGGAAAAAAGGGTGTGTGTGTGGGGGGGGGGGGCTAGTTGCCCTCGGATATTTTTTTACTCTTAAAAATTGAACTAGAACTTTCAATTTCCAGTCAAATGAGCCCTCTATGAAGTTTGTACAAGCATCCCTTTCATAAGAACCATACATGCCCTTAGGGCATAACTTAGAATGCCTTCCCCTGGGCTCTGGGGGGTTGTATTGACACCGATTTTTTTCTTATCTGACCTTTGAACTATTTTTAACAAAATGTCTATCTCAAAATTTTCTTCAGATGGGTTTAAAAAAAGAAGGCGTGGGGGGGGGGGGGGGGCTAGCTGCCCTCGGATCTCTTTTGACTATTAAAAAGTGAGCTCGAATTTCAATTTCCAATCAAATGATTCCTCTTTGAAGTTTATATGAGCATCCCTTTCACACAATCCATATATGACTCAGGGCATAACTTATAACGCCTGCCCTGGGCCCTTGGGGATTGTGATGACACCTGAGTTTTGTTATCTGACTTTTGAGCAATTTTAACTTAATGGCTAAAATTTTTATTGGATGCATTTGGGGAAAAAGGGGCGTGGAGGGGGGCTAGTTGCCCTCCAATCTCTTTTGACTCTAAAAAACTGAACTAGAACTTTCAATTTCCAATCAAACGAGCTCTCTCCAAATTCTATATAAAATCCCTTCAATAAGAACCATATATTCCCCCGGGGCATAACTTACAACACCTACTTTTGGGCCCCGGGGGGCTGTGTTGACCCCGGAGTTTTTGTTATATGGTCTTTGAACTATTAAAAAAAAAGTATCTCAAAGTTCTTATCGGATGGGTTTGAGGAAAAAGGGTGTGGAGGGGGGGGGAACTAGGTGCCCTCCAACCTCTTTTGACTCTTAAAAAGTGAAGTGGAACTTTCAATTTCCAACCAAATGAGCCCTCTTTGAAGTTAATACAAGCATCCCTTCCATAAGACCCATATATGCCTCTAGGGCATAACTTACAACGCCTGCCCCCAGGCTCTTGGGGGTTGTGTTGACACCGGAATTTTTTTTATGTGATCTTTAAACTATTTATAACAAAATAGCTATCTTAAAATTTTTATTGGATGCATCAGGGAAAAAGAGGTTGGGTGAGGGGAAGCGGGCTACCCTCTAACATCTTTTGATGAAAAAGTGAACTAGAACTTTCAATTTCCAATCAAATGAGCCCTCTCTGAAGTTTATATGAGCATTCCTTCCATAAGAACCATATATGCCCCCAGGGCATAACTTATAACCCTTGCCCCTGAAGATTGTGGGGAGTATCCTGCTCAAACATAAAATTTCCAGAACTTTCAACTACATTGAACAAAATGGCTATATCAAAATTTGATTGGATGTGTTGGAAAAGTGGATGTGGGAAAAAGTGGGTGTGAGAGGGGGGTTAGTTGCCCTCCAATCACTTTTGACTATTAAAAAGGGCACTAGCTCTTTGAATTTCCAATCGATTGAGCCTCTTTTGAAACAATGCCTTCTATAAAAACCTTATATGCCCCAAGGGCATAAATTACAACCCTTGCCCTGAAGGCTGTGGGGGAGTGTCCTCCTCAAAAACATAATTTCTATGTGGAAATCAACTATGCTGAACAAAATGGGGAATCTTAAAATTTTGATTGGATGTGTTTCGGGAAATGGTGGGCTTGGAAGGTGTGTTAGTTGCCTTCCAATCACTTTTGACTATTAAAAAGGGCACACGCCACTCCAATTTCCAATTGAATAAGCCCTTTTCAAAGTTTCAATGACAGCTTCTTTGATATGAAGTGCCCTGCAATAAAGGAAAAAACAATAAATAATACATTGTGCCAACATCATTCTTATATGGCCACAGGCATAACTTAGAACCCTTGCCCTGAGGGTTGTGGGGGACTGTCCTTCTCAAAAACATATTTTCTATGTGGAAATCCACTATGCTGAACAAAATGGCCATCTAAAAATTTTGGTTGGATGTGTTTGGGGGAATGATGGGCATTGGGGGAGCTAGTTGCCCTCCAATCACGTTTGACCCTTAAAAACTGCACTAGAACTCTCAATTTCCATTCAAATGAGCCTCCTTTTAAATTTCTAAGACAACTGCTTCCATATGATGTACCTATGGGAAAAAAAAAATAAAATAAATCAATAAATAATAATAATAAAACAATGGAGCTGTATGGCCTTTACTACAGGCAATGCTATAGCATTGCCTCTTATGTTTATTCCCACAATTCCCAAAATGTAGTGCTTTGGGAATGACATAAGTAAGTATTAGAAAAACACAAGAGAAATACACACAAGGGCTATATATTTGCAAATTAGCTTGTTTTGGGGTAAAGTATAGTAGAATTTCAGTCAGAATGTGTTAACTACAGTTATTTTACATATTAGTGTAAGATACCAAGTAGTTGGACAGCTGATCCATTCTTTGACCTCTAACTCATTGTAAAATCTTTACCATATCACCTAGAAAATGGGTTGTTTCACCATTGGATATGTCAAAATCTTCTTAACAAGTAAATGATTAGCTTTGAAGGCTAGGATGTAGAGGTAACTTTTTTTAAATTCAAATGTTAAAAAACCAGGTATTTTTCCAACATTGTAGTTAACCAGTCCCAAATGGTCTAGTTTTACCATCAGCTAATGAGAACTATACAACCCTATACACATAGCCTAATAACAGACATTATAATGAATAATGAATAAAAGGTTAAAAGAAACAATTCAATAAAATGAAACCAATAATGAACTTATAATTTACACAAAAATAAAGCTATTATTCAACTGAAAACAAACAAAAGTTACCAAATATATTAAGTAGAAAGTTTTCCTCCTCACTCCCTAATTATAGTGTGAGTATCATTTGTGCTTTTATATTATCTTTAGACTATTTTGAACAAAATGCCTACCTCAAAATTTCTATAAGACCCAATTGGGGAAAACAAGATGTGGGAGGGGAGGGGGCTAGTTGCCCTCCTATCACTTTTGACTCTTAAAAAGAGTACTAGTATTTCTGACTTCCAATTGAATGAGCCACATCCAAAGTTTATACAAACACCCTTTCCATAAAAACTTAAATGTTAACAATTGGCAACCAGCATAACTTATAGCCCTTGCCCTGAGGGCCATGAGGGGGTGGGGGTTATCATTGCCACAGACATCATAACTGGACCTTTCAAATAGGCTTAACAAAATGGCTATCTCATAATTTTGATTGGATATATTTGGAAAAATGATGGTCAGGGTGGGGGGGGGGGGGCTGGTTACCCTCTAATCATTTTCAACTAATAAAAAGTGTGGTAAAATTCTTGTTTAGCTTCTTTTTGCTTTCTGGAAAGGGGTTAGGTTAAGAAACTGAAACTTTTAGTAATAAATTTAGGGCAAAAAATACTCTGGGAAGTTATTGCCAAGCTTCCATGTTAACTCTCTTCTGATTTCTATGTCTTAGAAACTTGCCTACTTGACAGGTTTATACATATTGAAATTTTGACAAAACAAGATTTTACCTCAATTTGTATTTATCAGTTTGTTTTACTCTGGTTTTAGTTCTGAAAATACAATTACTGTTATTTGAGTAGAATATTAAGCCATATTAATTCTTTTTTTTCAAAATTTAGGAAATATAGCCTATTTGCAAAACTTTCAAACCTCATAAATTTGGTTGAGCAAAGCTGTGAAGCTGAAAACAGTTTTCTTGTAGACTACTTCCTTAAAGCACAAGATCTGTTTTGCAAGGTTTCACTGTCATAGCACAAAGAATTTTAAAGGTCATCAAAGGTCACTACCCTCTAGAGAGAGAAGGAGTGGAGGTAGGTACTCCAAATTACCTTCCTAGGGTAATAATAAAAGTTATAGCCCCAGGGCATAACTTACAACCCTTGCCCTGAGGGCTGTGTGGGGGGGGGGGGGGTTGTAATCTTCAAAGAAATAATTATCAAACCTAACAACTACAATAAACAAAATGGCTATCTTAAAATTTTGATATGATGTATTTGGAGAAATGATGGGCATGGGGGAGGGGGGTTGGCTGCCCTCCTATCACTTTTGACTATTAGTAAGGGCACTAGGTAAATATTTTGCAGTTTATATTAGGCCTATTGACTTAAAAATAGAGTTAACATACCACTTGATGCTTTTTTATGCTCTTTACAAATATAATAATAATTTTTGTTGCAATTGAATTTTACCCTCACCCCTATATATAACATTTTAGGGTATATATTTGCACATTATATGGGGGGAGTAAAGTTTATTTCAGATACAAAATGAAAGGTAACTTTAAACTTTACCCCCCCCCCCTAATCTGCAAATACATACCCTGAATTGGTATATATAGGGTGGGGGTAAAATTAATTTTCAACATAGGCTAAATGATTATTAGCCTATATTTTGAAAGAGCATAAAAAAGGCATCAAGTAGTATATTCACTTTATTCATAAGTCAATAGTATGAACTTTGAAATATTTACCAGGCACTAACCCTCTCAATTTCCAATCAAATGAGCTATTTTCAAAGTTTCTATGACAACTCCTTCTATAGGCTATGCAGTTCCCTAGTTGAAAAAAAAACAAAATATAATAAATAAATAATACATTGTACCCACATTGCTCTTTGATCAGAGGGTAAATATTTACAAAATCATGCTATTGAGTCATGACTAAAGTGAATATACCATTCAGTGCCTTTTTTTTATGCTGATTACAAATATAATAATCATTTCTATCGGAAATGAATTTTAGTCCCCCCTATATATGCCAATTCAGGGTATATGTTTCTACATTAGGGGGGGGGGCAAATTTTATTTCTGATGTAAATGGGATGTAAGATTAAACTTTACCCCTACCCCCCTTAAGGCAGAAATATATACCCTGAATTGGCATATATAGGGGGGGGGGCTAAAATTCATTTCTGATAGAAATGATTAGGCTATTAGGCTATATTTGGGTAAAATTCTACTTTAGCTACTTTTGGCTATCTTGGAAAGGGGTTAGGTTAGGAAAATGAAACTTTCAGGGATGGTTCTACTGGCTAAATTATGTCATGGGAAGGTATTTTGGAGTACCTACCTCCACTCCTTTGCCCTCTAGAGGGTCCTGACCTGTGATGACCTTGAAAAATATGTGTGTTATAAAAGTGAATCCTTGCAAAATATATTTTCTGTTTAAATAAAGTACAAAAAAATTGTTTTCAGCTTCACAACTCTTCTCAATCCCAATTTATAAGGTTTTAAAAATATGCAAATACATTTCCTGAATTTTGAAAAAAAAAACATTGATATGGCTTAAAATTATACTCAAATTACCAGATTTGCATTTTGAGAACTAAAGCCAGAGAAAAAGAAACTTTTAACTGAAAATTAAGGTAAAATGTTGTTTTGTCAAAATTTCAATAGGTATAGACCTGTCATAATTTCAGGACCCTCTAGAGGGAGAAGGAGTGGAGATAGGTACTTCAAAATACCTTCCCAGGACATACTTTAGCCTGTAGACTGATTTCTGAAAGTTTCATTTTCCTAGCCTAACCCCTATCCAAGATAGCCAAAAGTAGCTAAAGTAGAATTTTACCTATTTACCAATTAGACAGCGCTATTGCACTTCCTATGATGGAGTTGAAGCTGACACTTCAAAGACCTTTCCTAGGCATAGTTTAGGTTCTTCATTCCTGATAGGCTAGGCCTAGTTTCATTCATCTTACTCAATTACTTTTGAACAAAGAAAACAGCCCACTTATCTGAAATTTCACAATAACCTTCTTAAGATAAGATATAATGAAACAAGACATACAAAGCCATTTAAGGGAACTTTTAAAAGCCTTCCAATGATATTCATCATTAGGGAAAGCACGTGCTACAGTTTTAAAAAGAGTACTGCAAATTGAATTATAATGCCATCTTAAGTACCAATTTGAAGGTTGCATTTCTGTATGAAAAAGCAAAATATTTGAAAGAAATGAAATGCCTAAACGAAATTAAAGTTTATCCATTTGCAGCAACTAACTCCTGGGCCATTACAAAAACCTTTGTTGTCAAGAAGTTCCGTCAGTCTGATACAGTAAAATATGAAGCTCATGAAACTTTTTACACACCAGATGAACATTAGTGGTGGAGGGGGATTTAGTAAGATTTTTTTTTTCAAATATGATCCTTGTGTATAGACCATCCCTGTGCTCAGCAGACCTTATTGCAATTAACTGGGTAAAATTAGCGGTTGGTCACTTCAAAAAGAAATATTTTAAACAAAGAAAAGTAGGCTAGTACCATGAGATTCCAGAAGGCAAAATATAGGCCTATACAAGTTTATAATTGCCATAGGGCTAGGATCAAGGTGATTGTAGGCTAATGCTTTGTTTTTTTTTTCAATGCTCTTTCTAAATAAAATTTTCAGTTAAATTGAAAATTTACACCCCCCCCCCCACATGACTTCAAATTGCAGATTAGAGCAAGTTAAGAATTTCAATTCTTGTTATGCTCCATGATGACTTCTTCAGGACTGATTTCCTTGTCTGGCTTCTTATCAATTCCTGGTTGCAGATTCAGCTGCCCTCCAGTTGAATAGAAACTCTTAATGTAGCCAACCTGTTCTTCGTGAAGTTTGTAGTTGAGTGTGTGAGTTGGTTCAGTAGTTACTGATTCTTCCTAAAGTTGGTACCAGGATGAAGTTATCTCCTGGCTCCCATCTCTGGGTTTATCTCCCTGACCTAAAATTGCTTACCCTATAGCTCTGAAAATAAAAACTATCCTTTAAAAAAACTGCTGACACTTGCAGCTCTCAACTGATACTAAGTTTTTGAATTTTTTTGCTGTTTTTGATATTTTACTTAAAAGTACAAATATAAGCGTGAACTTAAAATTAATGGCTAAAATATTTTTTTTTTTCATAGAATTTTGATTGTTATTTGGAATTACTTTGTCAGGAGCTTTCAAATGAGGTGTTACATGACTATATTCAAAAAAATATTATTTTGACTGTTAGTCCTATTGAGGTGGAGGCAGACCAATTTTGTTGCCTCATTTTTTATTCAAAAGCTATCAATCAGCACATCATTTAAAAGCTATATTTCTTCTAAACATGTTTCAAAGGTTATTTTCTACATCAAACCTAAAGTGGCCCCACAGATCCTCTTTTGCCTCCCATCTCCCCTTTCCTCCAAAACCCTCCTTGTCAAAACAAGAAAAATGAAAATTCGTAAAGAGATTTGTTATAGTAAGATATATCTTAAATGGAGAAGTTTTCACTGCCTAGGAATGTCCTAGCTCCATAAACCCCCCTACCCCTGAATATAAGTACCTCCCAAAGAAAAACATGGCAAATTTAAATTTGGTTCAAAAACTATTGGATAAGACTTGGATATTTAAAATCTTTATGTCAGGAGCTATCAAATGAGGTGTCGCATGACTATATTCAACAATTATATTTTATCTTTACTGTTACAGAGGTAGTCTAGAGGTAGGCCAAATGAGGTCTTTCATTTTTTGTCAAAGCTTATCAAACAGCACATCATTTGAAAGCTATCCTTCTTCTGAATATGTTTCTAGCATTGTGTTCTACATTAAACCTAAAAGGGCCACAAAAATCCTCTTTTGCCTTTCATCTCCCCTTTCCTCTCAAACCCTCCATGTCAACAACAAAAATGAAAATTCGTAAATAGATTCTTTATAGCAAGGTATACCTTAAATGGAGAAGGTTTCCTTCCCTAGGAATGCCCTAGCTCCATAAACCCCCCTACCCCTGAATATAAGTACCTCCCAAAGAAAAACATGGCAAATTTAAATTTGGTTCAAAAACTATTGGATAAGACTTGGATATTTAAAATCTTTATGTCAGGAGCTATCAAATGAGGTGTCGCATGACTATATTCAATTTTATTTTATTTTTTATTGTTATGGAGGTAGTCTAGAGGTAGTCCAAATGGGGTTTTTCACTTTTTGTCAAAGCTTATCAAACAGCACATCATTTGAAAGCTATCCTTCTTCTGAACATGTTTCTAGTGTTGTTTTCTACATCAAACCTAAAAGGGCCACACAAATTCTTTTTTGCCTCCCATCTCTTCTTTCCTCTCAAACCCTCCATGTCAAAACAAGAAAAATGAAAATTCGTAAAAAGATTTGTTATAGTAACATATATCTTAAATGGAGAAGTTTTCCTTGCCTAGGAATGTCCTAGCTCCATAACCCCCCCCCACTCCTGAATATAAGTACCTCCCAAAGAAAAACATAGCAAATTCAAATTTGGTTTAAAAACTATAGCATAAGACTTAGATATTTAAAATCTTTATGTCAGGAGCTTTCAAATGAGGTGTCGCATGACCATATTCAATTATATTTTATTTTTATTGTTATGGAGGTAGTCTAGAGGTAGACCAAATGAGGTTTTTCGCTTTTTGTCAAAGCTTATCAAACAGCACATCATTTGAAAGCTATCCTTCTTCTGAATATGTTTTTAGCGTTGTGTTCTACATTAAACCTAAAAGGGCCACACAAATCCTCTTTTGCCTTTCATCTCCCCTTTCCTCTCAAACCCTCCTTGTCAACAAGAAAAATGAAAATTCGTAAATAGATTCTTTATAATAAGGTATACCTTAAATGGAGAAGGTTTCCTTCCCTAGGAATGTCCTAGCTCGTTAAACCCCCCTACCCCTGAATATAAGTACCTCCCAAAGAAAAACATGGCAAATTTAAATTTGGTTCAAAAACTATTGGATAAGACTTGGATATTTAAAATATTTATGTCAGGAGCTTTCAAATGAGGTGTTGCTTGACTGTATTCAGTTATATTATATTTTTACTGGTATGGAGGTAGTCAAGAGGTAGACCAAATGAGGTTTTTCACTTTTTGTCAGAGCTTATCAGCTTATCAAACAGCACATCATTTGAAAGCTATCCTTCTTCTGAATACGTTTCTAGCGTTGTTTTCTACATTAAACCTAAAAAGGCCACACAAATCCTCTTTTGCCTCTCATCTCCCCTTTCCCCTCAAACCCTCCATGTCAAAACAAGAAAAATGAAAATGCGTTAGAAGATTCGTTGTAGTAAGATATATCTTAAATGGAGAAGTTTTCCTTGCCTAGGAATGTCCTAGCTTTATAAACCCTTCTACATCTGAATGTAAGTACCTCCTAAAGAAAAACATGGCAAATTCAAATTTGGCTAAAAAAAACTATTGCATAAGACTTGGATGTTTGAAATCTTTATGGCAGGAGCTTTCAAATGAGGTGTTGCACGACTATATTCAATTATATTTTATTTTTTATTGTTACGGAGGTAGTCCAAATGAGGTATTTCACTTTTTGTCAAAGCTTATCAAACAGCACATCATTTGAAAGCTATCCTTCTTCTGAACATGTTTCTAGTGTTGTTTTCTACATCAAACCTAAAAGGGCCACACAAATTCTTTTTTGCCTCCCATCTCCCCTTTCCTCTCAAACCCTCCATGTCAAAACAAGAAAAATGAAAATTTGTAAAAAGATTTGTTATAGTAACATATATCTTAAATGGAGAAGTTTTCCTTCCCTAGGAATGTCCTAGCTCCATACCCTCCCCCCTACCCCTGAATATAAGTACCTCCCAAAGAAAAACATGGCAAATTCAAATTTGGTTCAAAAACTATAGCATAAGACTTAGATATTTAAAATCTTTATGTCAGGAGCTTTCAAATAAGGTGTCGCATGACTATATTCAATTATATTTTATTTTTATTGTTATGGAGGTAGTCTAGAGGTAGACCAAATGAGGTTTTTCGCTTTTCGCCAAAGCTTATCAAACAGCACATCGTTTGAAAGCTATCCCTCTTCTGAACATGTTTCTAGTGTTGTTTTCTGAATCAAACCTAAAAGGGCCACACAAATCCTCTTTCGCCTCCCATCTCCCCTTTCCTCTCAAACCCTCTATGTCGAAAACAAGAAAAATGAAAATTCGTAAATAGATTCGTTATAGTAAGATATATATTAAATAGAGAAGTTTTCATTGCCCAGGAATGCCCTAGCTCCATAAACCCCCCACCCCTGAATATAAGTACCTCCCAAAGAAAAACATGGCAAATTCAAATTTGGTTCAAAAACTATTGGATAAGACTTGAATATTTAAACCCTTTATGTCAGGAGCTTTCAAAGGAGGTATCGCATGACTATATTCAATTATATTTTATTTGTACTGTTATGGAGGTAGTCTAGAGGTAGGCCAAATGAGGTCTTTCATTTTTTGTCAAAGCTTATCAAACAGCACATCATTTGGAAGCTATGCGTCTTCTGGACATGTTTCTAGCGTTGTCTTCTACATTAAACCTAAAAAGACCACATAAATCCTCTTTTGCCTCCCATCTCCCCTTTCCTCTCAAACTCTCCATGTCAAAACAAGAAAAATGAAAATTCGTAAAAAGATTTGTTATAGTAACATATATCTTAAATGGAGAAGTTTTCTTGCCTAGGAATGTCCTTGCTCCATAACACCCCCCCCCCCTACCCCTGAATATAAGTACCTCCCAAAGAAAACATGGAAAATCCAAATTTGGTTCAAAAACTATTTCGTAAGACTTAGATATTTAAAATCTTTATGTCAGGAGCTTTCAAATGAGGTGTCGTATGACTATATTCAATTACAATTTATTTTTCTGTTATGGAGGTAGTCTAGAGGTAGGCCAAATGAGGTCTTTCATTTATTGTCAAAGCTTATCAAACAGCACATCATTTGAAAGCTATCTTTCTTCTGAACATGTTCCTAACGTTTTTTTTCTACATTAAACCTAAAAGGGCCACACAAAACCATTTTTGCCTCCCATCTCCCCTTTCCTCTCAAACCCTCCAGGTCAAAACAAAAAAATGAAAGTTCGTAAAAAGATTTGTTATAGTAACATATATCTTAAATGGAGAAGTTTTCATTGTCCAGGAATGTCCTAGCTCCATAAACCCTCTACCCCTGAATATAAGTACCTCCCAAAGAAAAACATGGCAATTTCAAATTTGGTTCAAAAACTATTGGATAAGACTTGGATATTTAAAATCTTCATGTCAGGAGCTTTCAAATGAGTTGTCGTATGACTATATTCAATTACATTTTATTTTTCTGTTATGGAGGTAGTCTAGAGGTAGGCCAAATGAGGTCTTTCATTTATTGTCAAAGCTTATCAAACAGCACATCATTTGAAAGCTATCCTTCTTCTGAACATGTTCCTAGCGTTTTTTTCTACATTAAACCTAAAAGGGCCACACAAAACCATTTTTGCCTCCCATCTCCCTTTCCTCTCAAACCCTCCATGTCAAAACAAGAAAAATGAAAGTTCGTAAAAAGATTTTTTATAGTAACATATATCTTAAATGGAGAAGTTTTCCTTGCCTAGGAATGTCCTAGCTCCATAAACCCCCCTACCCCTGAATATAAGTACCTCCCAAAGAAAAACATGGCAAATTCAAATTTTGATCAAAAACTATTGCATAAGACTTAGAAATTTAAAATCTTTATGTCAGGGGCTTTCAAATGAGGGGTCGCATGACAATATTCAATTATATTTTGCTTTTACTGTTATGGAGGTAGTCTAGAGGTAGGCCAAATGAGGTCTTTCATTTTTGTCAAAGCTTATAAAACAGCACATCATTTGAAAAGTATTCTTCTTCTGAACATTTTTCTAGCGTTGTTTTTTACATCAAATCTAAAAGGGCTAGCCAAATCCTCTTTTGCCCCCCCCCATCTCCCCTTTCCTCTCAAACCCTCTATGTCAAAACAAGAAAAATGAAAACTGGTAAAGAGATTCGTTATAGTAAGATATATCTTAAATGGAGTTTTTATTACCTAGGATTGTCCTAGCTCCATAAACCCCCTATCCCTGAATATAAGTTCCCCAAAGAAAAACATGGCAAATCTAAATTTGGTTCAAAAACTATTGCATAAGACTTAGATATTTAAAATCTTAATGTCAGGAGCTTTCAAATGAGGGGTCGCATGACTATATTCAATTATATTTTGTTTTTACTGTTATGGAGGTAGTCTAGAAGTAGGCCAAATGAGGTCTTTCATTTTTTGTCGAAGCTTATCAAACAGCACATCATTTGAAAGCTATCCTTCTTCTGAACATGTTTCTAGTGTCGGTTTCCACATCAAACTTAAAAGGGCCACACAAATCCTCATTCCGCTCCCATCTCCCCTTTCCCCTCAAACCCTCAATGTTAAAACAAGAAAAATGAAAATTCGTAAAAAGATCCGTTACAGTAAGATATATCTTAAATGAAGAAGTTTTCATTACCTAGGATTGTCCTAGTTCCATAAACCCCCTTCCTAACCCTGAATATAAGTACCTCCTAAAGAGAAACGTGGCAAATTCAAATTTGATTCAAAAACTATTAGCTAAGACTTGGATATTTAAAATCTTTATGTCAGGAGCTTTCAAATGAGGTGTTGCATGACTATATTCAATTATATTTTGTTTTTTACTGTTAAGGAGGTAGTTAAGAGATAGACCAAATGAGGGGGGGGGGGGTAAACACCTAGAACCCAACCGTTGTTCATATCAATTTTATTCATCCTGTAGACACTTGGCTGTTCACAAGTACTTAGCTGTAAACACGTTCATTAGTCCCCCGTTTTATTTAAAGAATCTTTTGGTCTCTTTTTTTCAGTCTTCGGGTTTAGAATTACAGACAGGATGTTTTGTTTAAGAAAGCTTCAACCCGATTTTGAAACCATACTCCGATTCAAAATACCCTATAATTACTCTAGATACTGTGTTGATTTGCGTAATAAATCTTTCTTTCCCTTTAAAAATGGGAGTTAGTATTTGGGCCCATGTGATATTAATTGGTGTGCCAAACGTGCAGAGACTATATACCACACAAGGTTCTCCAAAATCTATTAATCAAGTACAAGCTTAAGCTCAGAAGTTGTGAATGAAAACAAATGTTTAAAACGTTTTAAAGAGAGACAATAGAAAAAGTAACTGGTCTTCAGTTTGAAAATAAGCGTTCTTGAATAATTGGCCTTAAAAGTCAGTATAGCAATGGACTTATGGAAATGGCAAGAAACGATATGGAAAGAATTTAGAAAATTGGGAGGGGGGGTATCTTAACGATTTTGGTATTGGAAATGTGTTTTATAACCAGGGTTCTAGAATTCTGAAAAAACAGGAAGTGGAAACATAGCATAGATCTAACAATATACAGTTTTAACTTCCATATAAATTAGTGGGTTTTAAGGGTTCGAGCCGTGTGTTTAAACTTAAAGTTACTATGTATTCTGCCAGTTACGTACTGTATCCTTGCAACCATGACTAAGTAAAAAAAAAAGAAAGCGAGACAACAAAATAAGTGACTGCTCCCCAGCGATTTGACTGCTTAACTTAAAAAAGAAATAATTCCTTGTTTTCTCAAGATTATCCCAGGGCCGTATCCAGGGGGGAGGGGGTTCCCGGTTTGAGCCCCCCCCCCGAAATGTTTGCTTGACTCGTAAAAAAGTAACAAAAATGGACATAAACAAATTTGTATGCGTTTTTTTGAGTTTTTTTTTATATAGCCCCCCCACCCTAAAAAAATTAGTAACCCCCCCCCCCACTCTCGGACAAAAATTCTGGATGCGCTTCTGGCTATCCGACCAATTTGTTATCACAATTGAATCGTAATATTACCTTCACAACTGTATGGCATCATCAAGGAGCTAAATTTCGAAGGAAATTCATTTTACTTGCATTTTTTGACGAATTCGCTAGTACAAAAAATTGAGGGGGGGGGGTGGTCAAAATATTATAACACCACCTCGTCCTGCATTCGATCCATAATATCACTGACATGTAAAAGAGATTTTTGCTTTTCTATACGGCTTCGTGTAGCCGTTTCGAACAATAATAGATAAATGGATGTCCATATAATTGTGTTAATTAGGTAGTGATAGCCTACATTTTACCGTCTATTTTTATTTTGCATTTTTCGGGCTAAATCAACAACACTACCTATTAAACATTGAAATATAATTTGTGGAGAATAATAACTACCTTCATAAATATCAGTTCACCGTTTATAGTATTGTAACAAGTTTTCAGAAAAGTTAACTTAAAACGTCAGCAATCAGTTTCAAGATTCTCGACAAGGCAATGGTAACTTGGTAACATTTGGTAGCTTGGGAATGCATATTTGGCATCAAAGTATTGCAAAATTAGTATATATATACTTTATATATATATATATATATATATAATATATATATATATATATATATATATATATATATATATATATATATATATATATATATATATATAATATATATATATATATATATATATATATATATATATATATATATATATATATATATATATATATATATATATATATATATATATATATATATATATATATATATATATATATATAAAGTTTCATTTATACTTTAATAGCAAACTATTCTTTTTCGTTTTAAGCTTGATTTTCATATTCAATCTAAGCATTCCTCGCTTTAAGATATATTTATTCGTTTATATTATTACTTGTTGTATGTTTTTTGCTATGATTGTTTATTTAATTTCAGTTCGTTTTGGGTTTCATTTATGCTTTAATAGTAATTTCTGGTCGTTTTGAGTTTGAATTTTAACAGGTATTCATATCTCCTAAGCTTAAGTTTAAAATGGCCTTTACTTTTCTTTGAAAAACTTATTTTTCGGAAAGTTTATTTTAATTAATAAAAAAAATGACCGGTCTTAATTAGAAATTGAAACTCTTACTACTACTAGTGCCGTATCAAGGATTTTGGTTCAGTGGAGGGGTGGTAATTTTTTTGTCACGGGGGGGAGGTAGATTAGAAAATTAAAGAAAACGTCAAAAGTGTATTATTATGCATTTTTATTACGTTTTACGAGTCTGACAAACATTTCGCTTGGGGAAATTTAAACCTTTCAATCCTTGACATGAAGACAGCCTTGACTATTACTACTACTAACAACTTACCACAACACCAAGTCACCTGAATTTACCCCAGCTACACACACTCATCAAGAAATATATTGTTATTATTTAATTGCATAGAACAATTTTGGACTAAAATCAAGCCGATGGCCCAAAGATTTTTCAAAGAATTTCATTTAAAAAATCTACTAATGAGATGTATTACAAGCAAAATTTTAAAATAAATTTATAAACTTCTAGCCAAAATTTGTTAATGATAGATAATCCTATGTAAACTCAATTAAGTTGTAGTTCTAATAGAGCAGTATATACAGTTTAGACATGCTTTTTGACTAAACTGTATATACTGCTCTATTAGAACTACATAGCTTTAAAAACGCTATGGAAAGAATTTAGAAAATTGGGGAGGGGGATCTTAACGATTTTGGTATTGGAATTGTTTTATAACCAGGGTTTTAGAATTCTGAAAAATAGGAAGTAGAAACATTGCATGGATCTAACAATATACAATTTTAGCTTCCATATAAATTAGTGGGTTTTAAGGGCTCGAGCCGTGTGTTTAAACTTACAGTTACTACGTATTCTGCCAGTTATGGTTGTATCCCTGCAACCATGACTAAGTAAAAAAAAGAAAGCGTGACAACAAAATAAGTGACTACTCCCCAGCAATTTGACTGCTTAACTTGGAAAGATATAATTCCTTGTTCTCTCAAGATTATCCAACCGATTTGTTATCAATATTGAATCGCAATATTATCTACACAACTGTATGGCATCATCAAGGAGCTAAATTTGGAAGGAATTTCATTTTACTTACATTTTTTGACAAATTGGCTAGTAAAAAAATTGTGGGGAGGGTGGTTAAAATATTGTAACCCCACCTCTTCCTGCATTCGATCCATAATATCACTGACTTATAAAAGAGATTTTTGCTTTTCTATACAGCTTCGTGTAGCCGTTTTGAACAATAATAGATAAATGGATGTCCACGTAATTGTGTTAATTAGGTACTGATAGCCTAAATTTTACTGTCCATTTTTATTTTATATTTTTCGGGCTAAATCAACGACATTACCTATTAAACATTGAAATATGATTTAAGGAGAATAATAACTACCTTCATAAATATCAGTTCACCGTTTACATTATTGTAATAAGTTCTCAGAAAATTTAACACGTCAGCAACCAGTTTCAAGATTTTCAACGCGGGAATGGTAACTTGGTAAAATTTGGTAACTTGGGAATGCATATTTGGCATCAGCGAGGCGTTGAGGAGGGGACAGCCCCTTTCATATACGGAATAATTTCTGTTCGTTTTAAGTTTTAATATTGCTCCTTACTTTAAGTTAAAAAAAACTTGTTTTTTTATTTAATTTAAAGAATCTAACAAATTAGTTACTTGGGTACTCGTGTCGAAAGGCAGATCTAGAGCGACATCTTGGGTAAAGGACAATGTGACAAGGGTGCCAATAATTTACCAAATTGACAAGTTTATTTTTAAAAAAGGTAAAAACAAGAAAAAACAAATGAAGATTCCAGAAAAATCTCGGTAGGGGGTGGTTGTTTCCCCTGCTTCCACCCTGAATCTGATACAGTTCATGGTGTTTCCAGTGTACTTTTATGAAACCATAGAATCTTGTCAAACTGTCAAATCGGTCTGTGCCAAGATCTTACATCACCACTTCCAACAAATGTATCATTGTCTTTTAATGGAAAACAATCTCTAGAGTTTTTGATTTGATCGCCGCTTAGGATAAAATTTAGCAATTACACTACACGACGTCTTAGACGTAAAAATTATTTATGACACCCGTCAAGTGTGTATCCTTTGCTTGTAAGTTTCCACTAATTAGGCTAGATTTCCCTTTGGGTTTATGATTTTATTGCTGTTTTACCAGCAAAGAATGAATCTTCGTACAGCAGAAATATTTATAACCAACTAGCGCGCTTTGATATTGTATCAATTTTACAAAAACGTTTCACTTTTGTTCGTTATATATATTTCTGCTGTGGTACAGAGTGAATTCATTCCTGAGAAGGATCTTAAAAAAAAGAAAAAGATTGCTGTTTTGACAGAAAATTACTCTACAAAAGACGATTTTTTAATATTGTTATCTAGCATGCTTGGCCACCGGCAAGGGGGGACAGGGGGCCATGCCCCCTGGAAATTTGGGACTATAAAGTAATTATAAGGAAACCAAAGGAAAGAGAGCAGAATGGGGAAAACCCATGGAAAAAATGTTTGTTGCCCCATTGTTGGCTGCCTGCCAATAGATTTCGACCCATAATAAGGAAAGTATAAGTTCTAATTTGTAGCTGAGTAACCCCTAAACAGCTTTCCACAAATAGTTTTCCTATATAGTTTGGTTGGAGCAAAAAAAAAAAATCAAATTCTTAATAGTAATGAATGGTAAGTAAATAATGATCCTTGTCAATAACGGAGTATAAGAGCCTAACTATAGATAACATTCAGTCAAAGAATCATTTGATGTAGAAAAAAACGCTAGAAACATGTTCAGAAGAAGGATAGCTTTCAAATGATATGTTGTTAGATAAGCTTTGACAAAAAATGAAAGACCTCATTTGGGCTACCTCTAGACTACCTCCTTAACAGTAAAAAATAAAATATAATTGAATATAGTCATGCGAGACCTCATTTGAAAGCTCCTGACATAAAGATTTTAAATATCCAAGTCTTATCCAATAGTTTTTGAACAAAATTTGAATTTGCCATGTTTTTCTTTGGGAGGTACTTCAGGGTTATGGGGTTTATGGAACATTCCTAACGCAAGTTTATCGGATCAACCTATTTTGCACCCCCCCCCCCCTAAAAAATCCTGGATCCACCCCTGGTGTAAGGGCACTGTAAATTTTAATTTGTAATTCAATGAACCCCGTTCCAAAGTTTATGCGACCACCTCTTCCACATAAAGTGCCCCTAGCACTTTATGTGGAATACTTTCAATTTCCAATCAAATGAGCCCTCTCTAAAGTTTATACGATTATCCCTTCCATAAAAAATAATATGAAGGATTCGGAGAATCCTTAAATTACAACCCTTGCCCTGAGGGCTGTGGGAGGTTTGTCATCCTCAAAGACCTAATTTCCAGACCTTAAAACTACGTTTAATAAAATGGCTGTCTCAAAATTTTGATTAGATGTGTTTGGGAAAAGGTGGCGTGAGAGGGGGGTTAGTTGCCCTCAAATCACTTTCGACTAATAAAAAGGGCACTAGCCCTTTGAATTTCAAGTCGAATGAGCCTTTTTTGAAGTTTCTACGACACCGCCTTCTATAAAAACCTTATATGCCCCCAGGGTATAACTTAAAACCTTTGCCTTGAGGGTTATGGGGGAGTGTCCTCCTCAAAAACATATTTTCTATCATAAAATCAACTACGCTGCACAAAATGGGTATCTCAAAATTTCGATTGGATGTGTTTGGGGGAATGATGGGCGTAGGGGGGGGGGCTAGTTGCCCTCCAATCATTTTCGAATATTAAAAAGGACACTAGAACTCTCGATTTCCAATCGAATGAGCCCCCTTTGAAGTTTTTACGACGACCCCTTCCATATGAAGTGCCTCTGGGAAAAAAAATAATAAAACATTGGAGCCGTATGGCCTTTACTATAGGCAACGCTACAGCGTTGCCTCTGATTATTAAGCCTAGTTACCCACTGTACTTTTTGAATTAAGACCCGTTATTAGATTTCTTCTTTTTACGTGTGCTGACTGGAAGGCCCAACATGTGCCTTCGGATTTTACGTTTATACTATTCGACCGAAAAATAAAAAAATGAAACAATGCTGAAAATGATTAAAAAAAAAATACGATAATGTTGAAAAGAAATAAATGTTATGTTTTTATTACAGAACTTACATTCACAATTAATTGATGTAGATGTAGAAAAAGATCTTTACAGCCACCCCCACCCTTTCCTTTGAACTAATTCTGTATATGCCTGAATATCAATGAGAGTTAGAAAGTTTTGGTATTAACAAACACCTAAGAGGCGTCTGCCCTCCTCCCTAACAAAAGAATCAAAAGAACAAAAAAATCATATATAGCGTGTGTCTTAACCTTTGTTTGCCTCTCATTACAGGCAATCTAACGGTCTTATGTCAATTTTTGAATTCTTGGTCAGCATGCCTAAGACTCTAGGCAGGCATGCTTTTCCAAAAACTAACCTGACAAGTATGTGTCCAATAAGAGAGTCATGCATACTCCTGCCACTTACCCGTGCCCCAGCCATTTAAACATTTGCCTCTCAATTACTTGGACTATCTGTCTTGGCTTTTCTCTGTCTACAATTAGCCATGACTTGATGCAACCTATCCAACCTATTGCAAAATACTTGATAACTTCAATTCGCAGAGTTCACATATAAGTAAAACCAATAAATCGGTCCAAACTGGATGTAAGATAAGATTTTGTCATTGAAACGCTCTTTATTTCGTATTTTAAACGAAATTCTTGAATAAATACCAAAAATCACTTTATTGTTTTTACATTCAAATCTTAGTCAAATACGCCGTAAATTAGTCCAAAGAAATCAATAAGAATCAAAAATCAGAATTTAAGGAGATGAAGCGAAAATAGTGAAAATTTTTAGTTTATTTAGCAGTAACACATGTCTTTAAACTCCCCTCCCCCAGAAGTTTCCCCCAACCGTCGGAAAATTTCCCCAGGAAAATCGCCCATGGTAAAATCTCCCAATTTCCCTTTCATAAAAACAGCCTAGACCAGAATTACTCGCAAGAATCAAGAGGTATTAAATAGCAACCCCCCCCCCACCCCTTCCTTTGAACTAATTCTGTTTATACCTGAAGGCCCAATGAAAGTTAGAATGTTTTGGTATTAACACACACCTATTAGGCATGTGCTCTCCTCCCTAACAAGGAAAGAAACAGAGTGTAAGGCAGTGGCAGATCCAGGGGAGGGGAGAGGGGGCGCCCCCTCCCTAACGTTTTAGGCTTCTGCAGTGAGGCGATACCCAAACTCTTGTTTGTAGTTATTTTTATTTGATTCAAACTTGATTTGCATATTCAATTTAAGTTTCACTTGTTTTAGGATTTATTTATTCATTTACATTAATATATATTGTATGTTTGTTTGCATTGATTGTTTATTTAATTCCTGTTCGTTTTAAGTTTCATTTATACTTTAATAGCAAACTATTTTTTTTCGTTTTTAAGCTTGATTTTCATATTCAATCTAAGCATTACTCGCTTTAAGATCTATTTATTCATTATATTATTATTTGTTGTGTGTTTTATGCTATGATTGTTTA